>JAMPIV010004213.1:0-575628 GCA_024509875.1 Oreohelix idahoensis | reverse complement strand
TGGGTGTTGGGAATGGGTTGATTGTGGTGTGGGGTTGGGTAGTTTGGGTGGAGAAATTAGTACACAAAAAAGAGTAAATGTTTACCGCCATCCTTCTGAAATGCTTGAGCACATATAAGTGACACGATCGCCAGAAATAGACACTCGAGACGCCGCTGTGTCCCCTCTGATCTTTGTCTACCGACGCTGAAAAATTGTTGAATTCATGCTTCATTCGTGGACTTGTCATAGATTCGGACAGTAGGGACAACGAATAGCACGTTTTTTCCCCCTGCCCACGTGTGTTGATGCCTTGTATCGCATCCTCATTTCTCGGGAAACTTTCTGAACTTAAACTTGATTTACACGTATTTATGATTATTTGTAGTTAATGCGTTAGTAAATTGAAGACTTTGACGGGGAAACGTGCGTGTGTGTTATCATTTGATGTTGTACGCATGGACGCTTTTCTGAGTTCGACCCAGTTATTGTCTATTATAAGTGTTGGTATTCTGTTTAGTAGAAACTACTTGCAGTTGATTAAGCTATACTGCTGAGGTTTAGATAGCAGGTTTTATATTACCTGTTTCGTAAAAAGTGGACGGATACAACTAACTTGTTTTATATTGGTAGCTATGATGCTTGTTTTCTTACATGTTGAATTTTTAGTCGTATGTGGCGTGTGTTTTAATTACGAAACGTTCAACTTTTATTTAAGATCAAAGTCGCATTGTACGCCTATATTTGTCACGTTTTAAGTCTTTTACGCTCAAAATTTGTGGTTATTCATTTTCTATTTCACTCTTCGTAGAGTTTTGAAACTGCATGTTGCTCCCTTTCGTGGTACATTTTAATCTTTCAAGCTTTGACCGGCATTGACGTAGCCGACTTTAGGCCTATATAAATACTAAAATAAAGTGGAAATAACTCCGTTAAAGTAAAGACTTAAAACAATGTATAATAAGGTGGAAATAACTCTGTTATAGTAAGGACTTAAGAAAATGGAAATGGTGATCAGCCGATTTAAAAAAAAATGTGTTTCTTCAAACATCTGACGAAACTAGTTGTTGGTAGCTAGATTATGTGAGGGATCAAATGTTACTTATAATCTGTAATTGGACACTGGCAGCCTGTAGCTAGACACATTGATAACTAGTGACGCATTGTTCACGTGTAACTAGACACATTTGTGATGCTGTTAGATTATAGCAAGATAGATTGGTTCATGTAGAGGGCAGTAGACTAGAGGCTGCCATGTTGATCAAAAAACGCGGCATTTCGCTGCAAGTTGGAATAAACATGAAAATTGTAACGGCATTAGTGTTTGTCGGGCGTTATACATTTTGACAGGGTTGGGGTTATGTTAAGGCTAGCTGTAACGTAAATATGAGTAGCTAGTCCGGCAACTTTGGGCGGCATGGCGGACCTTGTTTACTATTTTCGTCATCTGCAGATAGATTATACAAGACGGTAGATAGACATATTGATACCATAATTAACCAGTACCGTACCTATATTTTTCTGATGCTCGTTGCATAGTGACTTCACGTTTTCTTATACGGGTTGCCTAGTGATTACGCGGTTTCTGAGTCGGGTTTCCTAGTGACTACATGATTTATGGTACGGGTTGCCTGTGACCTCAGAAGCTGATATACGAGTAAACACGTTTATGGTACAAGAAGTCAGTGAAGGCAGCCGCTCAAGGGACAGCATGGTGATAATAGCGGTTGCTGATACATACGGTGAGTTGTCGATCTTACCAGTTATGTATCTTGAGTGTTTATTAATTTAGTCTGGTATCTTCCTTCTGTGTGTGTGGTTGTTCCATTGGTCTCGTAGCTTCCTTCTGTTTGTGGGTTTTTCGTTTAGTCTGGTACCTTCCTTCTGTTTGTGTGGTTATTCCATTAGTCTGGTATCTTCCTTCTGTTTGTGTGGTTATTCCATTAATCTGGTATCTTCCTTCTGTTTGTGTGGTTATTCCATTAGTCTGGTATCTTCCTTCTGTTTGTGTGGTTATTCCATTAGTCTGGTATCTTCCTTCTGTTTGTATTGCTATTCTTTTAGTCTGGTATCTTTCTGATTATTCCTTGAATATCTTTCTTCTGTTTTTATGGTTATTCTGAAGTTTGGTATCATCTTTCTGTTTATGTGGCTATTCCTTTAGTCTGGTATCTTTCTTCTGTTTGTGTGGTTATTTGTTTTAGCGGTATAGCATCCTCCTGTTTGTGTGGTGTCTGATAAATTCTATTGTTTGTATTGGTTATTGCTTTAGTCTGATAGCTTCCTTCTGTTTGTGTGGTTATTCCTTTAGTCTGATAGCATCCTTCTGGGTGGGTACTTATTTCTTTAGTTGGGTATCTTCATTCTGTTTTTGTGGTTATTCCTTTAGTCTAGTAGCTTCCTTCTGTCTCATTGGTTATTCATTTAGTATGGTATCTTCCTACTGTTTGATTGGTTATTCCTTTAGTCTGGTATCTTACTTCTGTTTGGTTTTTTTCTTTAGTCTGGTATCTTCCTTCTGTTTGATTGGTTATTCCTTTAATCTGGTATCTTCCTTCTGTTTGATTGGTTATTCCTTTAATCTGGTATCTTCCTTCTGTTTGATTGGTTATTCCTTTAGTCTGGTATCTTCCTTCTGCGTGTGTGGTAGTTCTATTGGTTTGGTATCTTCCTTCTGTTTTTGTGATTATTTCATTAGTCTGGTATCTTCCTTCTGTTTGACTGGTTATTCCATTAGTCTAGTATCTTCCTTCGGTGTGTCTGGTTATTCCATTAGTCTGGTAGCTTTCTTTAGTTTGTGAGGTTATTCAATTAGTCTATTATCTCCCTTCTGTGTGTGTGTGTGATTATTCCTTGAGTCTATCTTTCTTCAGTTTTATGGTTATTCCTGAAGTTTGGTATCTTCTTTCCGTTTGTGTGGCTATTCCTTTAGCCTGGTACCTTTCTTCTGTTTGTGTGGCTATTCCTTTAGCCTGGTACCTTTCTTCTGTTTGTGTGGCTATTCCTTTAGCCTGGTACCTTTCTTCTGTTTGTGTGGTTATTTGTTTTAGTTGTGTAGATCCTCTTATTTTTGTGATGTCTGATAGCTTCTATTGTTTGTATGGTTATTCCTTTAGTCTAGTTGCTCCCTTCTGTTTGTGTAGTTATTTCATTAGTCTGCTGGCATCCTTCTGGGTGGGTAATTGTTCCATAAGTCTGGTAGCTTCCTTCTGTTTTTGTGGTTTTTCCTTTAGTCTGGTAGCTTCCATCTGTTTGAGTGGTTACCCCATTAGTTTGATAGCATCCTCTTGTTTGTGTGATTATTGCTTTAGTGTGATAGCTTCCTTCTTTTTATGCGGTTATTCCTTTAGTCTGATAGCATCCTTCTGGGTGGGTAATTATTCCTTTAGTTGGGTATCTTCCTTCGGTTTTTTGTGGTTATTCCTTTAGTCTGGTAGCTTCCTTCTGTTTATGTGGTTATTCCTTTAGTCTGACATCATCCTTCTGGATGGTTAATTATTCCTTTAGTCTAGTATCTTCATTCTGTTTGTGTGGTTATTCCATTAGACTGGTAGCTTCCGTCCGTTTGTTTGGTTATTCCGTTAGTATAGTATCTTCCTTATGTATGTTTGGTTGTTCCATTAGTCTCGTAGCTTCCTTCTGTTTGTGGGTTATTCCTTTAGTGTGGTATCTTCCTTCTGATTGTATGGCTATTCCTTTAGTCTGGTATCTTTCTTCTGTTTGTGTGGTTATTTCTTTAGTCTGATAGTATCTTTCTGTTTGTGTGATGTATGATAACTTCTATTGTTTGTGTGGTTATTCCTTTGGTGTGGTATCTTTCTTCTGTTTGTGTGATTATTTCTTTAGTCTGATAGATTCTTTCGCTTTGTATGGTTATTTTTTTAGTCTGACAGCATCCTTCTGTTTATGTGGTGTCTGATAGCTTCTTTGGGTTTGTGTGATTATTCCTTTTGTCTGGTACTTCCTTCTGTGTATTTGGTTATTCCCTTAGTCTGATAGCTTCCTTCTGTTTATGTGCTCTCAGATAGCCTATTTCTGTTTATGTGGTTACTAACGTAAAAGCCCGTCATAAGACGGGAATTAAATTCAAAAGCACCAATACCTAACGGCAATTTTACTTATTCAAAAGTATTTAAATAACCCACTGTTCATCACCACAGTACACGAACTACGTAGCAGCAGCGACGATCCCAATGTATTACGGGATCACACATTCTATAAATATATTTTTGTGCACACCGTCATTTGCGCATTCTTCTTTGGTAAATATTACTATTTTCGGGAGAGTAAATATAAGGGAAACAATACAATTAATGTCTAACTTTTAACCGAAGTTGCATTCCTTGGCGTTATGCACTGACAGAAAAAGCTGGGATTTTATATATAGGATTTCTTTAGTTTGATCTATTCCTTTTGTTTGTGTTTTTCATTCCTTTAGTATGGTGCATTTCTTCATGTACTCTTGCATCTGTGTCTTCTGTAGCAATTTATTTTACGTGATGAGGTGATCAGCTTGTGGTGAAGTGTGTAATATGAATACATTAAAGTACGAACCACACATTGTAATATAATGCGAATCTTGACATGTACGACATCCTGTAAATAAACATGGCTACGAACTGAACATGCTTTTACTGAGTGCTTTCTGAAACATGTGTGTGCTTGTGTAGATGACGAGGTAATGCTTATATACATACATCATAACATTACATGGTGGCAGCGGTCGATACCGGACTGACGCAAAACAGCTACACGATAACACGTGAGTACAGTTTATTCGGCTAATTTTCGTCATCGAGGTCAGCCATGGCGGCGGAACAATATCGCAACGCACCGCAAATGAGATTCGCCGGTCAAGACGATAAGAGTGAAGCTTTCTTGTTATGGCGCCAACGCATAGATCTATATTCCAAGACCACTGGTCTGGAAGGACAAACCCTAACTCCATATATCCTAGAAGCATTGGACGATGAAGGTTTGAAAATTTACAACAGTTTTGCTAGCGCCATGCCTGTGGAGTCGGCAACAGACCCCGCAGCCATATTGGACGAATTTGAAAAACGTCTAATAATAAAGCACACGAACTTTAGAGCGGCAAGATTAGAACTTCACCACCTGCGACAGAAACCTGGTGAAAGTCTAGATGATTTCTTCACTCGCATCAAGGAGAAAACAAGTGTATGCAAATTTAACAAAGAAGAAGAAAAAGAGCGAATTATTGAACAGATCCTTCTCAGCACACCAATGCCAGAGTTCCAGAAATGGATACTGAGCCAGAGTGATACACTAACTTTACAACAACTTCTGGATGAAGGCAGGAAACACGAGGCACAAGCACTAAACATTAAACAAATTCAGCAAGGTACAGTAACAGCCCAGGTGGATGCAGTAAAAAGCTATAGGCCTAAACCCAAACAAAACAAAGCAACTGGTTCGAAGCAACAAGAAAAACACAACACAAGCAGAGGTGCTATGTGTAAATGTTGTGGCCTAAACCACATACAAAACCACTGTCCAGCTAAAGACTCTACATGTCATTACTGCAGAAAGAGGGGCCACTGGATAAAATTATGTTTCAAGAGGAAACAAGACAGTGTTCAACACAAACTTCACAGCAGAAAGTCGTCAAAACAAACACACTCTATGATGACTGAGGACCTTGACTCCAGTGAAGAAAGTGATCCTTCCACATTTGATACTGTGAAGATACTAACTTTCAGTAATGAACCAAAGAGAACGCAGGCTTTCTGCAAGGTACAATTCCGAATACCAGGAATTAAAAGGCACAAAGAAAGATATATTCGGTTCAAGATAGACACAGGTGCCCAAGGTAACACTCTACCCTTAAGAATATTCAGACAGATCATGCCTGACAAGGTGGATGAGCAAGGATTTCCCACAAGGGATGTAAAAAGTAGGAGTGGCAGGACAAAGCTAAGAGCTTACAATGGAACAAGTATAGACTGTTTCGGAGCAGTAACACTTGAATGTTTATACAGAGACTCTGAATGGACATCGTCAACATTTTACTTGGTAGATGTTGAAGGACCTGCAATTTTGGGTTTACCAATGTGCGAAAAGCTGAGTGTGGTAACTATTAACAACATTAAAGCTGACAAAAAAAGAACATCTTACTCTACACGTCACTGGGTAGATGACCTTAAACAGCGATTCCCAGAACAGTTCGACAGAATAGGCACACTTCCAGGAAAGGCAAGATTCTTTTTAAAAGACAACGCTGAGCCAAAGATAGACCCACCTAGAAAGTATCCTATACATGTTAAACAGAAACTTGCCACAGAACTAGAAAAGATGGTGCAGAATGATGTTATTAGAAAGGTTGAAGAGCATTCTGATTGGTGTAGTAGTATCACAACCGTTCTGAAGCAGGATGGTTCTCTTCGGGTTTGCCTTGACCCAAAACACTTAAACAACAGTCTAAAGCGCTGTCCACACAAAATGCGTACAGTGGAAGAGATAACTCACAGATTCCACAATGCCAAATATTTTTCTAAACTAGATGCTGTACACGGATACTGGAGTGTTGAGATAGCAGAGGAAAGTCAACTCCTTACAACTTTTCGAACACCATTCGGCAGATATTGTTTCAAGAGACTCCCATTTGGTTTGAATGTATCACAAGACATCTTTCAACAGAAGATTGACAACATTGTTGAGCAATGTTCTGGTACAGTGGCTATTGCGGATGACATTGTAGTCTGCGGCAGGTCAGAACAAGAACACGACCGTAACTTGATTAACTTGATGCATGTAGCACAGGCCAATGGGCTAACATTCAACAGCAAAAAGTGTACAATTAAGGCAACGGAGATACAATTTTTTGGATTGCTGTACACCCAGAATGGTGTAAAACCAGACCCTAAAAAGGTTGAAGATATTCATGACATGCCAACACCAGCTACAAAGAAGGAACTGCAACAATTCTTAGGTGCTGTCAATTTCCTAGCACAGTTCATACCAAATTTGTCAGCTGCTGCAGAACCTTTGCGATCTCTACTACAGAATGAAACTCCGTATGAATGGTCAGAAGACTACCAACACATATTCAACCACTTGAAGACCCTCATATCATCTGATGCATGCTTGAAATACTATGACATGCAAGCACCCACTTTTCTCATGGTTGATTCCAGTCTGAAAGGCCTAGGAGCAGCACTTTTGCAACCAGACAAAAATCCTGAAGGACACTATGCCAAAGAACTTCGTCCTGTAGCTTACGCAAGCAAATCATTAAGTTCTGGCGAAAAGAAACTTGCAAACATTGAAAGAGAAATGCTAGCTGTACGTTTTGGAATCAAACGCTTCCACACATTTCTTTTCAACCGCCCATTTACAATTCTCTCAGATCACAAGCCACTTGAGATGATTCATAAAAAACCAATAGCTTCAGCACCACCACGACTACAAGCTCTGTTATTGGAAACACAAGGTTATGATTTTAATATTCAGTATATCCCAGGAGAGTGTCGTGGAATATTCTAATCCACATATATAAATTATCAAGTAAATATGAAGCCTAACAAATAAAATTAATAAAGAGAAGAGCAATGGAAAAATAACAGTGCTGTCACAAGGAATGTACTCGAAATCCCCCTTGTTTTCTGCTTCGTCTGCAAATTGTAACGCTTTCACGTTGATAGTAAAGCTTACTGTATTATTACCCGCCTTCTTCAATGAAACGTGTGCTGTATTTCTTGGAAAAAACATTGAGAGGCCCTGCGTAATGACCTAAATTAATCCTAACATTAATTATACTGCGTTACCCAAAACGAAAGACAGATGGACAAAAGGATAGCGGGAAGGGAGAGGCAGAAAGCCGAACACTAAACACGCTTCGCGCGATACACAAATGCTGCCATCACGCGTGTAAGACTACATGCACTAATTTTTTTTTTTCAGACGGACAGTGATAAAATACATTACCCATCCCAGAGTTAGGTTTATAAATCATAAAAAACACTTATTAGGAAAGATAACAATAGATGGGTTTACGGTTGAAAACATAACAGTACCCAGACAGCACATCTTCGAAACAGGAGGTAGAAAATACATATTTTTAACGCAGCCACGTAGCTCTTTTAAATTGGGATATTTGGGTTCCTTAGGGCTTGCTGACAAAGAATATGTAAAACGTTACGCAAATAGTCCAGGAATTAATAAATTATACCCAAAATAAAATAGTGAGGATGCCTGACAGCATGAAATCATTTCTGCTCGTAAAATTTTTTTATAACGTGTTTGAAAAAACCTTGCGTTACAGAAATAGCCTACCATGTAAACTCCAAATTGATTGGAGCGCAACAAATGAAAGACTAACCACGATTGGTCGGGCTATAAATACTATCTTTCGTTGTTAGGGGAGACGGGGAAAGGTAACATTTTTTCAAACACTTGTCGAAACGGGGCCTCATTGGCTAGACTCGCTGATATAATCACTTAGGAGCGTTAGTTCGAAACCACTTGTTTAAATAAGCTTGATAAAGCATCAGTGCGTTGAAGCCAGCTCATATTTTGCCAAATAAAAGCCTGGAACATAAGCAGATGGGAATTTGTGCCAGTAATTGTGCCAGAATTCATTGCTAATCAACGTATCTGTGTTTATTTCCATGAAATTGTGGTAAGCTTGAACCATTCAGTATCTTTTAATGAAAATTGAATGTAAATTGTTAATTTATGCCTGTATATATATGTGTAGTTCAGTGGCAAACAGGAAATAAAGCCTATAATGCTCCAGCCTGAACAGAGGGTGTCGGAGGGTAGTAAAACGGCATGGAATGGCCAAATAGTACACTGACACCTAGATGATTGATTAGACAGAAATAATGCTGGAAGTGCAGAGGCGTAGTGACCATTAAGGAGGTAAATACTGGTATAAAGTATTTCAGATGAAGCTGACAGTTGGCCTAACGCTCTGAACTCAATGTTTGTGATGTGTTGTGATCAGTGTAAAAGAGAGTATAAGTTAGTTATGAAGTAGAAGGTACATCCTTCTTGATTTCAGGGACCGTGGTCTTGATGGTACTGAGCAGCACCTGGTCAGAGCTTTGCTGAATCCAGAGTCGGACAGCATACTCCTTGGTCTTTTTAGCTATCAGTGAGGTGTCTCCAGAGCCCAGGGGAGAATTCGAGCAGAGGAGTCCCTTCCTGCCGCCATCACGCAAGATAAGCGGATTTGGCCAGCTGAGCTCAACATTATGTCCCCTCATCTTGAAATAACTTTGTAAAAATAACATTCAGAGGGGAATTTAATTGTCTTAATATCTGGAACTGAGAACATCTCCAATACTAGTCCCAAAAGACAAACTATTGAAGTCATGATGACAAATACCAACAGAGCTTGAACAAAACAAAACCAGTATTACCTCATATTACCACTACACAACTGACACACATAGGATATTTTTAATAATATATGTCACTACATTATTCATATTGATAAAGTCTGTACATATACCTGTAATTAAAATTGAGTGTGATTCCTGGTTCCTTTGTATTTGAATCAGGACACATATACCTTTATGACAAAAATGAATACATATTGTTATTTGAACAGTTATCAGTGACTCCTTAAGATATTCTCATAGAGTGTTATATGTATGTGAGTGTCACAGTGTTGTCAAGAGTAGTGGATTAAATTAAATTGTTTATCTGTCTGTTGTTGTGACTTACACTTCATCATACACATACCCTAGACACATAACGTAGTCATCACACTATTCCAGAATAATTCTGACTGAGATATATAGATATGTGGTAGCAAGTAAGGTTATCTATAATACACTACTCTTAATAGATATAGATACCTTCACAGCTGATCTCAGTCAGTACACTAAGTCCCCTATAAATATTTATAACATCCCACTTCACCACAGAGAGGATATAGGTCTTGCAGATGCTCTCAGCAGACTACCAAACCCCAACAAGACAGCAGATCTTACCCCAAACATCAAAGTTGATTTTGTCAAGTTTAGCGATAATAGGCTTGAACACATCAGAGAAGACACAATGAGAGATCCTATCCTTAACTCTCTCAAAGAACTGATATACCATGGATGGCCAAGCTCTATCAGGGAAGTTCCAACACACATCCGTCCATACTACTCGATGAGGGACGAGTTAAGCATCGAAGATGGTCTGATCCTTAAAGGAGATCGCATTGTTGTACCAGAAACACAACGCGATATCATCCTTAAACAGCTCCATAATAGTCACCTTGGTATTGTGAAGACACAACTGAGAGCAAATAAAGATGTTTACTGGCCACAGATAAACAAGGACATAGAAACACTATGTAAAAACTGTTCAATTTGCCAAGAACATGCAAATAGGCAGTGCAGAGAACCTCTCATACCATCAGACATACCATTGAGCCCTTGGAGCATTATAGGAACTGATATTTTCTCAATCGACAATAATGACTATCTTATTATTGCTGATTACTACAGCAAATTTCCCATCATTGAGAAACTTCCACAACCCTCACCATCAGCTGTTATTGCAGACATTACAAAGAAGTATTGCAGCATGTTTGGCATCCCAGATGAAATTAGATCAGACAACGGTCCACATTTCTCAGGTCAAGCATACAGAAACTTCACTAAGGACTGGAAGATCAAACACACAACATCATCACCTAGATACCCTAAATCTAATGGTTTCATTGAGAGACAGATACAAACTATCAAGTCAATCATGAAGAAAACAAGAACAGAGGATGTACACCTAGCACTCTTGAGATGGAGAACAACACCGGTAGACAGTAAGATCGACAGTCCAGCAGAACTTATGTTTGATAGAAGAATTAAAGACCTCCTACCATCTAAGGTCCACTTCCGTCCACAACATAGAGACAGCACATATGATCAACTTCAGCATCGTCAGCAAGTTCAGAAATCCAACTATGACAAATGTGCTAAAGACTTACCACCATTATATCCTGGTCAGCATGTAACTACCTACAACCACAACAATGACACATGGTCAAAAGCAACAATCATTTCCAGAAACCCTGAACCCAGGAGCTATACTTTAAGACCAGACAGCAGCAGCAACCTCCTGAGGCGAAACAGAGTGGACATAAGAGAAATCCCACAGAATACAACAGAACAGAGAATTCCCATGCTTTCAACAGACAATGCAGTAACTCCAGACCTTGGTGCCCCACAAAACCAACAAGCGCCAAGGCCGAAATCACAACCAACTCAAGCTAAACCAGGGACTTCCGCAGAACCACCAGCACTTTACACCACTCGTTCTGGCCGTACAGTGACACCTCCCAGCCGATACAGACAGTGACATATATATACTCACACTGAGCATTACACATACTTATCCTTTCTCACATGAAACATTTCGTTGGAAATGTTTGCACACATTTTTTTTTTCAAAAAAGGGGGGATGTAATATGAATACATTAAAGTACGAACCACACATTGTAATATAATGCGAATCTTGACATGTACGACATCCTGTAAATAAACATGGCTACGAACTGAACATGCTTTTACTGAGTGCTTTCTGAAACATGTGTGTGCTTGTGTAGATGACGAGGTAATGCTTATATACATACATCATAACATTACAAAGTGGGATGTTATAAATATTTATAGGGGACTTAGTGTACTGACTGAGATCAGCTGTGAAGGTATATATATCTAATAAGAGTAGTGTATTATATATAACCTTACTTGCTGCCACATATGTATACCTCAGTCAGAATTATTCTGGAATAGTGTGATGACTACGTTATATGTCTAGGGTATGTGTATGATGAAGTGTAAGTCAAAACAACAACAGACAGATAAACAATTTAATTTATTCCACTACACTTGACAACACTGTGACACTCACATACATATAACACTCTAAGAGGATATCTTAAAGGAGTCACTGATAACTTTTCAAATAACAATATGTATTCATTGCTGTCATGAATGTATATGTGTCCTGATTCAAATACAAAGGAACCAGGAGTCACAATCAATTTTAATTACAAGTTATATGTACAGAATTTATCAATATGAATATTGTAGTGACATATATTATTAACAGTATCCTATGTGTGTCAGTTGTGTAGTAGTAATATGAGGTAATACTGGTTTTGTTTTGTTCAAGCTCTGTTGGTATTTGTCATCATGACTTCAATAGTTTGTCTTTATTGGAACTAGTATTGGAGATGTTCTCAGTTCCTGATATTAAAACAATTTACTTCCCCTCTTAAGTTTATGTTACAATGTTATTTTAAGATGGGGGTACATAATTTTGAGCTCAGCTGGCCACATCAGCTTATCTTGCGTGATGGCGGCAGGAAAAGACTCCTCTGCTCGATTTCTCCCCTGGGCTCTGGAGACACCTCACTGATAGCTAAATGGACCAAGGAGTATGCTGTCCGACTCTGGATTCAGCAAAGCTCTGACCAGGTGCTGCTCAATACCATCAAGACCACGGTCCCTGAAAACAAGAAGGATGTACCTTCTACTTCATAACTAATTGATACTCTAGTTCTACACTGAGCACAATACACCACAAACATTGAGTTCAGAGCGTTAGGCCAACTGTCAGCTTCATCTGAAATACTTTATACCAGTATTAACCTCCTTAATGGTTACTACGCCTCTGCACTTCCAGCATTATTTCTTTCTAGTCAATCATCTAGGTGTCAGTGTACTGTTTGGCCATTCCATGCCGTTTTACTTTCCTCCGACACCTTCTGTTCAGGCTGGAGCATTATAGACTTTTCATCATGTTTGCTACTGAACTACACATATATACAGGCATAAATTAACAATTCACATTCAATTTTCATTAAAAGATACTGAATGTTTCAAGCTTACCACAATTCATAGAATAAACACAGATACGTTGACTAGCAATGAATTCTGGCACAAATACTGGCACAAATTCCCATCTGCTTATGTTCCAGGCTTTTATTTAGCAAAAATATGAGCTGGCTTCAACGCACTGTTGCTTTATCAAGCTTATTTGAACTAGTGGTCTCGAACTAACGCTCCTAAGTGATTATATCAGCGAGTCTGGCCAATGGAGCCACGTTTCGACAAGTGTTTGAAAAAATTTTACCTTCCTACGTCTCCCATAACAACCAAAGATAGTATTTATAGTCCGACCAATCGTGTTTAGTCTTATATTTGTTGCGCTCCAATCAATTTGGAGTTTACATGGTAGGCTATTTCCGTACGTAAGGTTTTTTCAAACACGTTATAAAAAAATTTTATGAGCAGAAATGATTTCATGCTGTCAGGCATCCCCACTATTATATTTTGGTTATAACTTCTTAATTCCTAGACTATTTGCGTAACGTTTTACATATTCTTTGTCAGCAAGCCCTAAGGAACCCAAATATACAAATTTAAAAGAGCTAAGTGGCTGCGTTCAAAATATGCAATTTCTTCTACCTCCTGTTTCGAAGATGTGCTGTCTGGGTACTGTAATGTTTTTCAAACGTAAACCCATCTATTGTCATCTTTTCTAATAAGAGTTTTTCAGGATTTAAAAACCTAACTCTGGGAAGGTTAGTGTTTTTATCACTGTCCGTCCGAAAAAGTTAGTGCATGTGGCCTTACACGCGTGATAGTAGTAATTGTGTATCGCGTTACGCTTGTTGGGGTGGCATTAATAGCGAGACGCGTGTTTAATTTTGCATGCGTTCCTGATTTTCAGCCCTCCCTTCTCTCTATCCTTTAGTCCATCTGTTCGTTCGTTTTGGTAACGCAGTATAATTAATGTTAGGATTAATTTAGGTCATTACGCATTGTGCCTCTCAATGTTTTTCTTAGAAATGCAATACCCGTTTTAATGTGTTGTGGAAACGCTTGTATTTATGCAGTGGCTTATATTTAACGTGGAAACGTTACAATTTGCAGACGAAGCATAAAACAAAGGGGATTTCGAGTACTGTCATTGTGACAGCACTGTTCTTTACCATTCTTCTTCCTTTCTTTATATGTATTTATTAGGCTTTATATTTACCTGATAATTTATATATGTGGATTAGAATATTTCACGACACCTCCCCTCTTAAAACAGACATTCCATGTCAGTCCTTTATTCTATATACACATAGATAAATGTAAGTCAACTTGACTTTACTCTGCTGTGGTGCTATCATGGTTTTATGTAGTTGGGTCCATTCAGAGTAGGCACTACTCATGAAATCTGCCTCAGACTTCTACAACCAATAATATATTTCGGTTATGTTACTGAACAGCCGCAAGTGTGAGTGCTTGTCTTAATGCTGCTTCGCAACCCGTATTCACCATTTCTCTTCTCTGAGTCTGCGCAATGACATGTCCAGAGAATATTATATTTCCCTCAAAATGTACGTTATGAGGAGATAACATATACCTGGTGATAGCAGAGTTTTCGTAGTGGATCCCATAATCTTCTTATTATCCTGTATGAAACATTCGGAATATCCTCAATCAAAGAGGCAACTCAGGGATTCGTTACGTTCCTCCGAAATGTTTACATCCAACAATTTTGTCTGATCTCAGGTTTTACTGGAATCTGATAGTATCCTTTACTCAGATCCACTTTGGAGAAACATTTAGCTCCATTTAGTCTGGCAAACAGCTGATTTGTATCCGGCAATGGATCCACCTGTCCTTCTGTAATAGCATTCAGTCTCCTGTAATCTATACAGAGTCTATGTTCTCCAGAGGGCTTCCTTAAGAGTACAACACCGGAACTATACGAAGATTCACTTTGCGAAATAATTCCTTCCTTCAACAGATAGTCTATCTCTTCCTTCAAAGCTTTCTCCTTAGCAAACGGAATCGAATATGGTTTCATACAGACAGGTATGGGGTCTATCAGTTTCATATCATATTCCAATAGGTTTGTATGCCCTGGTCGGTCTGTTAACACCTCTGCATGATTATTTAGAACCTGTTGCACTCTCTCTTTCTGAGTTTTCGTTAAATGTGTACTGATTTTCACCTGTGCTGCTGTCTCACAGGGGTGTAATGGATACTCAAATGATGAAAGTGGTTCCTTTTTCATCTCCATGGCGATGGACAAGGTCAACAAGTGTGTCTCTTCCTGATGTTCTCTTTCCAAATATTTCTTCAGGAGATTCACATGATAGATTTTTTCTTTCCCCTTCTTATCTATCTTATAATTTGTTCTAGATACCTTCTCTAAAACTGTATATGGACCCTGCCATCCAGTTTGTAACTTATTCTGACTCCCGGGGAGAAGAAGCAGTACCTTCTCTCCCACAGCCAAATTTCTGTCTTTCGCCTTCCTGTTATAATAGGCAGCATGTTTCTTCCTGGCTTGTTTCAAATTTTCATTGGCAAGTTTCCAGCCAGTGTTTAAACGAGTGGTCAGCTCATTCACATATTGGTATGAAGATGTAATGTTTTCCTCTGCCTTTTCATCAGTCCACGTTCTTAACAAAGCTACATATGGACCTTTAAATGTGTGGACCTATTTGTCCATGCACCGGTATGGTCTCTTCCACTCGAAGTTTTATAGTGATGATTTTTCTTCCCAGAATTATCATTCACAAAACGACCGCTACCAATTTTTCTTTTGGGGCTTTCTCCCCACTTAAAATTCTTGATGAGAGATTTCCTCTCTACATCCTCTTCCTCCAGTTTGTTTAAGTCCGATTGAGGGATTTTCGGCTTATCCTGGGGTAAGACATCTTTTTGCACTCTCCGCATAGTGGCCATTGTAAAACAGTTAAGTGAAGCTTGTCCGTGAAAAGGGGCTTCCCATTCCATTTGGTCCACTTTATCAAATCTATTTTTCTTTTTATTATCAGGCCTAATTTTGCCCCGTGGCGTGTCCAGGTCCTGATCAATGTTCCCACTTGTGGGTGTTCCCTCATGTGCTATGCTACACCTTTCTACAAAATTCTCAATGTCCCATCTTGCTTTGGGCCAATAATAATTGTGAGCCACCTTTTGAATGATGGTACCTATCTTCTCATGGTCCCCATCTGGTTTCACATGTAGGCTCCTTATTAAGTCTGCCCTATATCTTTTAGGAAGTACCAGCTGTCCCTGACCTTTGGATCTAGCTCCAGTCTTCCTATACATCAACTTGTTTTTCAGGTAAAAATCTCCCTTGCCTGGAGTTGTATGACAAGTTGACAATTTTCTGAAACAAGGCTTGAGTGTTTTATCCTCAGCCTGTGCCTTCCTCATCTCTTCTGGAGTGGTATCCAACATAATATCCTCCTCCTGTCTTGAGGTCGACCTGACCTGAAGGGTTGCCATATACACAGGTTTCCTTCTGCAACGGTCAGTGTCATGATTGTCCATCTGACAATTCTTACACCACCTTTTTCCTTGGTTGAAAGATTTTCTTTCATCATATTTCCTTTCATCGAATTGTGGGAATTTATTTTTATTTTCATACCGTGGCCTATCAAACTGGTGCTTACCTTTATTTTGATCCCTAGGATCAAATTTATTAAAGTTCTGTGGTGCCCTAAAGTTATCCACTTGTTCTTTTTATTACCTGTTACCTCTGCTTGAGCTGCTTGATACCTTTCAGCAACATTTAGCAACTCACCCAGCCTCTCTGCACCTTGTTCCATGAGAAACTTTCTCAGGTCTGGAGCCATGGACTCTCTTAGTTGCTCTATAAGGACCATTTCCTTAAGATCTTGGGTTTTCCCCAGAGAAGTCCATTTCTCCAAGTATGTCTCTATTCGTGCAGAGAACTGGTGATAGGTTTCACCTGACAGTAGTTTCGCATTCCTAAATTTTTTCCTATAAAATTCTGCATTCTTTTCATATCTTAACAAAAGAGCCTGCTTTAGCATGTCATAATTTTCCTGATCACCTCTGCTCATTTTTGCAAAAACTTCATAAGCTGCCCCACGAAGTCCCTGAGATAACTTTACGCTCCACCTTTCTCTCTCTAACCCATACGTGGTAGCTAATAGTTCATACCTATTTAGATAGCTCTCTATATCATCGTCTTTCTCAACAAAATGATCTAAATGGAAATTCATAGCTGAGGTTGAGGCTCCCTGGCTAGCAGTAGCATCAGAGGCAAAGGGACTGGCACCATTTTCAGGAGCATGGCCCTGAAACTCAAACTCCCTTAGTCGTAACTCATGTTCCCTTTGTAATCTCTTCTCCTCCTTTTCTGCTTCCCTCTCTGCAGTCAATCTTCTTTCTTCTGCTTCCCTTTCTGCAGCTAATTTCTTCTCTTCCCTTTCTGCAGCTAATTTCTTCTCTTCCCTTTCTGCAGTCAATCTTCTTTCTTCTGCTTCCAATTTCTTAGCCTCAGCCTCAATCTGCAATCTCTTAATTTCTTTTTCAGCCTCTAACTTTCTTTCGGCTTCAAACCTTCTTTCTTCGCGTTCAATAAATTTGTCACATTCCGTAGTGACATAGGCAACCATAACTTGCCCATCTAATCCTAGCTCTTTTGCAGTCTGAACAGCAGCAGATCGAAACTTGGCCAGGTCCGCCATTGTCTATCAGGTAAATTTATACAATGTCTAACCAACAATTCAATCTCTAAATATATATCTAATGGACAACACAGGCACCGTGAGCTCAACCTTATTTAATTCCACCCAAGGATACCTTTTAATTCTTATATTCCCTGAAGTGAATTACCCCCACTATTTTTAATAGGTACAGATTCAAAATCCCAAGAGCGAGACCCCAATATATGTGGTGAAGTGGGATGTTATAAATATTTATAGGGGACTTAGTGTACTGACTGAGATCAGCTGTGAAGGTATATATATCTAATAAGAGTAGTGTATTATATATAACCTTACTTGCTGCCACATATGTATACCTCAGTCAGAATTATTCTGGAATAGTGTGATGACTACGTTATATGTCTAGGGTATGTGTATGATGAAGTGTAAGTCAAAACAACAACAGACAGATAAACAATTTAATTTATTCCACTACACTTGACAACACTGTGACACTCACATACATATAACACTCTAAGAGGATATCTTAAAGGAGTCACTGATAACTTTTCAAATAACAATATGTATTCATTGCTGTCATGAATGTATATGTGTCCTGATTCAAATACAAAGGAACCAGGAGTCACAATCAATTTTAATTACAAGTTATATGTACAGAATTTATCAATATGAATATTGTAGTGACATATATTATTAACAGTATCCTATGTGTGTCAGTTGTGTAGTAGTAATATGAGGTAATACTGGTTTTGTTTTGTTCAAGCTCTGTTGGTATTTGTCATCATGACTTCAATAGTTTGTCTTTATTGGAACTAGTATTGGAGATGTTCTCAGTTCCTGATATTAAAACAATTTACTTCCCCTCTTAAGTTTATGTTACAATGTTATTTTAAGATGGGGGTATATAATTTTGAGCTCAGCTGGCCACATCAGCTTATCTTGCGTGATGGCGGCAGGAAAAGACTCCTCTGCTCGATTTCTCCCCTGGGCTCTGGAGACACCTCACTGATAGCTAAATGGACCAAGGAGTATGCTGTCCGACTCTGGATTCAGCAAAGCTCTGACCAGGTGCTGCTCAATACCATCAAGACCACGGTCCCTGAAAACAAGAAGGATGTACCTTCTACTTCATAACTAATTGATACTCTAGTTCTACACTGAGCACAATACACCACAAACATTGAGTTCAGAGCGTTAGGCCAACTGTCAGCTTCATCTGAAATACTTTATACCAGTATTAACCTCCTTAATGGTTACTACGCCTCTGCACTTCCAGCATTATTTCTTTCTAGTCAATCATCTAGGTGTCAGTGTACTGTTTGGCCATTCCATGCCGTTTTACTTTCCTCCGACACCTTCTGTTCAGGCTGGAGCATTATAGGCTTTTCATCATGTTTGCTACTGAACTACACATATATACAGGCATAAATTAACAATTCACATTCAATTTTCATTAAAAGATACTGAATGTTTCAAGCTTACCACAATTCATAGAATAAACACAGATACGTTGACTAGCAATGAATTCTGGCACAAATACTGGCACAAATTCCCATCTGCTTATGTTCCAGGCTTTTATTTAGCAAAAATATGAGCTGGCTTCAACGCACTGTTGCTTTATCAAGCTTATTTGAACTAGTGGTCTCGAACTAACGCTCCTAAGTGATTATATCAGCGAGTCTGGCCAATGGAGCCACGTTTCGACAAGTGTTTGAAAAAATTTTACCTTCCTACGTCTCCCCTAACAACCAAAGATAGTATTTATAGTCCGACCAATCGTGTTTAGTCTTATATTTGTTGCGCTCCAATCAATTTGGAGTTTACATGGTAGGCTATTTCCGTACGTAAGGTTTTTTCAAACACGTTATAAAAAAATTTTATGAGCAGAAATGATTTCATGCTGTCAGGCATCCCCACTATTATATTTTGGTTATAACTTCTTAATTCCTAGACTATTTGCGTAACGTTTTACATATTCTTTGTCAGCAAGCCCTAAGGAACCCAAATATACAAATTTAAAAGAGCTAAGTGGCTGCGTTCAAAATATGCAATTTCTTCTACCTCCTGTTTCGAAGATGTGCTGTCTGGGTACTGTAATGTTTTCAAACGTAAACCCATCTATTGTCATCTTTTCTAATAAGAGTTTTTCAGGATTTAAAAACCTAACTCTGGGAAGGTTAGTGTTTTTATCACTGTCCGTCCGAAAAAGTTAGTGCATGTGGCCTTACACGCGTGATAGTAGTAATTGTGTATCGCGTTACGCTTGTTGGGGTGGCATTAATAGCGAGACGCGTGTTTAATTTTGCATGCGTTCCTGATTTTCAGCCCTCCCTTCTCTCTATCCTTTAGTCCATCTGTTCGTTCGTTTTGGTAACGCAGTATAATTAATGTTAGGATTAATTTAGGTCATTACGCATTGTGCCTCTCAATGTTTTTCTTAGAAATGCAATACCCGTTTTAATGTGTTGTGGAAACGCTTGTATTTATGCAGTGGCTTATATTTAACGTGGAAATATTAAATAATTTATACTTGTAGCACTTTACGACATGCCAGACGAAGCAGTAGTCATATTTTTTTTTGGTTCTCTCTCTTCTCCCTCCCCCCCCCCCCCCCCCCCCCCCCGGGCACTACAGGTCGCATTGTAAACTGAATTATCCCTTCACTGTTAGGTTTTCGGCTCAGAACACAGCATATACCAGTCAACAGTCACTTGAACAGAATCCAACCACAACACTCTCCAGAGTGCCAGCTATGTAACTATCCCTACGAAACTGTTGACCACCACCTCTTTGAGTGCCCAGCACTAGATGATGTTAGAAAAATGCTCCTTTCTCCGAGGCCGGAGAAACAAAACAACTTACGAAAACACATATCACTACTTGGCATTGGGCCGGAAGTGCGACAGCCCAAGCGCCGCTTGATCAACAACAACATCAACAACATCAACAACAACAACAGCTGTTAGATAAAGACTTTAAAAAAAAATCCGTTTTGAAATAGAAAGAAAGTAAAGAGAGAGTAAGGAATATCCCAGTCGAAATTTGAAAACCAACAAAATCATTTCTTCCCCTCTCTTTTGTGTGTTTACACGCCGTTGTATGTGGTTTTTGTTTTTCCGCATCTTGTCAAAGGTTACTAATACAAGAATTCTAAATATAGATCTGACTAAAGATTTGTAACAGTGCATACTGTCGTAAATTTATTTTGAGAGAAAAGAGTCGTAGAAATAGTGGTCCGGTTTAGAGTGGAAAATGATGATGGAAAGCTCAGTGATAGAAAATGTAGAGATTTAATAGTTACTTCACAGCGTGCTGGAGGAGAGTAAAGACAGACTTATTTACGACAAATCGTGTCTCTCAATCTTCTCTTTCACTCTCCTGGTCAAACAATTATTTGCCAGTTTTCCAGACTCGCATCTGCGCGCACACCGATTCGGTGTTTTCAAACACACACACGACGTTGATACAAACTATATTAAACGAATAAGGGGAAAAGTTGGGCTTTGGGTATATCCAACACACAGAACTAAATGAGTTTATGTGATTTTAATCACTTTAAACATCAATCACTAAAAATATCAGATATTACATAAATTATCATAAGTACACAAATGCAAATAACAAGTTTGGAAGGGGTGAAGAAGATTGGTATCGACTAAGCCCTTCCCGCTTATTAGACAAAGATAAACCCAGTCCAAAGATAGATGATATCAGGAACATAGGTACGTTAACCTAACAGTAAAGTTAATTACTCTGAAAGAGGTGTTACCAAGTTTAGGTATAGGTGATAGAAAAAAAAAACCTGTTCTTCCCAGCTGTTCTTCCCTTTACTAAGCAAATGGAAAGGAGGTGGTTTTAAACAGAGTTAACAAATTATCAACTATCCCACTTAAAGGAACAATGTAGGGTATACAGAAAAGATATATGTTACCAGGTAAGCAAGTTAACAAAATGGTCACACAAAAGAATTAATTTCCTGTCATTCATACACGCGCTAGCAAAGGCCTTCACTCATCTTGCTCTCACTTACCGATTGTGAAAAAATCTTGCACTCCCTAGAATAACACAACAGCAGTTACACCTCAACTAAATGTATGAGTGTTTGTTCAAGTTCTAGCCCCAGATTATCGGGTAGGCGGTCAGCACATAAAAGGGTCCCGTAATCGCTGGAAAATGAATCTGTAGTTGTGTCTCTTTTCTTAATAACAGTTTCTATGGGAGGGCACGGTCTCTGATACCGGGGTGAGGATGGTGTGGTCTATTTGACTATGCCGCGGATAATAAAATTCTTACGCGTGCTGGTACACTTTATCCGTGAGGTATGGTTTAAGTCCAGTGAGAAAACTAGTCACATCACTGTTCAGGAAATTATGAATTATCTCTCTGTGTCAGTAAACTAACAAAGCTCGGGCCAGTGTTCTTCTTCCCGTTACGACTTAAGTTGTTTGATGGTGCGTTAAATTTGTCTTTGGGTGTGCTTTCTTTGCTATAAGTTAGATAGCGGAATTCCAAACATAGAATCGCCTCAAAGATTAAAAATTTACACAGTCTCAACAAGTTCTGCGTCAGGGGAACTCTACACACTGTTTATGCTTTGCTTTGCTTAGATTGATTTCTTTATTGCTTTCTTAATGCTGGGATCGCACAGGTTACGATCACTCTGTATGAAAGAAAAAAAAAAGACATGTAATATACCGAAAACAAATAACCTTCTAAAGCGCGATGAATTTCCCGTTAAGCCTATTATATATATGCTCGCATATTTAATTATGTATTTAATAAACACTGCGCGAGTTCTAGTGGTTAAAAACACACATCTATAAAACTAGGACTTAACTGAATTTATTAATTATAAATTCCTTCGCGACTTTAAAAGTTAATTTAAGCATCTATTATCTTTTGAAATAATATAATAGATAGATCATTATATTTAAAACTGGAACTCTTGAGATGGTTTAATTAAATAGATTTAAATTAACACAAAATCCCTTGAAATAGAATGACTAGACCACTGATCACTTTACACAATATATATTTTACCGCTTTGCACAGAATTAGAAATCACTGCAAATATATATAAAATCCAGGGGAAAATCTATAACAAGATTTCAATAAAGCTAGTGCTTCTGTAAAGGTCTGGCCAGCGAGTGATAACGTGTCTAGTTCTTCATGGTCTATTTAGCTAAAATGGAATTACTGTCTTTGATAGCGCCGATTGTCTCCTCTAAGATCCCTCGGTCTGTCTCTTAGATCTCGTCGCTGTATCCTACATGAGTCCCGGTGGAATGCGTTCTGGCAAACGAAAAGTTACAACAAATGTTCAGGGGTTCTAATGTTATGAAAAGCTAAAGGTCCCTTTAAATCATCCATCATATCAGGGAAAATTCACTAGTCAAACTAGACGTACGTCACAATCGTCCCCACTTTTAGACATGAAACCATTTTTCATGTTTTCATTTTTGACAATGGAGGTGACCTGATTGGTGATTTTAGGATGAGTGGTATCTTCAGTTTGCTCGTCTTCCTCTGTAGACCAGTTTCTACTCAGAAAATCAGCCCCGACATTCTGTCTTCCCGGAATATATTCCACTTTGAAAGAATAGACGCTTAGAAGGAGGGCCCAACGCATGATCCTAGCGTTAAATTCTTTATTGGCACCAAGAAATGCTAACGGAGCGTGGTCTGTTTGCACCGTGAACGATGTACCATAAAGAAAATCATGATGGCGTCTGATACCGTCAATCAGAGCAAGACATTCCCTTTCAACTACGCTGTAGTTCCGTTCCGCTTTATTTAATTTCCGACTGCCATAGGCAACTGGAAATAGCATGTTCAGGTCACTGTCATCGGCTTGAAGCAGTGTTGACCCGATGCCCTGACCTGACGCGTCGACTCTCAGTACAAAAGGTTTCTTGAGGTCAGGCAACCTCAAAATGGGGTATGCAGACAACTGTCCTTTCAAAGTGCTATACGCGTGTTCGCACTTTTGATCCCATATGACCTTATCAGGACAACCTTTCTTTGTGAGGTCAGTCAGAGGTGCCGTCAGTCCGTTGACGTTCTGGATGTACTTCTGATAGTATGCACATAGCGATATGAAGGAACGTACGTCTTTCTTCGTTCGGGGTCTTTTTGCTGCCACTATTTTCTCCACGTTCTTCTTAATAGGCCAACTGCATCCGTGAGAAATAGTGTGCCCCAGGAAGTCTAACTGTTCAAACCCGATGAGACATTTGCTAGGTCTGGCTGTGAGACCCGTTTCCTGTAGTCTCCTGAGGAGCATAGCAACCGTAGCAATATGTTCTTCATAGGTTTCCGATGCAATTAAGATGTCATCCATGAAATTATGGATATGGGGACTTTGCAAAGGTTCTAGAAGCTTCCTCATCATCCTGGTGAACACTCCTGGTGCGTTATGCAAACCGAACGGCATCACGTTAAATGTGTAATGTCCTTCACTAGTGCTGAAAGCTAACAAAGGTTTAATTTCCTCCTTGACTGGTATTTGATAATAACCTTTACTGAGGTCAATCTTGGAGAAGATCTTAGCTTTGCTGAGCTTGGTGAACAACTCAGAAACAGTTTGGAGAGGTTCGGGCTGGAATTCCGTTACAGCGTTTAGCAACCTGTAATCAATGCACAGCCGAACTTCCTTATTGGGCTTCTGCAACAGCACTACGCTCGAGCTGTAAGGAGATGTAGACTCACTGATAATTCCTGCCTGACGCAGCTTGTCTATTTCTCCGCGAAGTGCATCAGCTTTAGCGTACGGGATGGGGTAAACTCTGGTTTGAACAGGGGTCTCGTTTGTTAATTTCATATCAAATTCAATGAGATTTGTTCGACCAGGTACATCCGTTAAAACTGCACTGTACTGTTTTAGTAGAGCCCTAGTTTCTGTTTGTTGTTCTGGTGAGAGATTGTCGCCGAACTTGACATCTTTAAAGGATTCTGTGGGTTGCAGTGGATACTCCATGCAACCATCATCATCTTCCTCGTCTTCCGTTGCTATGGCGACAGCCAGGAGATGCTCGGAGGATGGCACCGGTCTTTCCAAATATTTCTTTAGCAGATTTATGTGGAAGACCTTCTCCTTTCCTTTGATGGAGATCTTGTAGTTGGTACGTGAGATCTTTTTAAGGACGGTAAACGGTCCTTGCCATCCGATGCGAAGTTTATTGCTTCCGGTTGGAAGTAGCAATAGGACTTTCTCCCCTGGTTGTAGTTCTCTCTCTTTTGCAGCTTTGTTGTATCTTTTAGTAATTTTAGCGCGGGCTTTCTTAAGGTTGGTAGTAGCTAGATCCCATCCTAGCTTTAGCCTTTCCTTAAGCTCAGATACATACTTGCTTGCAGAGACGACTGTCTCGTCAGCCTTCTGGTCTGTCAGGGACCGAAGTAAGGCTTCTAGTGGCCCCTTAATAGGTCTGCCAAATAAAAGTGTAGCTGGCGCAAAACCCGTAGACGCTTGGGGTACCTCTCGGTAGGCGAATAAGGCAGCCGATATATATTGGTCCCAGTCTTCCGGTTTCTCCTGACCCAGCTTACGTAACATCATGGTGAGGGTACCGTTAAAACGTTCCACGAGCCCATTTCCGGCCGGATGGTAGGGACTTGTGTGGATATGTTTGGCCCTCAAGATCTTAAAGATCTCCTCCATTAACAGGCTACGGAATTGGGATCCATTGTCCGTCAAAACTTGTTGAGGGAATCCCAACCGTGTAAAAATTTGCACAAGGGCTTCTGCGACATGCTTGGAATTAGTGCATGGTAGCGGTACGGCTTCGGCCCACATAGTGCAAGTGTCAACTAAGGTCAGGATGAACCTGTTCCTTCTTTTGGTCTTTTCCAGAGGACCAATAATGTCGACAGCAACCCGTTCAAATGGAGTCCCTACTATTGGCATTTGCCCCATAGGTACTGGGGGTGTCAAGTGCTTGGGTGCTACCCGTTGGCACTGGGCGCAGGATTTCACGTACCTGACAATGTCAGAGTTCATTCCTGGCCACCAATAGTGGTTTTTTATTCGCTGAATAGTGGCGTTTTGTCCCATGTGTCCGCTAAAGGGAAGAGAGTGCCCCATTTCTAAGATCTGGTTTCTGTACTGCGTCGGTACTAGGAGCTGGTTATTCCCCGTGTCCGGGTTGCCCGTTCTACGATACAATACACCATCCTTAGAAAAGATGTCTCCGTTGTGTCTGGGGTCCTTAGCCATGGGCAGTTTTTTAAAGCAGGGCGCCAGAGTAGGGTCCTTTTGTTGCGCCTCCTTCAGTTCATTCGGCAACAAGTTTGGCGCAGGCTCCCTCTCCTTCTTGGCTTGCCCTCTTGTGGTTACCGCTGCCACAATCGGCTCCTTAGGTCTCCCAATGAACACATATCTACATCCCAGGATAACTGGGTAGATCGGATCATCCATTATGGCCGCTTTAATAACTCCTCTGACAAAGTCAGAGTGTATTTCTACCAGTGCGATAGGAAGCGTCCTGGGTGCATCACTCCTGAAAACTCCACTAAGTTTGACGGTTTCCTCTGTCTCCTGACCGGGTTTGACTAGGTGCCTAGCGACAATACAATCAAAACTTAATCCAGTGTCAAAAAGACAAGTAGTAGAGGTACCGTTCAAAATTACAGTTCCTCGAGTTGAGGGTCGGTCCCCCTCAGGTTGAGAATCACTGACATTGACTCTACCTTTCGAGGCTGTATGCAAACATCCAATGCGGTTTGCACCGGTTTGTTTGCCCTGATCAGACGTTCCTGGTGTAGGGGTCTTCCCTTTTCCTTGACCTTGGTGGCCGCGCTGCCACGTAGGCTTGTTGGGTTGATCAGAATTGGTGTTGGGGGGGGTATCGGGTTTTGTAGAATTTCGATTTTTCCTGGGGAGGTTTCTGGGTATTGTTATCTCGTTGGTTATAATGTTGAGAGGAAGTGGAAGAATAGGATGCCTGTTCTAGATTCTGTTTTCGAGATGGCTCATCGGTGGGTTTACGTTTAGTGCTGGGAAGTTCGGCCATTGCATTGCTATAGCGTTCGGCTTTATTGAGTATGTCTTCAAGCCTGACTGCCCCCTGTTCAGCCAAAAATCTACGTGTTTCATTCGACAAAGTGGATTTTATCTGCTCCACAAGAACAAGTTCGAGGAGTCCCTCATATGAAAGAGGTAGGTCAGATAATTCAATGCACTTTGTCAGATAACCCGTGAGACGTGAAGAGAACTGTGGAAATGTTTCCGTGCTCTCTTTTCGGCTGTTTCTGAACAACTGCAGAAACTTTCGGGCAGTCATCTCAAACTGCTGTAGTAAGGCCTTTTTCAACATGTCGTAATCATGTTGATTCGGTCCCAGCTTTGTGTACACGTCATAAGCATTGCCTTTCAGTGACGTTGAAAGTTTGAGCGCCCAGCGGGTACTCTCTAACCCATAAAGATTCGCGAGTCTCTCGAATTTTTCTAGGTAGCTGTCAATTTTTTTCGTTAGGGCTAGGAAAAGATTCTAAAGAAAACGACATAGCAGTTAATTGGGCAGATTGAGTACTGGAGAGGTCCATTGATTGAGACTGGGGCGAAGACGGCTCTCCGTTAGTCGAAGTAGAGGCGCCCCGACTCTCTAGAGCCTTAAGCGCCAGTTGATGCTGTCTTTCCTTGTCTCTCTCTCTCTCTCTGCGAGTTTCCATCTCTGCTTCAATTTTCTTCTGTTCCAAAAGACGTTCTTCCGCTTCTTTCTTATCTGCCCTCTCCTGGGCTTCTCTCCTCTCTGTTCTTTCTTTCTCTTCCTTCCTCTCAGCTTCGGCTCTCTGTTGCTTCGCCTTCCTCTCAGCTTCGGCTCTCTGTTGCTCCGCGTCATATATTTCCAATTCCTGGTTAATAAACGCGTTTGCAGCTTCTGCATCTAATCCTGCCTCTTTCGCTTCCAGCCTCAAGATGGACCTCATCTTTATCCTCTCTGCCATTGTTAAAGAATAAGATGAAGTATGCTTAGAGAACTAGTAAGAAGAAACGCGAAAGGGAGGAACTCTGAACCGCTACGAGAAAAAAAAAACACAAGTACAAATTTACCTGTGTTACCTCCTACCTGTACTGTGCAAACTTATCGCTGCTATTATCTGGCAATTAAGGCTCTAAACGCAAGCGACTATGCCACTAAATGGTAAGTTACACTGGAAAAGAATCTACTATTACTAACAGTAGAGAAAAATTTATATTAAAACAATTTAAAAGGAAAAAAAAATTTTCCCCTAAATTTTAAATCTCTGACAACAAACTCCGTCCCTAAAGTCAATTATTGAGATGAGACGTTGTTAACTTAATTTTTAAAAATCAGAACAATCCGTCTTTAGCTAAGCTCAACTCTTTTTGACTTCAAAAACCTTAGTGACTGTAAAACAATCACGCAATCCCAGCAACTTTTATAAAGAAAGAAATATAATTATCTCCGCCAGAGGATAATTAAAATAGCAAATATATTTGTTTATCTGTACTTTCTACTGCTGTGGAGAGAAAACAACCTGTAAATATGCTGTGTGGACAACCCAAATACTTAAAGAACGTTTGTCTAGGGGTGTAATTATTTATTTATTTCCCTAATTCACAAAGACAAATCATTCACACTCTACCTAGTTAGACCCAAACTAAATCAGACTCAAAATATCTTTAACCCGGCTATGCGATTGCCTCAAATGTAGCTCAAGATCCCAGAACCAGCCCACAAATATGTGTGCATCAAATGTATCTCAAAATTATCCCAGACGAGCCGGCCAAATATTGTCGTAAATTTATTTTGAGAGAAAAGAGTCGTAGAAATAGTGGTCCGGTTTAGAGTGGAAAATGATGATGGAAAGCTCAGTGATAGAAAATGTAGAGATTTAATAGTTACTTCACAGCGTGCTGGAGGAGAGTAAAGACAGACTTATTTACGACAAATCGTGTCTCTCAATCTTCTCTTTCACTCTCCTGGTCAAACAATTATTTGCCAGTTTTCCAGACTCGCATCTGCGCGCACACCGATTCGGTGTTTTCAAACACACACACGACGTTGATACAAACTATATTAAACGAATAGGGGAAAAGTTGGGCTTTGGGTATATCCAACACACAGAACTAAATGAGTTTATGTGATTTTATTCACTTTAAACATCAATCACTAAAAATATCAGATATTACATAAATTATCATAAGTACACAAATGCAAATAACAAGTTTGGGAGGGGGTGAAGAAGATTGGTATCGACTAAGCCCTTCCCGCTTATTAGACAAAGATAAACCCAGTCCAAAGATAGATAATATCAGGAACATAGGTACGTTAACCTAACAGTAAAGTTAATTACTCTGAAAGAGGTGTTACCAAGTTTAGGTATAGGTGATAGAAAAAAAAACCTGTTCTTCCCAGCTGTTCTTCCCTTTACTAAGCAAATGGAAAGGAGGTGGTTTTAAACAGAGTTAACAAATTATCAACTATCCCACTTAAAGGAACAATGTAGGGTATACAGAAAAGATATATGTTACCAGGTAAGCAAGTTAACAAAATGGTCACACAAAAGAATTAATTTCCTGTCATTCATACACGCGCTAGCAAAGGCCTTCACTCATCTTGCTCTCACTTACCGATTGTGAAAAAATCTTGCACTCCATAGAATAACACAACAGCAGTTACACCTCAACTAAATGTATGAGTGTTTGTTCAAGTTCTAGCCCCAGATTATCGGGTAGGCGGTCAGCACATAAAAGGGTCCCGTAATCGCTGGAAAATGAATCTGTAGTTGTGTCTCTTTTCTTAATAACAGTTTCTATGGGAGGGCACGGTCTCTGATACCGGGGTGAGGATGGTGTGGTCTATTTGACTATGCCGCGGATAATAAAATTCTTACGCGTGCTGGTACACTTTATCCGTGAGGTATGGTTTAAGTCCAGTGAGAAAACTAGTCACATCACTGTTCAGGAAATTATGAATTATCTCTCTGTGTCAGTAAACTAACAAAGCTTGGGCCAGTGTTCTTCTTCCCGTTACGACTTAAGTTGTTTGATGGTGCGTTAAATTTGTCTTTGGGTGTGCTTTCTTTGCTATAAGTTAGATAGCGGAATTCCAAACATAGAATCGCCTCAAAGATTAAAAATTTACACAGTCTCAACAAGTTCTGCGTCAGGGGAACTCTACACACTGTTTATGCTTTGCTTTGCTTAGATTGATTTCTTTATTGCTTTCTTAATGCTGGGATCGCACAGGTTACGATCACTCTGTATGAAAGAAAAAAAAAGACATGTAATATACCGAAAACAAATAACCTTCTAAAGCGCGATGAATTTCCCGTTAAGCCTATTATATATATGCTCGCGTATTTAATTATGTATTTAATAAACACTGCGCGAGTTCTAGTGGTTAAAAACACACATCTATAAAACTAGGACTTAACTGAATTTATTAATTATAAATTCCTTCGCGACTTTAAAAGTTAATTTAAGCATCTATTATCTTTTGAAATAATATAATAGATAGATCATTATATTTAAAACTGGAACTCTTGAGATGGTTTAATTAAATAGATTTAAATTAACACAAAATCCCTTGAAATAGAATGACTAGACCACTGATCACTTTACACTATATATATTTTACCGCTTTGCACAGAATTAGAAATCACTGCAAATATATATAAAATCCAGGGGAAAATCTATAACAAGATTTCAATAAAGCTAGTGCTTCTGTAAAGGTCTGGCCAGCGAGTGATAACGTGTCTAGTTCTTCATGGTCTATTTAGCTAAAATGGAATGTAAGTTGAGTGGGACATGATAAACTTGACAACTTATTTGATCTCACGAACTTTTGGGGATCTGACCGCCAAATCAAGAGAAGAAGCCGCCCCCTGGTCTTCGTATCCGCTCGCTGCTGCCCGTTTCGCTTTCCCCCGTTCGCTCGGTTCCTCGATTGACACCGAGACGCGAAATGAGCGGCAAGCAACTGCGTCTCGTATCAGGGAAAACTACTGTCTTTGATAGCGCCGATAGTCTCCCCTAAGATCCCTCGGTCTGTCTCTTAGATCTCGTCGCTGTATCCTACATGAGTCCCGGTGGAATGCGTTCTGGCAAACGAAAAGTTACAACAAATGTTCAGGGGTTCTAATGTTATGAAAAGCTAAAGGTCCCTTTAAATCATCCATCATATCAGGGAAAATTCACTAGTCAAACTAGACGTACGTCACACATACCATCAATATATGTCTGATCGGTGCACACCCTTTAATACATTATGCCAAGCAGTATTTTATATTATTTATGAAAACACGATAATAGAACTGACATGAACTATGCGAGCTCCCAAATCACCTCTAACAACAAAGAAGAACCAAAAATAAACACACAGAATGTATACGGTACAGTAAATGAATGCTGCTCATATATAATAATTAGAGCATAGAAAGTATAACAATGAAGTAATTGTATTATTTATATTGAGAAAAATACGAACATAAAAATGACGTTAACTGTGCGAGCTCAAAAAAAAAAAAAAAAAAAAAAACCCGTTGATAAAGAAGAGCCGAAAATGACGTATAGAAATGTATCCAGTAAATCGATAGTTCTCAACATTTCTACTAGCACGACCCAAATTTTACAGGTGGTGAAACTGGAGCCCAGTGCAGTGAATACAGTAGAGCGTCTATTATCCGAACGTCAATTATCGGAACGTCCACCACTGCCAAAAATTTTTATTTTTATTACAGTATCTACTTTTAGTGAAGTAATTGTTATGCTGAAACATTACTCCAGCCGCTTAATGCATTCTTTTCCTATTATTTATTGGACGATATTTACAGTATTATATCGAAATCAGTCTTAATTTGTCATTAAAAAGGTAAAGGGTAGTCCCATAGCAGATACGGCCGTAGGGGAATGAAGTGTTAGAGACTTCACCATATTAGGTCCAGAATAGAAAGGTGGTGTGACCAGTTCCCTTCATCGCTGCCTTTTCCTTCCTTACATCTGATACCGTGATTCGAACCGGCACCTTTGCCGCGCGAGACCTAGCGCTCTAACCACTATGTCAATCGGACGCTCAGTCAAGAGTTAAAAATCAAATTTAGCCTTTAGCTATTGTGTGGACTCAGGACAGTTTCCCGTGACCTTAATGCGTCATTGTCTGTTGTAACGTGGTCTGTTGTTTCTTGTCTTCAAAACTTTTAAAAATTATTATTTACAAACTATTTCCTAAATCGATTATTTAAAAATAACACCTCATATTTAAAAATACAGAAGTAATAACCTTGCGTACAATAATATAATTGTAGAACTAATTAAACTTTGTTTCGTATAAACTGAGTATTCTCACATATTTTTTATTATCCGAACTATTTGATTAACCGAACAAACCGTGGTCCCAATTAGTTTGGATAATCGACGCTCTACTGTATAGGAATTCAAAGGCGTGTCACTTAAAACTTGGAGTAAGGGAAACGCAGGGGGACTATAGTTTGAGAATCACTGATGTAAATTAATGCAGTTCAATGGTGATAATTAGAGCATGGAAAGTGTAACTTAAAACTAAATGTCTGTATTTATATTATCACTGCCCATGACGAAGGCTCTGCAGCAATGACGTAGGCTGTTCTTTTTCTTTTGTCCCAGTAAAACGTAATATAAAAATACTTCAAACAGAGAATGAACAATTTGGAGTCCGATATGTTTCACAATTCGTGTTCTGTTTGATGTTTGCTTTTGCTTCGTGAAAATTTTGACAATGAACTGACGCGTTTATTATTCACACCAACAACTTAAGTCAAAGAACTATGTTGATAAAATCGTGATATGTAGAAAGTTTCAGTTGTAAAACAACCAGTTTTAAAATGTCTCCCAGCATTGCCTTTCTTAACAAAAGTGATGGCTACGCGCTGCATTTAATCAACTAGAAACCACGCTTTTAAAATGCCGGAGTTAGAGGGCTAATCCGAACTGTCCCTAGCTTAACAATTCTTTCATTTTCCTCCATACCTTCACCTAAAAGGTGGGCCAGCTGGTAGAACGAACTTTATTTTCAAAGGGTTTAGAATTGGGATCGCAAGCCCGTCTAACATTCTGCCCTTCCTTTCTCTATAGATGCTGTGCACCTTCTGCATGTCCTCATCACGGCATCGTTTCTCATGTGGTCATTTCATTACTTTCAAATCCATTTCAATTTCATTTTATCTTTATAGTCAAACTTACCACGACTTATGGTCAGTGCACCATGAAAATAAATTGAAAGGTTTGCGTGTTCATTCAATGGATGTTCAAATTAGCGTTCATGGTGCAGTACGCCGTTACCATATTTTCTCGAACATGCACCATGAAAAGATTGCAAGGCCTGCATGTTCTCTTAATGGATGTTAAATTTAGTTTTCACTGTGCAGTGCGCACGGTTTCCGTATTTTCTCGAAAAGCTGCTTGGATTGTTTCATTGTAGGTTACAAACGTTTCATTAAGAAATTAAGACAATGGGTAATACGGGGGATGATTTGGGAACATAATCAGTTTAGGCGGGCATGTAATCTGCGCTCATGATGTATTCGAAAAGTTTACGAATGTATGAACAATGATTGCTCATGATTTCTGATGTCATGTGAAAGATTGTTCCAAGGATGAACAGTAGAGTATGCTAAGCTTTTTGTGTGAATACAGCTAGCCTAGGTTTAGGGCACTTGTAATTTGTTTAAGCGAGAGAAAGAGAAAGAGAGAGAGAGCAATGTGTTTTCTCCAACTACAGTGCGTCATCGAGTAGGCGATCACGTCTCTCTACAACTTCCTGTCTCCAGTACTGCTTATCAATTCTGTTGTTGACTTCTTCAATGCCATGATGCCGGACTGTCTAGTCTGTTGTTGACCTCTTCTATGCCATGATGCCGGACTGTCTAGTCTGTTGTTGACTTCTTCAATGCCATGATGCCGGACTGTCTAGTCTGTTGTTGACTTCTTCAATGCCATGATGCCGGACTGTCTAGTCTGTTGTTGACTTCTTCAATGCCATGATGCCGGACTGTCTAGTCTGTTGTTGACTTCTTCAATGCCATGATGCCCGCCCGGACTGTCTAGTCTGTTGTTGACTTCTTCAATGCCATGATGCCGGACTGTCTAGTCTGTTGTTGACTTCTTCTATGCCACGATGCCGGACTGTCTAGTCTGTTGTTGACTTCTTCTATGCCATGATGCCGGACTGTCTAGTCTGTTGTTGACTTCTTCTATGCCATGATGCCGGACTGTCTAGTCTGTTGTCTCATTGTCGTCCACCATCTCCTTTTCCTTCACTCTTTCCTGTTGTCACGATTTATCCCAGCTTTCTTCTAATGACACGCCCAAAGAAAGTGGATGACTACCTTCTAACATACGGGAATAAGCGATGACTACCTTCTAACATACGGGAATAAGCGATGACTACCTTCTAACATACGAGAATAAGCGATGACTACCTTCTAACATACGGGAATAAGCGATGACTACCTTCTAACATACGGGAATAAGCGATGACTACCTTCTAACATACGGTAATAAGCGATGACTACCTTCTAACATACGGGAATAAGCGATGACTACCTTCTGACATACGATAATAACCGATGACTACCTTCTAACATACGAGAATAAGCGATGACTACCTTCTAACATACGGGAATAAGCGATGATTACCTTCTAACATACGGGAATAAGCGATGACTACCTTCTAACATACGGCAATAAGCGATGACTACCTTCTAACATACGGGTATAAGCGATGACTACCTTCTAACATAGGGAATAAGTGATGACTACCTTCTAATATACGGGAATAAGCGATGACTACCTTTTAACATACGGAAATAAGCGATGACTACCTTTTAACATACGGGAATAAGCGATTACTACCTTCTGACTGTGACGGGTCGGTGGTGTGGTGGTGTGGTTGTTGCGATTCCTTGGTTATGGTATTATTTATTGAATAGTAAAGTCACTCTTTAGACGTATCAATGTTGGTTATAAATGGTTAGCTCTGGGCATCAGAACATCCCTTCGACGTTCTGATTTGCATAGTATATAGTATTTGATTTCCCTTGTGGGAGAGTTATCGTGCTGACAAAGGTAAACACCAACAGCTGTAGAACCGAACCCGAAACGTAAATAAAGGATCAAGCCTTCTGCTTTGAGTCCACATGTATTGAGATTCATACAAAAACGATAATCGACATTCACAAAGGTTTCATGTACAATTCAGCGTAACAATTGAATTCCAAATAATATCAGTAAGTATCCGTCCGTGTCAAAACAATATGTCAGATGAACATCGTGGCTATATACGTGCGCTGTTGTAGTCAACAGCCAGAAATGAGCACATGAGTTCTTGACATCTACAATTTGAATCATAATACGATTCTCCTTCCATTATTAGTTTAATTTAATTAATCTCATGCTTAGATTGATTTCCGAACTGACCCTGAAGTCTACATCGATTCATCTATATAATATAGGCTATATACTCAGCCTTATTTCCTTGGAAGAAACACAAGACACGACCTTCTTGCTTGACGGATAGCGTAACAAAGGCCCTGTAACCAAGTCACCCGGCGTGACCTTCCCAACGCGAATGCGTCATAATCTCCGCATATATTTCGCGTTCACTATACCGTAAAATATCGACATATTCTATAAATATTAATGACCCCTAAACGTTGCGCATGAGTAAACCCCAGCAGACGCCGTCATTTAAAATAACACCGTAACAGATTTCCTGTCAGACGGGGGCAAAAAAAATCTATTAAATAGATTTTTTTTGAACAATATTAATCAAATTATCAAAAATTTAACAAAACCCGACGTATGACCTACGATGTTCTATCTAGAACAGTGTCGCGGTCATGTCAGTAATATATTATAATAAAATCAACGTCATATCATACATATACCTTATATTAAACAAGGAAATGTCACTGTCACTAACTAATTAACTAATTCATTTGTTGTATGTATAGACTAACTAATAATGTGAGGTGTTATTACAATTATTCTAACTAACTAAAATTAAAATAATTAATTATAGTATGTACGTATGGTACTAACTAATTACTATCTAATTGAAGAGAATGAGAAATAGTATAAGAGAGTAAAAGAAATAAAAATTGAGAAGTACGGACAATTAAAACCAAATATTAAAGTATACATTAAATTAGCATGCGTGTGAAAATGAAGTGTAAGGATAGATACCTAATTAACTTAACGCAATCAGAAGAAAAGAACAGAAAAAATCCATACATTTTAACTATATATATGAAATGTCATAATGTAATTTCTATTACCTTAATAATTACACTAATTAAAAGGTTTAATTGGTGTGATATTCTTTTGTTTCATCTTTTCTTAGTATATATATTTTTTAAAATTTCATCACACTTTGACTTTATTATCTATTATATACTAATTTAATAACTAGAAAATTTAATAATATTGGACATGAAGATCCAATCGTTGTTACCTCCTGTTGAATTGTATGAAAGTTCATTAAGACACAAGGTTCATATTATCAAATTATGATTTGATTATCCATTCATCGTTAGTTCCTTTATTAAACTTTTGAAAGTAAATTGACTAAGTCATCAACGTATCTGTCCTTTCTACATCAGAGATTGTTCCTTTTTAACAGTTTTCAATCGAAATGAGTGATACTCAAAGTGGAATTGAAGTTCAAATTTTCAAACGATCCGTAAAACTTGATATTTTGATCACAATAGTTTATTTCGAAATGTCCTTATTTAGGTAGGAAGTCCAACTGAATTGTTGTATATTCTGACTTGATATCAATACCGTTCATTGCAAATGTAATGCTTGACTAGTCAGAAAATTTTCTTGAAATTGTAATATTCATTCAGAATCCGTAGGATGTCTGGACAACGTGTCGGCTATGACGTTTTCAGTTCCAGGTATCGACTGTATCTCGAACTCGTAGGGTTGCAACGTAATAGCAAATCGTGCAAGTTTAGCACTTTTATGGTTTGAGCGACGTAATGCTGCCACTGATTTCTGATCAGTCTGGATCAGGAATGGAGATCCCAGCAAAAACTTTTCCAACTTGGTAATTGCCCAGATTACGGAGAGCAATTCTCGGTCCACAGTGGAATATTTCGTCTCCGGAGGTTTCAGTTTGCGTGAGATATACATTACAGGGTGAAGGACATCATCATGATATTGCAGTAGACATGCCCCGAGTCCGTAATTACTCGCATCTGTACGTAGAACAAACTTTTTAGAAGCATCTGGTAATCTTAAAACAGGTGGGCATGAAAATATTTTTAAGATAGTGCGAAAAGTTTTGTCACATTCGTCGGTCCAATTTATCCTTAAAGGCATGTTCTTCTTTAGTAACGAAGACAGGACAGCCGTGATGGATGATAGGTGAGGTACAAATCTGCTATAGTATTGGATTAAACCTAACAGACTCCTAACCTGTTTCTTCGTTTGAGGAACAGATAAATTTAATATTTTAGAAACCGTACTGGGAATTGTTTGGATACGTCCCGATCCAATAATGTGCCCCAGGAATGTTATCTCATTACACGCTATTTGAATTTTAGTTGGTTTAGCGGTTAAATGGTTATCCCGCAATATTTCCAAAACTGATTCAAGACCCAAAAAATGTTCCTCAAATGATGAACTAAACAAACATATGTCGTCAATATAGGTAATTATATCTGATCTACCTGCTAAAATTTTTCGCATCATGCGAATAAAGGTAGCTGGAGCATTCATTAGCCCAAAAGGCATCACGTTCCACTGGTAAAGACCTTGTGGAGTTGAGAATGCTGTGTAGTATTTGGCTCTTTCGGTTAGTGGAATCTGCCAATAACCTTTAGTTAAGTCAATTTTAGTGAAAAATGTAGCATTGGATAGACGAGGAAGTAAATCGTCAAGGATAGGATGTGGTTCGCTATCCGGTACTGTCTGCGCATTAAGTTTCCTATAGTCAACACATAAACGTATGTTGTTGTCCTTTTTTCCGGACAATGACTAAAGGGGAAGAAAATGGAGATGTACTAGTCTCAATAATACCTAATGATATCATCTGTTCGAGTTCCTGAGATGTCTTACTCAGAAAATGTAGAGGTACAGAATAAGGATGAACACGAATTGGTGTATCATCGTTCAGAATAATATCGTGACTAATTACAGATGTGCAACCCGGTACATCAGTTAACACATCTGGGAAAGATTGTAGAAGATCAGCAACGCGTTGATGCTGTTGCGGTGTAACCGTAGAAGAAATGGTCACATCACGCCAAGATTCAGTAGATTGGACAGTAAGTACAGGTAAAGGCATCTGCACTTCAGGAAAAGAAGATTCTTCCTCCTGTATAACAGATAGATTAGAATAATGACAAGTAGATACAGTATTGTCATCTAATTCATGAAAAATTGACTGTAAGTGTATAGGACGTGTATGAAATTGCTTGAGCATATTAATATGGAATATCTTTCTGTGTCCCTTGATATCTAAGACGTAATCAACGTCTGAAATTTTATCAGTAACCTTATAAGGACCAGTAAGGAAAAGAAATGATGAATGACTATGCTGAGTCATCAATGATATGAGACAATTGTATTACCATAGCATGTTATCTGCGTGACGCAGCATTAGGTACTAATTGTAACCGTAGACAATGATGGTTAAAGTAAGCACCATTATCATGCTCGATGACCATTCGAGCATCTCTATTGTTACGAAATGTAACTATAGCTTCACCATACCTGTCATTGGTAGGTGACAACAACCGTACAAACATAACGTCTGCCGTGTCATTAAAGAAATTGCTAAGTGCCTGCCATCTGGTACCTTGTGGCAGATTGCACACTAACACGGTGCGAGAATATGCACCCTTCCCAATGTAAGTGGGATCAGTGTCACTAACGTGATAAATAGTTCTTCTATTTAATCTTTTGGATATGGTAGTCTTATGAGATGATGTCTCATAATGATTGACATATTTATTTGTCCTAATTTTATTAGTTAAGTTCATAAGAACTTCACCATCATTACCCTTGTTCGGGACATCCCTTCTTTTCCCATTTTCAACAATTTGATTAAGATCACTGTTAATATGATCCTGTCGCCAACATCTATCTTCCGACTTGGCGGCATTCTCTTGAGAAAAGGTATATCTGCCTCGAAATGATTTTCTAATCTTCCTAGGATGGGCTGGTAGTTTAGTATACTTTTTATCCTGTAGGAGAGTCTTATCCTTCTCCTTATCGATTTCCAGAATGGTACTGAGACTGAAATTGGAGAAAACTGTGCCACATGTATTTATTTTGTTGGCCCGTAATGTAGCTGTTGCAATGACAGCGTTAGCATAGCAATAAGATTGCACATTCTTTAATTCCCATTCCTCAATTTCCTGTGGGGAACAATCCTTACTACCATGGATGCGTCCCAACATCAGATCTGCAATTGGATTCTGAAGCATGCATACCTTAACTTGTCCTGAAAAGAAAGGTGTATTAACATGGACAAGAGCTGTGGGGTAAAACTCAATAGTTCCCCCAAAAGTCATGCAACGGACATATTCCCCCGTTGCACAGCTAGGATGTACTAGCGACTGTCGCACTCCAATGGTTGTGGACCCCGAGTCTCTCAATACAGAAACTACAGAACCGTTTACTATCCCTCTGTTAAAAATCAGAGAGCCTGTTCCATCATTGGCTGCAAGACCTACTTCTGGTGTAATGTGTCCGCAGTTTAGCACTGTCTCCTTTGCCTTCTGAAAAATAAGATTGCATTGTGGGCAACTATTTGCCACGTTATAATTTATAGCAAAGCATGCAGCAGAAGAATTCATTGTATTATCGTTAGGTGGAACCTGAACCTTAGGGGTGATATCATTTGTCACTGCTGCCCCGGTATTATGGTTATAATGTGAAGATCCACGAGAATGAGAACGATTACGAGAATAATTAGTTGAATTATCCCGTTGTCGTCTATTGCAATTGTTATCTCGATGTCTCGAGTTATAATTATCGCTATTCTTCCAATTGTTACCATTATTATATTGATATGACCGATTATAACTTGAGTTACGAGGATTACTGTTGTATCTTGACTGAGGTGAATAATTTCTGGTTTGTTGTCTTCCTCTATTAAAGTTATTGTTAAAGTTATTCTGTCCCTTATGAAAATTAATGTCATAGTTTCCTTTGAACCTACCTCTGTCCACACTGTGTGTTCTAGGTTTGTTATGATTATGATATGCCATATTGGAGGCTACAGGAAGTGGTTCTCTTATCAACGAGCCAGAAATATTAGCATTCGGATGAGCTGTGCAGTAATTTAAAGAAATTTTTTCTAACTCATCAATAGATTCTGGTTTTCTTTCTTGCAGATAAGCAAAGAATGGTGGGCTGACAGAAGATAACACTTTATCCCTCAATAACAAATCGACTAACTTGTCGTAAGATTTGTTGACACCTGCCAGTTCAACCCATCTGTTAAAAGTATTGCGTATGTTAGCAATAAAACCTGTGAAATCTTTATTGTTATCTGGCAACAAACTTTTGAAACGTAGTCTACATACCTCTTCGTTTAAGTGGAAACGACGTAATAACAACGTCTTAATGGCCTCATAATCTGTGGCTAATGTAGGATCAATGTTTTGTGCTGCACTTGCAGGTTCGCCATCCAGAAATTCCTTAAGTTTAAGTGCCCATGGGAGCCGCGCTAGCGTAGTGGTTACAACACCGCTCTGGCGACCGGGTGATACAGGATCAAACCCGGGCGACGGCATTTGAGGATTTTTCGTCGACCGGGATTTGGACTGGATTAACTCGAGACCTGGCGAGGACATTTGAAGGAGTGTCGTCGACCAGGGACTGGCGGCTCCTGAGCCGACCCAGCTGCAATGGGTACCTCCGAAATCGGCGAGTATTTGCCTGAATGGCGAGGGACACCTGTCTCTGTACAAGAAATAAAGGGATACTCACGTAAAATCAATGTCAGGTTAGACATAAAATAATAACCTGAGATTTCGCCTCGAGTATTAGCGGGCGAACGCAAAAAAAAGTGCCCATGCAGTTTTGTCAAGGTTATTGACCTTACATATATCCTCAAAGCACGCCAGTCACGATGAAAGGTCGTCCACGTGTAATTTGAATGGTGGTAATTTAAAGTAATAATTGCCCTTAAGTCGAGTGGATGAAGATCCAGATTGAGCATTATCATTTTGGCTTGCTGCAGCACTCTGCGAATTAAGTTTTGCTGTTTCCAATTTAAGCCGTTGCAATTCCATTTCTTGCTGTAGTATGATTTCTTGTCGTTTCAATTTATTCTCTTCTTCAATCCGTAGGATTTCATCTCTTGCCACCTTTCTTTCTTCTTCTTGTCTTAATTCTGCTTTCTTTTCCGCCTGTTTTCTTTCAAGTTCTTCCATCTCTGCTTTAGCAATAGCTTTTCTTTCCTCCTCTTCTGCCTTAGCAAAAGCTTTCTTTTCCTCCTCTTCTGCCTTATATTTTGTAAATTCAGCCAATGCATAAGCCTCGAGAAGTTCTCCTTTTTTTCCAAAATCCTTACCATTTTTAATAAAATAGTCTAAGTTAAGCATCTTGAAGTTAATTTATTTAAGTATTCAATTACTTATGTCTTGTAATCACCACTAGAATCTATGTCGATAATTATAATTACTCAACGAATGAATAATTATTATAAGAAATTGCAATATTCCTGTATTGTTATGTATCAGTTCCACAATCTATAATATTTTGTAAAAATATTATATATACCCACTAATATCTATCATAAATAGTTATGATAGTTAGTTATATAAGCTGCTGAAATTATATCAAGCGCTTAATATTACTATTTAATAATTATGTGTATTATCCCTAAATAATTAGTCTTAATTGTCACTAAGTTCACAATATAGTACTGAGAAAGTGTACTAATTTATATTAAATATGTATTAATATGTTATAAAGTTTTAATAATTAATCATTATATTTTATGCCATAATCATGAGGCATAAAGTGCATTGCCCATTTCTAGGACCACTACTGCAAATATGTGCAAAGTCCCTAATTCCTCATCAAAGCTGATAAAAATTTAATCATATTCATCTACACTATTATTAATGAAGAAATTATAGCATTAATATTAAATTATAGAAGGATGAAATGAAGACAAACAATACAATGGGTTAACCAAGGATTACGAAACAGTATTACCATACGACAAGACATTTTCACAATAAAAAATGCATTAATAACTAAGTGGTATAAAACGGAAGTGAGAGATTAAGAATGAACTGAATAGAAAGTTAAGCTGTGTACGTAACAAATAATGACGTCACAGGACTCATTTGACGTTAATACAATACATTTAATTAAAATTAAAGATAGCTAGATCAGAATAAACAAGATAGATTACGAACATAAGACTGTAAATGAATAAAAATAAGAACCAAATACACCAGAAAACACCAGTTATAACATGACTATACACCTAACATGCAAAGTGAATTAATGCAAGTCCGAACCAAACGATCACCGATAATGATAATTCGACGCTTTCTTCGCGAGGTGCTATTAATTCACAGCCTTAGGAACATTCAGAATGAATATCGGCATCCTGAGAGCCATTTTATTCATTCCGAACCGCCGCCCAACCATACCCGCTACATGAAAAGGACAGGAACAATATTTAACATGGATACAACGAAAAAAGAACATGGCATTATTTGGACAAACAGGACGAAATATTTTAACCTTTAAAATTAGTGACTTATCTTGTTTTGGCGGTAATATCGTACATTATATGCTTCGCCGACAGACTCGAGAGCTTGTTTGTATCATTGAGAAAGTCAGCAATAGGTTTCATTTGATGTTTGAAAGCTGCAAATAAATTTGTTTGAAGGACATTGTCAGCTGCTGGCTTTTCCAACCGTTCATACTGTCGTCAAGGGCATGACGTCACCGGTGTTTTTGCAAATAATGTCCATTTTGGCTCGAAAGGAAAAATGTCTTATTTTTTTGTGGTTCGTTCTTTTGAAAAATTTCAAAACCACTAATGGCCACCAGTTGTGACGGGTCGGTGGTGTGGTGGTGTGGTTGTTGCGATAATGGTATTAAAGAATAGTAAAGTCACTCTTCAGTATCAATGTTTCTTAGCTCTGGGCATCAGAACATCCCTTCGACGTTCTGATTTGCACATGGGAGAGTTATCGTGCTGACAAAGGTAAACACCAACAGCTGCAGAACCAAAACCGAAACGAAAATAAAGGAACAAACCTCCTGCTTTGAGCCCACATGTATTGAGATTCATACAAAAACGATAATCGACATTCACAAAGGTTTCATGTACAATTCAGCGTAACAATTGAATTCCAAATAATATCAGTAAGTATCCGTCCGTGTCAAAACAATATGTCAGATGAACATCGTGGCTATATACGTGCGCTGTTGTAGTCAACAGCCAGAAATGAGCACATGAGTTCTTGACATCTACAATTTGAATCATAATACGATTCTCCTTCCATTATTAGTTTAATTTAATTAATCTCATGCTTAGATTGATTTCCGAACTGACCCTGAAGTCTACATCGATTCATCTATATAATATAGGCTATATACTCAGCCTTATTTCCTTGGAACAAACACAAGACACGACCTTCTTGCTTGACGGATAGCGTAACAAAGGCCCTGTAACCAAGTCACCCGGCGTGACCTTCCCAACGCGAATGCGTCATAATCTCCGTATATATTTCGCGTTCACTATACCGTAAAATATCGACATATTCTATAAATATTAATGACCCCTAAACGTTGCGCATGGGTAAACCCCAGCAGACGCCGACATTTAAAATAACACCGTAACACTGACATACGGGAATAAGCGGTGACTACCTTCTAACATACGGGATTAAGCGATGATTACCTTCTAATATACGGGAATAAGCGATGACTACCTTTTAACATACGGGAATAAGCGATTACTACCTTCTAACATACGGGAATAAGCGGTGACTACCTTCTAACATACGGGATTAAGCGATGATTACCTTCTAAGATACGGGAATAAGCGTCCTTTTCGCATTGGGCTCTTTCAGAACATATTCGTTACTCTTGTTTTTATTTGTTTAAACAATTGTTCTGTAAAACCACATCGTTGTGGCCTTCAGTGCTTTTCTTACTTGTTCACCATTTGTCCATGACTCACTTCCATATGTCAGTATGGTTGTGTATTACAATAAAGTTACTCTGTTTCTTACTTCCATTGACAAAAAATTGTTGCATAAAATACTTTTCTGTTTATAGAATGCTGCTTTTGCCTGAGCTATTTATTCTACTCTTCACTTCTGAGATACATCTCCCATCCGTTGTTATTAACCTGCCCAGGTATTTGAATGTATTGACATGTTTTAATACTTCCATTTACTTTGATAGCGCATTGTGAAGAAGCCATTTTTATCGAGATAACTATTACGTCTGTCTTTGTGCTATTCAGGCTAAGCCCTTTATTTCAGAAATTGATAAGTAGTAAAGAACAAATTTATATTTGCAGATATTCGTGGTGATGGCAAGAAGAGGAAGTTCAAGCCGTTGTCCGCCATGAAGAAGTTCTTCACAAAGAAAAAAGACAAGAAGGACAGCGTGGTGGCGGTCAAGGCCAGGTCAACTACAGCTTTGTCCTCTGATGGCGATGAGGATGATGACGACGGAGGGTAAGTAGTGGACCATGAAGCTTCCATTAACAGTGTCCTTTTTAAAAATAAGTTTGGTTTTTCGTTGATGTTGCTGTCATCATCAGTATGTTTGATTGTCTCATCAAGTAGTGGTCTTCAGAACACACAAACCAAGCCCTCCTGGCCTGCACCATCCGTTTAAGATCTTTCCATGTCTTCATTATCCCATGTTTTTGGGTCTTCAGTTCTCTTCTCCATGTGTATATGTTTTTTTGGCCTTTCTTTTACCCTGGGGATTGCATATCAGAAACTGCCTTATACTGCAATCATCTGGTTTATCTCAGTGTGTGGCCTTCGGCGTTGCCACTCCTAGGTGGATTCACCTAGATCTAAGTTTTTTTTGGTCCCGTCTAGGTGTCATTTTCCTTCATTAGTTGAAGAACGCCACCTAGATCTATTTTCTGTTTTTCGCCCAAAGTAAACCAAAAATAGCCCAAAGTAGCCACACACAAAAAACCCCGCCTAAAGTAGCCCAAAATTAGCCCAAAATTCAAAATCTAGGTGTATATAGGCGTTTTTTTTTTTAAATTCAGGGTGGCAACACTGGTGGCCTTATCCAAAGCCAGCAATTTTTCCTTACCACTTGTTTAACTAGCGTTTGCCTGGTTCTTTCCGTCAGTGATCTTGTAATGCTATAATTGATGAAAGTATATCTTTCTGGATGCTAGTTTTGCTGTTTTCAACTCTTCCAGGGCCGTACAATAGGACTGACTTGACAGTTAAGTTGCATAATCTTATCTTGTTGTTAGACTAGATTTCTTTGGATATCCATATGTTTCCCAGTACATTGAAAACTTCTATGTAATTTTGTATTCGTATTACGATATAATTGTCTGTTGCTCCAAGTTTGTCTATATTGCTGCCAAGATATATGTATGTTACTGTTGCTGCAGCAGATAATAAACATTGCGTTTTATGTAGTGTATTTTTAAAATTATTATTAATGTTCTCGTTATGCTCTCAACAAAGGACGAGTAAGCGGATTCCTTGAAGGCTTAAGATAAATGATAAATGACCGTTTGGCTCTCAGGCTAGAACTCAAAGGAGATAATTTGTGGATGTGATATTTGGGCTTACAGAAAAAAAAATCAAGCTATCGGCTATCATGTTAGAATGCAGAGAAGATAAAGCAATGTTTAATTTTGGCTCATAAATAATACCTCTTTTGTCTCAAAACCTATTTTTCTATTTCGAGGAAGTTGTTAGGATACACGCAAACACTTCTGTCAAAATAAAAGAGACAATATGCGTAATGTATGTAAGTAAATAAATAAAGGTAATTAAAAGGCAGTCGATGAACATAGAAGGAGGACAACAGAAAATAAATATAAATGATAGATTACCGGGAATCGAACCAAGGACCATCCAAACGGCGCCATCGCCTTGCTCTGAAAGTAAACCATGAAAGGACGCAAAGCCAATTTAACGACCCATACATTGTAAAGTCTATCACCTGTATATCTTTTCTGTTGTCTGGTGTCCTCTTTAATGCCCAACGAGTGCCTGTTTATTACCTATATTTATTTATTTACTTAGCCTATTTGTTTATTACTCACAGGACTCATGATTTCCTCCATTATTTATTTGCCTCATCTATGCAGTTGACCAGCCAGCCGTCTATCTAGATTCGTGTCTCCAATTTAATTAAAATCGTCGAGCTTGTTATCGGATGTCATTATGTATTCTGGATGTTTTTTGGATATAATACAGAAGACGACTTGCTGGTTGCCCGATGTTTGACTTTAGGATTGCAGATGTTTTTCAGTAACGTCTAGTCCCTAAATTGCCTGTTTGGACACATCTAAAACGAGGAAATAGCCATTACAAGTTGAAAGACTCCTGGCATGTTGTTAGGTCGTTGAGTGCTTCATTATTAACAGAACACCTGGATGTGTTTAGAAGCATTACTTTTCTGGACAGTGAGTCAAACCGGCTTCGGGTTTTTTTTTTTCAGCTGCACTGCTGATCGGTTTGCAAAGTTGCTTGATCTTTGCATCAACGTTGCCAACTTTTCTTGTAGCGTCGGTTTCGTATAAACTCCTGCCTGGCGAAAGGGGCCATAAATTGACAAATCTTGGTTATATTTGTGCAGTTTGGTCGCACCGTGTTCCTATGCGCATCATGCACACGGCAAACAGTACAAATAGCAGTACACAAATACCAGATCTTTGCAGCTGTCTGAAGGGAGTGTAACAGCTGAGGTCATGAAAGAAAAAGGGGGAACTCAGAACTGTGGATTGCATAACTCTGAGAAAGTCCCTCGAGGTTTCAGGAGATAATCCTCAATTTGGGCTCTGATGTGCAGGACACGAAAGAGGACGGAAACATAACATGTGGACATGAAATCATGTAGCTGACAAAAAGGAAATGAGAATACAGAGTTAGAAAGACATGCCGTTGACAGATCATACTTAAAAGATCTGGTTGAAAATCTAAACTGCGAAAAAAAGGAAGTCATTTAAGAATTAATATAAAGTAATATCACTAATGTAGAACTGATGGAAAGAAGCAAAGACAAGATAGGAGGAGAATACACTGCCGTTGGATAGGACGCATACTAAGAAAAACCACTTGGTAGCATAACAAGGCAGTTCATGTTCTGGAATCCCTAGGGTAAGAGAAATACGAGATCAAAAAAGAAACACACACGCGCACACACACACTCGCGCGCGCACACACACACACGGAAAAGTATTTTTTATTAATAGCAGGTTATCCTCGTTTTTGGCTAGGCGTGTTTCGCTCAACCTAGACACAACGTCGGTAGGTTAGGTTAGGGCGCATGTCCAGATATAAAAGACATTGTGGTGTAGTGATATTTATACCCGGAGAAGGGTATTAGACTTAAATATGAAGGGGATAAAGAAGGCATGGAAAAAAACTTGATCGGATGGCACAGGACAAGAAGGCATGACGTGCATTTGTTACAGACGTGCATTTGTTACAGACGTGCATTTGTTACAGACGCCTGCTTAGCTGGGAACTGAAAGGTAATAAATAAAAGATAATAGGAGTTGTTGTTGTTGTTGTTGTTTAACTAGGGCTGCTGAGCTGCTCGCTCTTTTGCAGCCAATACCAAGTTGAAGACTCCTTGGTATTATCTACACTGTAGATCTAGGCTTTTCCTGTGGCTTTTCTGACATTCCGTAACCTATTGAGTTGAAGTCATGAACTACCGTTTCTCCAGCTTGGCTTGCATTTAAAAGATCATCACATCTGGTCCCAAGCTAGGAGGAAGAAGAACATGGCATGCTGTGCATTCCCCGCCATCCAAGGGGGCTCTCCAAATATGCAGAGCTAAAATACTGGGCTCTGGTTCTGGGTTCTTCCAAGGAATTGTCACGTCCTACACAGAGCCACTTCTCAGCTCCCCCTGCCTATCATGGGATCCATAGTGAGATCCTTCTGCATGCAGCCAACCAGGTAAAAGCCAGAGTTACGTCTGGGGCTCAAGTGACTTCTCCAAGCTTAGTATGTAATGCTGGGTTCTCAACAAGTTTCACCACAGGGGGAATCCCTGGAAGTGTGTGGATGATTTCAAGAGTCAATGAGGGTGTAACTATCCTCACAGACAGAGGTTCACTTCTACATCTATATACTATAGCATTGTGCTTAGCTGGTGGTCATATACGGATGACTCTAGGTATGCCTCCATACATGAATATAGGAATACTTAATAAAATGTAAATCGCTCCTATTTCACACCTGTTGTATTAACTCAATGTTTTTCAACCTGTTGATTGGGTGGCGGGAAACATTACGAGGGGTCAGGTCTCATACGTTTCTCTTACTCGATGTTTTTGAGAAGCATCGTCATTCATTTTTATTTGAGCTCCTAACGGAGCATGGAGTCACCATTGAAGGAAGGCTGCACCCAGCATTCACTTGCACTTACAGCGGTGGTTTCTATAGCAATTAGTTTTACATGGTAAGGTTGTCAGCCTCACGCACAAGATCATGTTAGTCACCTTGTATGGACTGCCTGATGGTGTAGATAATGAAGTTGTCAGATTCATGCACAAACTCATGTTAGTTGCCTTGTATGGACTGCCTGAGGGTGTAGTAGTCCTATTCTTTGTTTGTTTCATCAGAGACCCACGGGAACTTCACGTGACAAGCAGCATGTCTTTGGTTAAATTCCTATATTCATAGCGTGCATTGCCAGCTTCACCAACTGGGAAATTGGGGTCGTGGTTGTAAAAGGTTGAGGACCACTGTAATTACTCTTTAATGAACTTGAGTTATGTATTTTCTATCGAAGCGTCAAATGAATTTTAATGTACGCATTATTGAATGTTATGTACCGTCATTTGTAATTTAGGAAAATGGAACTTTGTGATACGTTTGTGGCGTATTCAAAGATAGAGTTTTAGGTTGTCCAATCTTCTGTCCGTTTGGTATGCACTGTAGCGTAGTAAATTGGTTAACCAGGAATATTTTATTTCGTTGAGATAGTGGATCGGAAATATATTTAAACGCATTTGAGACGGTTTCTCCGGTTAGAGAGAAGTGCGGGGTTCATATAGTTCTTGAGGATTAAGTGAATGCTGAGTGTAGGTTTGTTGTGGGGTTTGTTTTTTGCTTTATTTTCTGCTATTCTCTCTCTCTCTGTCTTCCCCCCCCCCCTTTTTTTCCTCTTTATGTACTAATTACCTCTTCCCACATGACTTCAAATCATTTCATGGCACTTTTTTCAGGAACCTGCGATCTGGAAACTAACTAGCACACTTATTGAAATAATGCGCATTTTTTCCCCATCCGTAATAATGGCGGATGTTTGACAAACATTCATGCCCTTTTTTAAAATTTGGACACAATTTCTGGAATTTCCTCATGTCTATTTCGGGTGAATACTCAATGACTTTATTTTACCCAGCTGCCACGTACTCCCCTGTCTTTATTTCACACAGCCCACCCTCTCCATAGTCAGTGTCTTTATTTTACATAACCCCAAATATTCCATGTTTATATTTCACACAGCCTCCGCCCTCCCCCACTATTTTTTAATACGTCAAGTCCTATTTTCGCACCCTCCAGTACTCTTTCTGTTTATTTCACACACCACTCCAGTGCTCTATGTGTTTATTTCACACACCACTCCAGTACTCTGTGTGTTTATTTCACACAATCCTAAGTCCTCCATGACTATTTCATACACCACTCCAGTACTCTGTGTGTTTATTTCACACAATTCTAAGTACTCCATGACTATTTCATACACCACTCCAGTGCTCTGTGTGTTTATTTCACACAATTCTAAGTACTCCATGACTATTTCATACACCACTGCAGTACTCTGTGTGTTTATTTCACACAATTCTAAGTACTCCATGACTATTTCATACACCACTCCAGTACTCTGTGTTTATTTCACACAATTCTAAGTCCTCCATGACTATTTCATACACCACTCCAGTACTCTGTGTTTATTTCACACAATTCTAAGTCTTCCATGACTGTTTCACACACCACTCCAGTACTCTGTGTGTTTATTTCACACAATTCTAAGTCCTCCATGACTATTTCACACACCACTCCAGTACTCCATAACCTATTTCATACATTACTCCAGTACTCCATGTGTTTATTTCATATACTACTCCAGTCCTCCATGACTATCTCATACACCACTCCAGTACTCAATGACTATTTTGTACACCACTCCAGTCCTCCATGACTTTCATACTCCACTCCAGTCCTCCATGACTATTTCATACACCACTCCAGTCCTCCGTGACTATTTCATACACTACTCCAGTCCTCCGTGACTATTTCATACAGTACTCCATGACTATTTCATACACCACTCCAGTCCTCCATGACTATTTCATACACCACTCTAGTACTCCATGACTATTTCATACACCACTCTAGTACTCCATGACTATTTCATACACCACTCCAGTACTCCGTGACTATTTCATACACCACTCCAGTACTCCATGACTATTTCATACACACTCCAGTCATGACTATTTCATACACCACTCCAGTCCTCCATGACTTTTTCATACACCACTCCAATGCTCCATGACTATTTCATACACCACTCCAGTCCACCATGACTGTTTCATACACCACTCCAGTACTCCATGACTATTTCATACAACACTCCAGTACTTCATGACTATTTCATACACCACTCCAGTCCTCCATAACTATTTCATACACTAATCCAGTCCTCCATGACTATTTCATACACCAATCCAGTACTCCATGACTATTTCATACACCACTCCAGTCCTCCATGACTATTTCACACACCACTCCAGTCCTCCATGACTATTTCATACACCACTCCAGTACTCCATAACTATTTCATACAACACTCCAGTTTTATATGACTATTTCATACACCACTCCAGTCCTCCATGACTATTTCATACACTAGTACTCCATAACTATTTCATACACCACTCCAGCACTCCATGACTATTTCATACATTACTCCAGTACTCCATGTGTTTATTTCATACACTACTCCATTCCTCCATAACTATTTCATGCACCACTCCAGTCCTCCATGACTATTTCATACACCACTCCAGTCCTCCATGACTATTTCATACACTACGCCAGTCCTCTATGACTATTTCATACACCACTCCAGTACTCAATGACTGTTGTACACCACTCCAGTCCTCCATGACTATTTCATACAACACTCCAGTACTCCATGACTATTTCATACACCACTCCAGTACTCCATGACTATTTCATACACCACTCCAGTACTCCATGACTATTTAATACACCACTGCAGTCCTCCGTGATAATTTCATACACTACTCCAGTCCTCCATGACTATTTCGTAACCACTCCAGTCCTCCATGACTATTTCATGCACGAGTACTCCATGACTATTTCATACACCACTCCAGTCCTCCAGGACTATTTTATACACCACCCCAGTCCTCAGTGACCATTTCATACACCACTCCAGCCCTCCATGACTATTTCATACACTACTCCAGTACTCCATGACTATTTCATACACCACTCCAGCACTATGTGACTATTTCACACACCACTCCAGTACTCCATGACTATTTCACACACCACTCCAGTACTCCTTGACAAGACTATTTCACACACCACTCCAGTACTCCTTGACTAGATTATTTCACACACCACTCCAGTACTCATTGACTAGACTATTTCACACACCACTCCAGTACTCATTGGCTAGACTATTTCACACACCACTCCAGTACTCCTTGACTAGAATATTTCACACACCACTTCAGTCCTTCATGACTATTTCACACACCACTCCAGTACTGCAAGACTATTTCACACACCACTCTAGTACTCCATGACTATTTCATACATTACTCCAGTACTCCATGCGTTTATTTCATACACTTCTCCAGTACTCCATGACTATCTCATACACCACTCCAGTCCTCCATGACTATCTCATACACCACTCCAGTCCTCCACGACTATTTCATACACCATTCCCATCCTCCATGACTATTTCATACACTACTCCAGTCCTCCATGACTATTTCATACACTACTCCAGTCCTCCATGACTATTTCATACACTACTCCAGTCCTCCATGACTATTTCATACACCACTTGAGTCCTCCATGACTATTTCATACACCACTCCAGTCCCCCGTGACTATTTCATACACCACTCCAGTCCTCCATGACTATTTCATACACCACTCTAGTACTCAATAACTATTTCGTACACCACTCCAGTCCTCCATGACTATTTCATACTCCACTCCAGTCATACATGACTATTTCATACACCACTCCAGTCCTCCATGACTATTTCATACACCACTCTAGTACTCCATGACTATTTCATACACCACTCTAGTACTGCGTGACTATTTCATACAACACTCTAGTACTCCATGACTATTTCATACACCACTCCAGTCCTCCATGAATATTTCATAACCACTATAGTACTCCATGATTATTTCATGCACCACTCCAATACTCCATGACTATTTCATACACACTCTAGTACTCCATGACTATTTCATACACCACTCCAGTCCTCCATGACTATTTCATACACTAATCCAGTGCTCCATGACTATTTCATGCACCACTCCAGTCCTCCATGATTATTTCATACACCACTCCAGTACTCCATGACTATTTCATACAACACTCCAGTACTTACTTACTTACTTACTTAGTCGTTCCCCTTCTACCGTGAGGTGTAGAGGTTTGGAAGAGAGAGCGCCAGACCATTCTATCAGCTGTCTTCTTCCTGGCCTGGTTCCATTCTAGTCCTCGGTCCTTCAAAGATTGTCTAATGTTGTCCTCCCAGCGGACTCTGGGACGTCCTGGAGGTCTGGATCCCTGGCTCTTTGTTTCCCATGCTTGTCGTGGTAGCCGATCTTCTCCCATTCTGCAGACATGGCCAAACCATCTTAGTTGGGACTGTTCTATTTGGGTCTGCAGCGGATGGGATTTTAGGCCTTGACGGATCGTCTGGTTGCGGACCATGTCTCTTCTTGTTACTTCAACCACTTTCCTCAGATACCTCATTTCTGAGGTTTGGATCTGGCTTTTGTGGGTTGTAGTCATTGACCACGACTCGCATCCATATGTCAAGACTGGGACATAGGTGGAGCGGTATACAGCCATCTTCGTTTTCTTACCAACCTCTTTCTTGCTGAGGAATCCACGATTTATGGCCTGAAAAAGTCTCTTAGCCGCTGCTTTTCGAGTGGCCAACTCTTCTTTGATGCCTCCCTTTCGGTCTATAATAGCTCCAGTACTCCATTACTATTTCTTACACCACTCCAGTCCTCCATGACTATTTCATACACCACTCCAGTACTCCATGACTATTTCGTACACCACTCCAGTACTGCATGACTATTTCATACACCACTCCAGTACTCCATGACTATTTCATACAACACTCCAGTCCTCCATGACTATTTCATACACCACTCCAGTCCTCCATGATTACTTCATATACCACTCCAGTCCTCCATGACTATTTCAAACACCACTCCAGTCCTCCATGACTATTTCATTCACCACTCCAGTACTCCATAACTATTTCATACACCACCTCAGTAATCCATGACTATTTCATACAACACTCCAGTACTCCATGACTATTTCATACTACACTCCAGTCCTCCATGACTATTTCATACACTACTCCAGTACTCCATTACTTTTTCACACACCACTCCAGCACTCCATGACTATTTCATACACCACTCCAGTACTCCATGACTATTTCATGCACCACTCTAGTCCTCCATGACTATTTCATACACCACTCCAGTCCTCCATGACTGTTTCATACACCATTCCAGTACTCCATGACTATTTCACTCACCACTTCAGTACTCCATGACTATTTCACACACCACTCCAGAACTCCTTGACTATTTCTTACACCACTCCAGTACTCCATGTCTATTTCATACACCACTCCAGTACTTCATGACTATTTTATACACCACTCAAGTCCTCCATAACTATTTCATACATCACTCCAGTACTCTGTGACTATTTCACACACCACTCCTGTACTCCATGACAAGACTATTTCACACACCACTCCAGTACTCCTTGACTAGACTATTTCACACACCACTCCAGTACTCCTTGACTAGACTATATCACACACCACTCCAGTACTCATTGACTAGACTATTTCACACACCACTCCAGTACTCCCTGACTAGACTATTTCACACACCACTCCAGTACTCCATGACTATTTCACACACCACTCCAGTACTCCATGACTATTTCACACACCACTCCAGTACTCCATGACTATTTCACACACCGCTCCAGTACTATATGACTTTCATACACCACTCCAGTACTCCTTGACTAGACTATTTTATACACCACTCCAGTACTCCTTGACTAGACCATTTCACACACTCCTCCAGTGCTCCTCGACTAGACTATTTCATACACCACTCCAGTACTCCATGACTATTTCACACACCACTCCAGTACTCCATGACTAGACTATTTCACACACCACTCCAGTACTCCTTGACTATTTCACACACCACTCCAGTGCTCCTTGACTAGACTATTTCATACAACACTCCAGGACTCCATGACTATTTCACACACCACTCCAGTACTCCTTGACTATATAGAGTTGATAGAGCGCTGGCCTCTCGTGTCAAAGTTATCGGTTTCCAAATCTGGAAGCGTCACACTTCAGTTTCAACCAATCAATAGCCTTTAGCTCCCCACTGAGCATAAGCCTTCAACAAACACATTCCAAATCCTCATGTCATGTGTCATCAGCTCAAGATCTTTCCACGTCTTCCTCTTCATTTTCACTTCTGTCTCCAGGTCTCTTCTCCTTAACGTAGCCTTTTTCTGTAATGTTCACAAACCAGTAAAGTCAGCTGTAATGCTCACAAACCAGTAAAGTCAGCTGTAATGTTCACAAACCAGTAAAGTCAGCTGTAATGTTCACAAACCAGTAAAGTCAGCTGTAATGTTCATAAACCAGTAAAGTCAGCTGTAATGTTCACAAACCAGTAAAGTCAGCTGTATTGTTCACAAACCAGTAAAGTCAGCTGTAATGTTCACAAACCAGTAAAGTCAGCTGTAATGTTCACAAACCAGTAAAATCAGCTGTAATGTTCACAAACCAGTAAAGTCAGCTGTAATGTTCACAAACCAGTAACGTCAGCTGTAATGTTCACAAACCAGTAAAGTCAGCTGTAATGTTCACAAACCAGTAAAGTCAGCTGTAATGTTCACAAACCAGTAAAGTCAGCTGTAATGTTCACAAACCAGTAAAGTCAGCTGTAATGTTCACAAACCAGTAAAGTCAGCTGTAATGTTCACAAACCAGTAAAGTCAGCTGTAGTGTTCACAAACAAGTAAAGTCAGCTGTAATGTTCACAAACCAGTAAAGTCAGCTGTAATGTTCACAAACCAGTAAAGTCAGCTGTAATGTTCACAAACCAGTAAAGTCAGCTGTAATGCTCAAAAACCAGTAAAGTCAGCTGTAATGTTTACAAACCAGTAAAGTCAGCTGTAATGTTCACAAACCAGTAAAGTCAGCTGTAATGTTCACAAACCAGTAAAGTCAGCTGTAATGTTCACAAACCAGTAAAGTCAGCTGTAATGTTCACAAACCAGTAAAGTCAGCTGTAATGTTCACAAACCAGTAAAGTCAGCTGTAATGTTCACAAACCGGTAAAGTCAGATGTAATGTTCACAAACCGGTAAAGTCAGCTGTAATGTTCACAAACCGGTAAAGTCAGCTGTAATGTTCACAAACCGGTAAAGTCAGCTGTAATGTTCACAAACCGGTAAAATCAGCTGTAATGTTCACAAACAGGTAAAGTCAGCTGTACTGTTCACAAACCGGTAAAGTCAGCTGTAATCTTCACAAAACGGTAAAGTCAGCTGTAATGTTCACAAACCAGTAAAGTCAGCTGTAATGTTCACAAACCAGTAAAGTCAGCTGTAATGTTCACAAACCAGTAAAGTCAGCTGTAATGTTCACACACCAGTAAAGTCAGCTGTAATGTTCACACACCAGTAAAGTCAGCTGTAATGTTCACAAACCAGTAAAGTCAGCTGCAGCTGTAATGTTCACAAACCAGTAAAGTCAGCTGTAATGTCCATAAACCAGTAAAGTCAGCAGTATTCTGTAATGTTCACAAACCAGTAAAGTCAGCAGAACTCTGTAATGTTCACAAACCAGTAAAGTCAGCAGAACTCTGTAATGCTCACACACCAGTAAAGTCAGCTGTAATGTTCACATAATAGTAAAGTCAGCAGTATTCTGTAATGTTCACAAACCAGTAAAGTCAGCAGTATTCTTTAATTTGTTCGCAAACCAGTAAAGTCAGCTGTAATGTTCACAAACCAGTAAAGTCAGCAGTATTCGGTAATGTTCACAAACCAGTAAAGTCAGCAGTATTCTGTAATGTTCACAAACCAGTAAAGTCAGCAGTATTCTATAATGTTCACAAACCAGTAAAGTCAGCAGTATTCTGTAATGTTCACAAACCAGTAAAGTCAGCAGTATTCTGTAATGTTCACAAACCAGTAAAGTCAGCTGTAATGTTCACAAACCAGTAAAGTCAGCTGTAATATTCACAAACCAGTAAAGTCAGCAGTATTCTGTAATGGTCACAAACCAGTAAAGTCAGCAGAACTCTGTAATGTTCACAAACCAGTAAAGTCAGCTGTAATGTTCACAAACCAGTAAAGTCAGCAGTATTCTGTAATGTTCACAAACCAGTAAAGTCAGCAGTATTCTGTAATGTTCACAAACCAGTAAAGTCAGTTGTAATGTTCACAAACCAGTAAAGTCAGCAGTATTCGGTAATGTTCACAAACCAGTAAAGTCAGCAGTATTCTGTAATGTTCACAAACCAGTAAAGTCAGCAGTATTCTATAATGTTCACAAACCAGTAAAGTCAGCAGTATTCTGTAATGGTCACAAACCAGTAAAGTCAGCAGTATTCTGTAATGTTCACAAACCAGTAAAGTCAGCTGTAATGTTCACAAACCAGTAAAGTCAGCTGTAATATTCACAAACTAGTAAAGTCAGCAGTATTCTGTAATGTTTACAAACCAGTAAAGTCAGCAGTATTCTTTAATTTGTTCACAAACCAGTAAAGTCAACAGTATTCTGTAATGTTCACAAACCAGTAAAGTCAGCAGTATTCTGTAATGTTCACAAACCACTAAAGCCAGCAGTATTCTGTAATGTTCACAAACTAGTAAAGTCAGCAGCATTCTGTAATGTTTACAAACCAGTAAAGTCAGCAGTATTCTGTAATATTCACAAACCAATAAAGTCAGCAATATTCTGTAATGTTCACAAACCAGTAAAGTCGGCAGTATTCTGTAATTTTGTGTTTTCAGAAGTATATAAAATACTGTAAGTAATTATTAATTGGCGCTAAAATACTTAGCTTACGTTAGTTAGAATATAGTGTAGCAAATTAATATTATAAAATTCCAAAGTAACGTTGTCAGAAGATGTCATATTAACTGAGCCTGTAAACAGCGATAATTTATGACTATTTATATTTTTAATGCACTCTGACTCATAGTTGTGTGAAAGTAAGAATCGTTCAAAAGATATATTTACAATCCAGTCTCAAAACGGATAGCTTCATACTGATGATATGTTTAGCATAGATGGAAAACACTGTAGTAAACTGTCGTATCAGTCAATAAATAATATTACCCGTTAGCTCCGCGATGAGGCATTCAAATTTTATTATCCTACTGGAATATTTGGAAAGTAGTGTTATTGAAAACACAAAATAGTTGTCGAATGCAGATAGAACTAGTGCCTCTTAATGTATAGAGAGTTACGCGAACTATGTCAGAATCGAAAAAGAGGCTGAACGACGTAGACGCCATTTTCGGATGGACAATACCAGGGCTAGTAGCGAGAATAAGCATCGAGTAAGATTGTCTTTTTTTTTAAATTAATGAAGAAAAATATCCCGCTCAACCACTGATGGGTTATAATTAGGATATATATTGTTTTCAATTCCAAATAATATGAACAACTGCCGACACGAGAAAGTGGCATCACATTTGTCAAATCATTGTAAATAGAGACAATCACAATTATGCTAATACGTTAAATAAATAAGCAAAAACAAAAACAAAAAAAAATGAAAAAGAAACTCTGAACAAGAATAATATTAAAATGGAGGGGTGTAAAGTCCTGGCGGTTCCAGTTATATAACTGACTTTAACAGATATTTAATTGACTTTCATCTGTTAAAAGTCATATGCATTGTAAGAACAGCATCAGACCTTCACATTCCCAGCCACTATATATTAACATTTGTTCATGTTAAATATTGTTTGACTATATTATGCAGTTCCCTAGGTCTGTCTGTTCTTAACACCTCTTCTATATTTATAAGATTATATATATATATATATATATATATATATATATATATATATATATATATATATATATATATATATATATATATATATATATATATATATATATATATATATAATTTTAAATTATGTAATTTTATAATTATATAATTGTAATATATAAAATTATATAATAAAATTTTAATATTTTTATTAGTTATAATATAATAAAATTATTTAATAAATTATATATTATTATTATATAATATTAAAAATTATATATATATATATATATATATATATATATATATATATATATATATATATATATATATATATAAAATTATATAATAAAATTATAATAAAATCTCCGGTCCAAAATATGTAATTAGATTTTGTTAAAACTATCTGTACATTGTCGCATTTTTAATGAAAACAAAAACTGATGTGATCATCTGGATCTAGTAAAACTGTCAGTGTCTACAACAGTCATTCACCAGTTTCCACATTTCAAACTAGGTAAATAGTTCAATTCGAAGGGAGTATGTTTTGCTATGTGTTGCAATTCTAACGGAATATTTGTTGCCAAATAGTGGAATTCTAACGGAATATAAAATTTAACGGAGTAGGCCTATGTGTTAAAAATTCACGCTACTGATTCTATTCAACAAACCGGTAAGTAAACTAGTTTTCTTCTTTTTGTTTTGTTAGTTGAAATACAAAGAATAGTACAAATATGTGCTACTGTATTTGCATCTAATTTTATTTCAAATTATTAGTTAACCTAAACGAAAATGCAAATTGGGTCTGAAACTCGCGATTGGGTCCATTCTCCTGCAATACAGGTACAGCCGAAAAAGGCGGCCAAATTTTAGTTCGCGTAACTATCTATACATCAAGGGGCTCTAGATAGAACGGAGTCCTGTTTACAGTCAAAGCCAAAGAAACAAACACACTCAAGACTGCACATAATACGCTGGTATCCCTTTCGAAATCTTTAGGTTGGCAAGAAACAGAACCAAAAATATCACTAATTTTTTGACTGTATTCTGATAAAACATTTAACAACTTTATACTGAAAATTAATCTGTTTATTTATTTCGTTATATGCGTAACCATGGCTATTTATTTCGTTATATGCGTAACCATGGTAAAGTCTAGAACACGGCCACAGCTACCTTGGTTACATAAACCCATCCCCAATGCCCCCAACTCTACCCTATAAAAATTGTTTTTTTGAATAGCAGTTCGTCCTGTAGCCTCTTGGTGCCCTCCTAGGCAACCCCACCGATCCTCAGGGGGTGACACCGCCCACTTTGAGAAACACTACTGTAGAATTTTTTTTCTTTCACATTGTGTAGGGCGTAAAGGAAGGTGTTACGTGCAGTCTTTGATATCTTGCAATATTATACATTTGTATGCTTGTTATGTTCGCAAATATTTTGTAAACAAGATAGATACTCTTCTTTGCTTAAGGAAAAGTCAATATTGAGTTACTTCCCATTGAAAGGAGTTTCGATCGAACTCCGCGGATGAATCCAGTTTTTCTGCGATTTATTCTTTGTTTGGGTAGAAATAGGTTGTTCTTGCTTCGGTGTATCTATGGCCTGAATTTATGTGTATTGTTTGTCTGGGTAGGACGAGTCTATCTTATATCTGTATATCTTTACATATCTAAGTCGAACTATATGGTCGTTTGTCGTTAGAAAGGTCAAAGGGCTGTTCGGCGGATGTGTCGCTAGAGAGGTGTGATTTGGCTTCGCCCTGATGGGGGCTGTGATTTTTTGTGTAGCGGCTTGTCGCCGGAAAAAAGGATCTCAGTATTTGTGGGAAAAGTGATAGTCGTCTAAACCTATCGTGTATGCTTTACCCCAGTGTTTATTTTTATTGCCAAGGAATGGCAGAATCATATTTCTGATACCAAGGTAACAAAAGATACTCCTTACGAACTCTGGCTAAGCCACCGTTTCTCGATAGACACGATTTGTACGTCTGAGGAAATATTTATCTAGATGAAAACGACATTCATTCCTAGCAGCATTATATCTCGTATGATGAAATCAATTGTATTATGATAGAATCTACAGAGCAACGAGAACATTTAATGAATGATTAACTTTGATTCAGTTGTATCCAAACGTGAGTGACAGCTCACGAGAGAAGCCATCTTGTATCCAAATATTTTGTGACTTTCAAGAAGAGAAAAGGATGCCCCGTATTATCGCTTGATGAGTCCAGAGATCACTGCTACACATGAGAACCCATTACTAGCGGTTCAATATGATTATATGGAAAATATGTGCTGAACATTATTGTAAGGAATCTTCACTAGACGAGGTTAGGTCTAGAAGCCATCTTGACTGTTGTTTATAATCTGACGTGATTTGTCAGTAAACTCAGATGATATATATATATATATATATATATATATATATATATATATATATATATATATATATATATATATAGATAGATATGTATTTATATATATATATATATATATATATATATATATATATATATATATATATGGGCAATACTGAGTGCTTGTCTACTGACAATCCATTATGCTATTATTCTACATGAGTGCCCATGTATCATTGCAAGACCATTTATCCACTGTACCATGATGTATTATGCCAACCTGTGATTTGTCACTATCTGTGCTGTCGAGTGTGTACGTCCAATTAAACTGTAGCAAAGGTACACAGTCGTTGGTGTCGATGACTTCCAGCCATACATGAGTGTGAGAAAAAAGACCATTTGTCAACACCACGAACTCTTCTTATCATTCGCATATTAGACTCTCAATCTATGTCTACACACCACTGCGTAGGTCGAGTTGACATTCCATACTCAAACCACAAGCAACACAGCATGTAGCTCTGGTGATGTTCTAGTGAGCTTATATTTATCAACTAAAAAGAGTTATCAACTGGTGGACATCATTAATTGGAAAAAGGAGGTTTTTATCATTTGGTGGACCAGCTTTCTGGGTTTGACCTCGCAGAAGTAGAGAAGTCAACAGACTACCGATACCAGACCGTTTCCTGTGGCTGATACGACACACTTGCAGTATTAGTTTGCTCTTTGTCAACACTTCGTCACGTGACCTGTCAAGTGAATGCAGTATGTAGGTCAGCATTGTTGACATTTTTACATTAGACATTACAGAGTTTCACAGAACAGTTGGATCAATTCTTGTCAATATTAACAGGAAGACAGTATTATTGAACTAAGAAGCCCTACTTTCATCGATGGATCTTCTTATGTTCTGCTATTGTGTTGAACTTTAATATTGAAGGCCAGAATTTGTAATTCAATAAAGTGGCAGTTTATTTATTTTCATAAGAATAACTTTGCCATTACTGTAAAACTGAGCCTATTTTGCAACGCATACTATCTTACACATAATTTATATATTTATGTTTACATGTTATTTGTTTGTATAGTATGTTGGTTTATATGTCAGCGGTTTGTGTTTAGGTTGGGCGGCGTCCTCACAACAGAATATCCCACGTCATAGAGGGTCCGTTGTGGGCGTTTTCTTTAGGTGCAATTTCCTTAATTGGAAATTTGCTTGCAACAACTAGTTACTATTTGTGTTAGCTGTGAAGACTGTAATTATTGTTATTTTTGTAATATTTCTTTGTTCTTTAGTTCTGTTTTGATTTGTGTGTAATTTGTTGGTCTACCCTTTACTATCTTTCAGTTCTATTGACAATTTATATTCATATACTGTGACGTCATTTGTGTTGTTATTCCTTGCAGATTCAGTGATTACTTTCATTGATTTCCCTATTTGATTTATTTGATTTCTGCAAACGTTTTCGTATTGTCAGTCTTATTTGTACTTTATGTATTCTGTTGGTTGACATATGTTTTATATAGGTATATTTCATAAGACACTATTGCTTGTGCACTGCACTTGGATTATGGTATAAACCAGTACTTCATTATTATTACTGTTATACAAGACCTTATTAAGGCTTGTGACCCACAGATATTGGGATAGTGTGCTGATTAATCAAGTCATTAAGAACTTGTGGTATTATTATTATTTCAGGTGATTAGTATTATTGTTAGACATCATGTCTACATTAGAATACTTTATTATACAAGGGAAAGCCCTTGATAAGACTGGTCAACAATTAGAAGAATGGACAGTTGCTCAATATGACAAAGCATTAGCTGCAGAAGAGAAAAAAGCTGCTGCTGCTGCTGAAGAGAGAAAAGCTGCTGCAGAGGAGAGAAAAGCTGCTGCTGAAGAGAAAAAAGCTGCTGCTGCTGCTGAAGAGAAAAAAGCTGCTGCAGAAGAGAGAAAAGCTCTGGCTGAAGAGAAAAGATTAGAAAAAGAAGCTGATGCTGCTGCTGAACTAAAGAAATTGCAGATGCAGGTGGAGGAAAGGAGATTTGAAGCTGAACAAAAAAAAATTAGAAAGAGAAGCTGCTGCTGAACAGAAAAGATTAGACAGTGAAGCTGAACAAAAAAAATTAGAAAGAGAAGCTGCTGCTGAACAAAAAAGATTAGACAGGGAAGCTGAACAAAGAAGATTAGAAGCGGAAGAGAAAAAAAGCAATAAGAGAACATGAATTTGAGTTAGAGAAATTGAGATTGACAAGTATGATTAATGTTAATCAGGCATCTAGTGGTAATGGTAAACCTTCTACTTACAAGGTTAAGGTTCCACCGTTCAATCAGTCCAGTGACGATATTACATTCTGGCTGGATAGATTTGAACGTTCTTGTCGTACACATAATGTGGATAAATCACAATACGCTAATCAATTAGCAGAAAACTTGAAAGGTGAATCTCTGACTAGATTATGCCTTGTAGGAGAAGCAGATAAGGATAATTATGATGTCATTAGGGCGGCTTTGATAAAAAAAATACCAGCTAAGTGAGGAAGGCGATAGCCTTTTGTTTAGGACGATGGTGCCTGAGACAGGTGTAGAATTCTCAGAATTCATTGCAAAGGCACGTCTCACAGTTGATCGTTGGATTGAGCTTTCTAAAACAGAAAAAACGTATGAAGGACTTATGGATTTGTTGCTCAGAGATAAGATTATGTCATGTGTTAACAAACCATTCCTTGAATTTATACATGAGCGTAAACCCAAATCTCTAAAGGAAATGGAAGAATATTGTTCCCAATATGTCACTGCACACCCCGACGTGATTTTTGGCAACACTAAGATTAAGGAGAGTATGCCAGTTGCTTCAGCAACACCATACAATCCCAATTATTCACACAGATTTCAGGGACCTCAAAACAGATTTGATAAAAAAGGTAACCATAATAGTTATCAAAACCAAGGTAACCAATCATTTCAGGGTTCTTCTTCAAAGAACTGGAGACGAGCTGATAGCTCTCGACACAGGGGTGGTCACAATTATAGCAATTTCCATAGAGGAAGTAATTATAGAAACTATCCGAGGTATCCGTCTTGGAGTCAACAAGATCGCAATTACAGAGATACTCATTATGATGAATATGATAATGGTAACCAAGAGAACTATGACTCAAACCCAAATAGGGGTGACAATAGAGGTAAACATAACTACAGAGGTAATGATAACCGAGGTAGATCTCAAAACAGAAGACATAAACCACATTTTCAGGCAAACTCTGCACAACAAGAGTCCCATGAAGCCTATAAACAGAGTAAAGACAATAATGACGCTAATAATATGGCATGTGCCGCGTTTGATTTTGGGAGAGCATCTCAGTGCCCCCAATGCAAAACATTATTTGAGCCAACCACAGTGTCTACTTTAAGCTGCGGCCATCCTCTTCCTGCTCTTCCTGCATCAGTCGCGCATGATGGAAGAGGTTCTCTTGTCTTACATAAGGGTTTAATAAATAACAATCCAGTCTCCGTGCTATTAGATTCTGGGTGCACCACAATTGGTGTTAGGCAGTCACTCGTAGATCCTTCCCGTGCCACTGGACAAGTAGTCAAATGTGTAACATTTGGTGGCACATTAGAGAAATACTCTACTGCTATCATTAGGATTGCTACTCCTTTCTTTACAGGAGATGTACACGCATGTCTTCTTCCGAATCCGATCGCTTACCTCATCATCGGTCGCATTCATGGAGTCAAAGAATGCACTCCGCAACAAATTTCTGCGTGGGAAAGGCAAAACATGCAGATTGCTAACGCTGTAGTCACTAGAGCTCAGGCTCTTAATATGCCTCAAACTTCATCTACTGAAGATAATGAAGTGCATAACCAAGATGATCCCTTGGTAATTTCTCGTGACTCGTTTATAAAACAGCAAGAAGATGATCCCACTCTGAAGAAATTCTTCATTCTTGCAACTAAAGGTGATCCGAATAAAGACACAAGTCGTAAATCGTGGATTACAAAGAAGAATGGCGTACTTGTACGTATGGTTCAAGACTCCATTACGTCAAGTCATTCTCAAATCCTGGTTCCCAAGAATTTGAGAGTTAAAATTTTGCAGCACGCTCACGACTCTCAGTGTGCTGGACACATGGGTTTTTCCCGTACTAAGTCAAGAGTCCTTGCGGCTTTCTTTTGGCCATTAGTAAACAAGGACATACGGATTTATTGTCGATCTTGTAAAGTATGTCAGGAAGTTAAATCCAAAGGTCCACGGCATGCTGCACCCATTCAGGCGGCAGACATTCCTATTCGGCCGTTTCAAAAAATGGCCATAGACATTATTGGTCCATTTAAGATCAAGTCTGCCAGAGGACATCAGTTTATCTTGACGTGTGTTGATATGTGCACACGTTGGCCAGAGGCTATTCCTCTGAAGAGTATTACTACTACTGATATTGCAGATGCTCTTTGGCTTATATTTTCTCGTCTGGGGTTCCCCGGAGAGATATTGTCAGACCATGGCACCCAACTAATATCAGATACCATGTCTCAAGTAATGTCTACTCTGCAGATAGATAGATCTTTAAGTAGTATCTATCATCCAATGTCTAATGGGATGGTCGAACGCCTTAATAGAACACTTAAAAACTTACTAGGGAAGATAACTGAGGATCATCCTCAAGACTGGGACAGAGTTTTACCTGCGGCCCTCTTCGCTTACAGAGAGGTCCCCAATGAACATACAGGATTTCCCCCCTTTGAACTCGTCTTTGGCGCGCGTCCGCGTGGCCCTATGTCGTTGCTTCATGATCTCATAACAGCTGACAATATTGACGATGACACAAAGTCATCCTACGAATATGTCATCGCGTTGAGACAAAAGATTATGGAAGCATGCAAATTAGCAACTTCTTCTTCTGAATTTGCAAAACAGAAGGCGAGGCAATTTGCCAATAAGAAGAGATGCTTACGACAACTTTGTCCTGGTGACAAAGCATTTGTATTACTACCTTGTAGGGAAAACAGACTACTTATTTCTTGGAAAGGTCCGTACGATATAATATCGAAAATTTCCGATGTCGACTATATTGTCGATATTGATGGGAAGCATAAAACCTTCCACATCAATATGCTTACTGAATTCCATGAACGTCCGGATTATTTGCAACCCATTTTCCAAGCAACGGACAATTCTCCAGTACAACATGGTCATTACTCATTACTGTCCGTGATACAAGATGAGGAAACAAGTCTTTCAGATGTAAATCTTCCTCTTCCAATGATCCCACTTCATTCTAGTGAATCATGGAAGAACGTTACTGTCTCTCCCGATTTGTCTCTAGGAGAACAGCGTCAAGTTTCAACTATGTTGCAAACATTTCAGGATGTACTCACTGACATCCCTGGACAAACTCATGTCATTGAACATGACATTGTTCTAACTGACCATACTCCTATTAGGGTTAGACCTTATCCTATACCTATACATTTTCAAGCACAAGTCGAGAAAGAGTTGGATGAGATGATAGATTTGAAAATAATCGAACCATCCACCTCTGCATATTCTTCGCCGATGGTTATTGTTCGGAAAAAAGAGAATAACATACGTCTTTGCGTTGACTATCGCAAATTGAATCAAGTAACGAAGTTCGATGCCGAACCCATGCCTTTACTGGAAGAGCTACTTACTCGACTCTCCAAATCTCATTTTTTCACTAAACTTGATTTGTCTAAAGGATATTGGCAAGTTCCTTTATCTGAACGCGCCAAACCTCTCACGGCTTTTTCAACACCTAGAGGTTTGTTCCAATGGAATTTTATGCCTTTCGGTCTTATGAACGCACCAGCTACATTCGTACGCATGATGCGCCGAATCCTATCTTATCGGTCAGATGTCATTGCATATCTAGACGACATCTGTCTTTTCAGCGATACTTGGGAAGATCACTATTCAGGGTTAGATGAATTGCTGTCTACTTTGCGCGAGCACAACCTGACAGCGAAACCCTCTAAAGCCTATATTGGTTTTAGCGAAATTTCTTTCCTAGGCCACCGAGTTGGTCATGGTTTCCTAAAGACAGAGGACCATAATACTAGTAAGATACTTAACATCTCTATCCCTAAGACTAAAAAAACAGGTGAGAAGTCTGTTAGGTCTTATTCAATTTTATGGCAGATTCATTCAGAATCTATCCTCTATCATGGCACCTCTTTCTACACTTTTTAAAGAAAGGTTCGCCTAATATGGTCCACTGGTCTCAGGAATGCCAATGCTCTTTGGATAAGATTAAAACATTGTTTTCAACACCACCTATTTTAGTGTTACCTACTAAAGATAAGACATTTGTTCTTCGTAGTGATGCTTCATCCACTGGGATTGGAGCGGCACTAATGCAAGAGTACTCTGGAACTCTGCATCCGGTAATGTATATTTCCAGAAAACTTAATGCGGCAGAAAGGAATTATTCGGTTTTAGACCGTGAGCTATTAGCTATGGTTTGGTCGATCCTCAAACTACAGAGATTCCTTCTAGGCGCACATTTCATAGTAGAAACCGACCAAAAAGCTCTTACTGCTATACAGAGTAAGAATTTGAAGAGCTCGAGGTCTATTCGATATGCAATTGCTCTTCAACCTTTTCATTTCTCTGTGCGAGCTATTCGTGGATCAGATAATGTGATGGCAGACATTCTGTCAAGATGCCCACATGATTCCACATAACTATTAGGTCTTAGACTTCTTGATATGTCTAGTTCTATAGTAGTTCCTTTTCTATATCAAGATAGATACACATTTGTAATTTAATAATATAATGATTGTATCACTACTTAGCGGTTCATTGATGTTTATTCACCGCTGTGCTTTGATGATTTTTCTTCATAAATCATAAATTTAAGATATCTAATACGAAATTATGGTATGAAATTTTTTAGGCATTGCGTAATTGCCAGAATTGTATTATACTTTGATGACACCTTCCTGGAAAAATTTACTTGTAGAGAAATAATTTCTCTCAGTTTATGAGATACATTCTCACCAGTCGCTCCATAAGTCGACGTAGCCTCATATTAGGCGTTATATTTATTCCTGATATTTTCATCTGCGCATTATTCATGCGTTGTGAGCCTATTGTACGTTGCTCCTAGATGTATTTCAAAAAAAAAAAAAAGTTTCATTTTTTTTCCCCCGGGAGGTGTGGTAAGACTGTTACGTGCAGTCTTTGATATCTTGCAATATTATACATTTGTATGCTTGTTATGTTCGCAAATATTTTGTAAACAAAATAGATACTCTTCTTTGCTTAAGGAAAAGTCAATATTGAGTTACTTCCCCTTGAAAGGAGTTTCGATCGAACTCCGCGGATGAATCCAGTTTTTCTGCGATTTATTCTTTGTTTGGGTAGAAATAGGTTGTTCTTGCTTCGGTGTATCTATGGCCTGAATTTATGTGTATTGTTTGTCTGGGTAGGACGAGTCTGTCTTATATCTGTATATCTTTACATATCTAAGTCGAACTATATGGTCGTTTGTCGTTAGAAAGGTCAAAGGGCTGTTCGGCGGATGTGTCGCTAGAGAGGTGTGATTTGGCTTCGCCCTGATGGGGGCTGTGATTTTTTGTGTAGCGGCTTGTCGCCGGAAAAAAATGATCTCAGTATTTGTGGGGAAAGTGATAGTCGTCTAGACCTATCGTGTATGCTTTACCCCAGTGTTTATTCTTATTGCCAAGGAATGGCAGAATCATATTTCTGATACCAAGGTAACAAAAGATACTCCTTACGAACTCTGGCTAAGCCACCGTTTCTCGATAGACACGATTTGTACGTCTGAGGAAATATTTATCTAGATGAAAACGACATTCATTCCTAGCAGCATTATATCTCGTATGATGAAATCAATTGTATTATGATAGAATCTACAGAGCAACGAGAACATTTAATGAATGATTAACTTTGATTCAGTTGTATCCAAACGTGAGTGACAGCTCACGAGAGAAGCCATCTTGTATCCAAATATTTTGTGACTTTCAAGAAGAGAAAAGGATGCCCCGTATTATCGCTTGATGAGTCCAGAGATCACTGCTACACATGAGAACCCATTACTAGCGGTTCAATATGATTATATGGAAAATATGTGCTGAACATTATTGTAAGGAATCTTCACTAGACGAGGTTAGGTCTAGAAGCCATCTTGACTGTTGTTTATAATCTGACGTGATTTGTCAGTAAACTCAGATGATATATATATATATATATATATATATATATATATATATATATATATATATATATATATATATATATATATATATATATATATATATATATATATATATATATATGGGGAATACTGAGTGCTTGTCTACTGACAATCCATTATGCTATTATTCTACATGAGTGCCCATGTATCATTGCAAGACCATTTATCCACTGTACCATGATGTATTATGCCAACCTGTGATTTGTCACTATCTGTGCTGTCGAGTGTGTACGTCCAATTAAACTGTAGCAAAGGTACACAGTCGTTGGTGTCGATGACTTCCAGCCATATATGAGTGTGAGAAAAAAGACCATTTGTCAACACCACGAACTCTTCTTATCATTCGCATATTAGACTCTCAATCTATGTCTACACACCACTGCGTAGGTCGAGTTGACATTCCATACTCAAACCACAAGCAACACAACAACACAGCATGTAGCTCTGGTGATGTTCTAGTGAGCTTATATTTATCAACTAAAAAGAGTTATCAACTGGTGGACATCATTAATTGGAAAAAGGAGATTTTTATCAGAAGGTCTACTAAAAGCCAAGGGGATGGTGGTGGAGACGGGGCTAAAATGGTTGGAGCCGCTTGTGTTAAAGGGAAGCAGCAGTTGTAGTTACGAATGCTGGCGGTGTTAGTGGTAAATGGGTAGCTGACTCTGCTCTTAAGTTAGGGAAGGCAAAGGTAGTGAAGAAGGGGACCAGAAGATTCAATGGTGAAGATATATTAGCAGATACTTATATTTACTTATCAGATAATATACCTTCGCCATTATCTTTCTGATATATTTGCAGATAAGTAAATATAATTTAAACCGATAATGTGGTTCATTTGAACGTGTTCACCAATTTCCCCCATCTTTCCCGTTGGCTTGAAGCCGTATGTTGTTGTTGGTGGTGGTGGCGTCGGTTGTGGTGGTGGTTCTGCTGCTGCTTAACAGCCAGTTCCCAGCTGAAGAATTTGCAGAAGTTTCTGTAGCTTTTAAGTGGTGCTGTTATAGAGTGTTTGTGATTGTTGGGGAGCCCTGCAATAGCTGTTGTCTTTCTGTGGAGAGTCCTGGGCAGGTGAGCAGCACGTGCTGAACTGTCTCATATGGATAGGTACAGTTGCGGTAATTAGGCTGAAGTATGGGGTTTAATTTGTTTAAGCAGCCGTATATAAACGTGCAGTTATCCGAATAGTTCATTTATCAGCTGCCGGGACAGAAGAATATGAGTGCAATGTTCGCAAATATTATAGCGCATAATTAGATTTTATGGTATGCGTGTTGGTTGTACTAGTCACTGGATGTCGGAAACAGTTTTTGTGCGTGACTAAACCGAAATCAGATGACTATGTTACACATATGCCAGGAAAATAAAGTGTTGTGCTTGAATATCAATACTACACCCGCATGTCGACATATTTTTATGAGCTGATACATTTTTAGTCGTTTGCTTAGTACGCCGGCGCTGTTGTTAAATATGACAGTAAAATAGTATATTATGTAGCATTTAGGAACTAGACGTTCATCAATCGTTGGCTGTTGTGGAGTCACCTGGATTTTCATTATGTTATTTATCTCTTGCTGAGGAAGGCTAATGCTTCAGTATATTCTTATACTAAGTAAAATGTAAATTCACAATCGTGTTGATTCGGTTATTTAGTAATTCATGTTTTTATATTTACTTTTCATTCGTTCATTACCCATTCTGCGAAGGATTACAAGCCGTCAGATAACTTATGCTAAGTCCTCATGACCCGAGTCATCAGGACATAACCGTTCCATGTCCTAATTATCACTACCATTTCTGTCATCTGTTCTCTTCTCCATCGTTTTTTTTTCGGGTTTTCTCAACCCCTCTTACCTCGGGGTTTCCTCAACCCCTCTTACCTCGGGGTTTCCTCAACCCCTCTTACCTCGGTTTCCTCAATCCCTCTTACCTCGGGGTTTCCTCAACCCCTCTTACCTCGGTTTTCCTCAACCCCTCTTACCTCGGGTTTCCTCAACCCCTCTTACCTCGGGGTATCCTCAACCCCTCTTACCTCGGGGTTCCCTCAACCCCTCTTACCTCGGGTTTTCTCAACCCCTCTTACCTCGGGGATTCCAGATAAAGTAAGGTAATGGTAGTGCCATATCAGATACTGCCGTAAGGGAGGGAAGTGTTAAAGACTTCACCATACTAGGTCCAGCATCGAGAGGTGGGCGTGACCATTTCCCTTCCTCGCTGCCTTTTCCTGTCCTAACTCCGACCAGAGTCAGGTACCCATTTACAGCTGGGTAGACTGTACTTCCATTTAATGATGTCAACAGGTTTCTTCATTGTGAGTCCTACCCATCACTAGCGTCTTCTTCTCGTCTCTTGTTCCATTGGTTTTTATCTAGTTCTTATCTTCAGTTCCACATTAGAGACCGGGTACCATTTCAAACCTTCTATTTTACGTAAGCACACATTTGCACAAAAAACAACAAAAAACAAAACAAACATATGTAACTTCTTAGTTGGTATTTTTTTATACTCTGTGTTTCAGAGACATACTGTAGGACTGATTTGACATTTGAGTTGAAGATTCTTTTTATTTTTTTTTTTTTGACTTGATTTCTATTGATTTCAAACATTTATTTTTTTTTATTTCGCCTTTTGCTTTCTTATTTTGATATCATTATCTACCTCTCCAGTTTTGTCTACATTGATGCCTAGATACATGAATAATTTCTGCATCTTGTAAAGATTACTTCAACTGTAATCTTGTTATCGTTTCCTACAGTTGTTGGTTATCGTAATCTTCCCTGTGTATTTTCATATCCGTTGGCAGTCAGCTCTCATAAAGTATTTTAATTTTGTCGTGCATTTGATTTACTGTAACTATTTACAGGAGTGGACAGATCATAAGCGACGATAGTACAGTATATGTTTTGATTATAAGTTGTTTATTTTTGTTTTTTTTTAAACCATAATTAAAAAAACTCATATTGTTTGTCATGAATTGAACATATAAAATATTTAACTAGTTAATATTGTGATAAAAGGCAAATGGTAGTATAAGACCTGACCTGAACAATCTAGACATTAATATAGTTTAGGTCCTAAATTTTATAGTGGTCGTAGGGGTTTCTTTAAAAAGACTGCTTCTAATCATACACTTTTTCATTTATTAATTTTGTCTGTGTATTCCTAACCAGTTACTAACATTTTCATATATTCGTTATCTGTTTAGTATTGACAGGGTTCACCGTTTCTGTAGTTACGGTGGGACGTTTCTAGGAAATAAAATAAGTCAGAATTATGTCACGGCACGAAAACAGGAGCACTGATTAATCAAGAGAAAGAAAGGGTTATCACTCTTCAAACATGGATATAAAGAAACATATATTGTATTCTGTGGACTGACACAGTAAACATATACGTCACATAATATTTAAAAGCAAGCGTATGTTCTGAGTTTGTTGGGCCGGCTTTTGGTTTCAGTGCTTAACCCATGTATATTAAATATTTTTCATTTCACATCTCATTGTACTTTGTGGTAATTCTGCAACACATTCTGTCATGATGGTAAAAAGAACATGCTATGATTAAAACGTCATTCTATATGCTGTAATGTCAGTGATGCGTGATGCCATATGATGATGGATGGTATCCGCATGTCTGGTTTTGTGTAGTGTGCAGATGTGTTCAGTCAAACAATGTTCATACAAAAATAACAGGGCAATCCACATAGGACGTCAGTAAACTCACGACGTATAAAGTCAATGATTCTTGTAACAGCCGTTGACGTTTTTCTTCATTATTTATTGTGGACGCCACAGTGACAAAATGGTTACGCGAATATGTAGGCACATCAAACAGTCATTATCACAGCAACATTCAATACAGCAATAGACGGTAGACAGCATTACAATGATGAGTCAGATGCATGTTATATTTCATAGTGCTGTAAATGTAGTCAGGTGAAAAACTCCATCCTTTTCTATAACAGCCAGGAGATAACCAGATGTATGAGATCAGTTCACTCTCCTTAGTCTGACTTCAGCAAGACAGACACGTCTGCCGAAGTATAAATAATGTCCTCAAAAATATCCTCTAGATAATAAAGGTTTTCCAAACCTAGTTCATTTAACAAAGTAGCAAGTAATGGTCCTTGGAACATGCATCAACCGATGCAGTACAATACAGCGACATGTGAGCTGGGAAAACATCTCGTGACGACGACTTTCGAAGACAGGCTATGAATCGAAATCCCTCACGACCCAAAATCGATAGAGTTAATGAAAAAGTCAATTTACCTTGCCTTCAGGAATTACACAGAAATATCACGCCTCCCGGCATGTGCAAATACACTAGAGGTGTTATCTCGAATAAACGAAATATCCATAAGAGGACTACACATCCCTGACAGAACAAAAAATAGCGGAGATCCTCTTTCAGCGAGGCATCTTTCTCGCCATTAAAATCGCTCACTCCACTAGTGGTGGGCGGAAACCGATCGACCAAAAAACAAGACCAGTCATGCGCAGTCCAGCGCAAAAAGACCACAGCTCAAAACTTAACTGCATTCAATACCAACGCGAGAAGACAAATGCTTACCGAGAAAAGTGACTATAAATTTCAAGCAGTTGTTGCCCTTGCGTTATAAAATAGATATTGTAATAAAACGATGTTGCGAGAATTTATCACGCAACATATCACCACCTCCTCCCGATAAAAAAAAATGTGGAACATATTTTTTTTTTTTAAATATCAAAGAGCATGCGATAAGCGGCTCAAAACGCACGAATTATGCGCTGATAATTAATTAAATTGCCTAACATGAGGCTAAATATAGAGTGTCTGGTGAGGATATACCTCAACAGAAAAATAAATATGTCTCAAAAAATATTCACATCGGGGAGGTGTCACCAACACACATCACGTTAGCATGTAAACACAATATACGTATGCAAGTTACCATAATCATCATTAAACAGCATACTCTAATATTGTCTTTAAAAATGGATGTACAAATCTGATAGGAAAATTTAAATAGTACATTCTTTGACATGTAATGACATAAGTACATAGTAAAGTTAAACTACATGACGATCCAGGACATATGCTCTGGTATTCCGAGGGTAAGTACACAATCTAGAACTCGTCATGCTTGATACTAGTAAGGTAAGTCCTCAGCTCAACAATGACATTCTGAGAAAGTACAAGCAATATAATGCTAATTAATAACTAATATGCTTCATAAGGTACAATACATTATTAATAATTGTGGCTGTTTAGTAAACTAACGGCCCTTATATTAACTACTCAGTCCTCCTCTATCATCTTAAAAAACGAACAGAAGAAGATGACAACAAAGCACGATAGTGTGTACATATAAAGTAAGTACAGATGTGCTAATCTATTGTAGAAATATAGGTGTGTTATGACTCTGTAATATATGGAAATATAGGACAGAAGTATTAGTTGGAGTCATGTGGGCATCTAGACAAAATGTCAGCCATCACATTATCCGCACCACGGATAGCTCGTACCGTGAAGTGAAAAGGTTGAAGAGCTATAGCATATCGAGTGGATCTCGAACTCTTCAAATTCTTAGTCTGAATAGCTGTAAGAGCTTTCTGATCAGTCTCTAGAATGAAATGTGCGCCCAGGAGGAATCTTTGTAGCTTTAGAATTGACCAAACCATCGCTAACAACTCACGGTCTAAAACCGAGTAGTTCCTCTCTGCCGCATTTAGTTTTCTAGAAATGTACATAACAGGATGCAGAGTATTTGCATATTCTTGCATCAGTGCTGCTCCAATCCCAGTGGATGAAGCATCACTCCGAAGAACAAAAGTCCTATCAAGAGTAGGTAATCTTAAGATGGGAGGAGAAGAAAATATATTCTTGATTTGGTCTAGTGAAGATTGGCATTCTTCAGACCAACGGACCAGATTAGGCGAACCTTTCTTCAACAATGTTGAGAGAGGTGCCATGATCGAAGATAAATTTGGAATAAATCTCCCATAAAATTGAATTAAACCTAAGAGACTCCTAACTTGTTTCTTCGTTTTAGGAACAGAGATGTTCAGTATTTTGGAAGTATTGTGGTCTTCTGTCTTCAAGAGACCATGACCAACACGATGACCCAGGAAAGAGATTTCACCAAAACCAACAAAAGCTTTAGAAGGTTTTGCTGTCAAATTATTCTCACGTAGAGTGGACAGTAAGTCATATAACCCTAAATAGTGATCTTCCCAGGTATCACTGAAGAGACAGATGTCATCTAAGTATGCGATGACATCCGAACGATGTGACAGAATTCGACGCATCATGCGAACGAAAGTGGCAGGGGCGTTCATGAGACCAAAAGGCATAACATTCCATTGAAATAGACCCCTAGGTGTAGAAAAAGCAGTAAGAGGTTTGGCATGCTCTGCTAAAGGCACTTGCCAATAACCTTTAGACAAGTCAAGTTTAGTGAAGAATCTAGAATTAGAAAGTCTAATCAGTAGATCTTCTAACAAAGGCATCGGTTCAGCATCGAACTTTGTGACCTGATTCAATTTGCGATAATCAACGCAAATTCTTATGTTCTTATCCTTCTTCCGGACAATAACCATGGAAGAAGAATATGGTGAAGTCGATGGTTCAATTATATTTAATTGAATCATTTCATCCAATTCCTTTTCCACCTGCGACTGAAAGTGTATAGGAATAGGATACGGCCTAACCCTAATTGGATTATTGTCGGTAAGAATTATGTCATGTTCTATGACATCTGTGTGTCCAGGAATGTCAGTAAGAACATCCTGAAATGTTTGTAACATCGACGAGACTTGTCGATGTTCGTCACCAGAAAGATTAGGAGAAACAGAAACGTTTTTCCAAGATTCCGTGGAATGTAATGGAACCACTGGAAGGGGAAGATTAACATCAGAGAAGGTAGATTCCTCATCCTGTATGACAGACAGGGATGAATAATGACCGTGAGGTGCAGGAGCATCATCCGTTGCCTGGAAAATAGGCAGCAAATAGTCCGGACGTTCGTGAAATTCCGAAAGCATGTTTATGTGGAAAGTTTTATGCTTTCCATCAATATCGACCACATAGTCAACATCGGAAATCCGAGAGACTATTGCATACGGACCTTTCCATGCAATAAGAAGTCTATTTTCCCTACTGGGGAGTAGGACGAATGCTTTGTCACCTGGACAAAGTTGTCGTAGACATCTATTCTTGTTAGCAAACTGTCTTGCCTTCTCTTTAGCAATTTCTGATGAAGCAGTTGCTAGCTTACATGCCTCAATGATCTTTTGTCTAAGAGCAATGACATACTCATATGAGGATTGAGTTTCATCGCTAATATCATCGGCAGTGATGAGATCGTGTAATAAAGACATAGGGCCGCGTGGACGCGCGCCAAAGACAAGTTCGAATGGAGAAAATCCTGTGTGTTCATTAGGGACTTCTCTATAGGCAAAGAGAGCCGCGGGTAAAACCCTGTCCCAATCTTGAGGATGATCTTCAGTTATCTTACCAAGCAAAGTCTTGAGCGTTCTATTCAGACGCTCAACTAACCCATTAGACATAGGATGGTAGATACTACTGAGAGATCGTTCAATATGTAAGGTAGACATTACCTGTGACATAGTGTCAGATATGAGTTGAGTGCCATGGTCTGACAATATTTCTCTGGGGAACCCCAAGCGAGAAAATATCAACCAAAGAGCATCTGCGATATCTGTAGTAGATATGCTCTTAAGAGGAATAGCCTCTGGCCAACGTGTGCACATATCGACACATGTAAGGATAAACTGATGTCCTCTGGCCGACTTGACCTTAAAAGGGCCAATAATATCTATGGCCATTTTCTGAAACGGCCGAATAGGAATGTCAGCAGCCTGGATAGGCGCAGCATGTCGTGGTCCTCTAGATTTGACCTCCTGACATACCTTGCATGATCGGCAGTAAATACGAATGTCCTTATTGACAAAAGGCCAAAAGAAAGCCGCAAGGACTCTCGACTTCGTACGGGAAAAACCCATATGTCCAGCACATTGCGAGTCATGAGCATGTTGTAATATTTGCACTCTCATGCTCTTGGGAACAAGAATTTGCGAATGTGCCGACGTAGTCGAATCTTGTACCATACGTACAAGTACGCCGTTTCTCATTGCAATCCAAGATTTTCTATTTGTATCCTGATTCGGATCACCTTTCTTCGCAAGAACGAAGAATTTTTTTAAAGAAGGATCTTCTTCTTGCAATTTTATGAAAGAGTCACGAGTAATCACTAAGTGACTATCTTGGCTATCAACTCCATTATCACTATTCAGTGAAGTTTCGGGTGTTTGTAGAGCTTGTGCTCTTGTAACTACTGCATTTGTAGCTTGCATGTTATTATCTTCCCAAGCAGCAATCTGCTGTGGGGTACACTCCCTAACTCCGTGAATACGACCAATAATAAGGTCCGCAATAGGATTAGGTACGACACAAGCATGCACATCTCCAGTAAAGAAAGGAGTGGCAATGCGAATTACAGCAGTAGGATATTTTTCTAGAGTGCCGCCAAATGTGACACATTTAATAACCCTTCCTGTAGCACAAGATGGATCTACAAGCGATTGTCTAACACCAATAATGGTGCATCCGGAATCGAAAAGTAGTGAGACCGGAGTATCATTAACAAGACCCTTATGTAGAATTAAAGAACCCCTCCCGTCATGCGCAACAGCAGCAGGAAGAGCGGGAAGTGGGTGACCACAACTCAAAGTAGTTATGGTACCCGGTTCGAATAAAGTACTGCATTGGGGGCATTTGTTTGCTCTCTCAAAGTCAAAAGCAGAACCAGTGACAGCGTCAAAGTTTTTACTATCAACAACATGATTACAGGCTCCCTCAGTTTCCTGTTGTACAGCATTAGCCTGCTGATATCTCTTTTTTTTGTGTTGAGATCTACCCCGACTATTATTACCTCTGAAGTTATCAGAGTTATTATTATCTCTGCAGTTATTATTGTCTCTATTGTAATTGTTATCCTGGTTCGAATTCCAGTTTCCACGATTACTATCATGTTCACATTGATGCGAACATCTATTTGTTTGGTTTTGAGGTCTTCGGCAGGAATAACCTCTATTACCATATCCTCTTTTGAAATGCCTATAATTATTAGGGTGATAGTAACGAGTACTATCAGGTTGTCTCCAATTCTTCGAAGAAGAATCACCATGAAATTGATTTCCATGATTTTGACAGAAATTACCGCTACTCTTTCTATCAAAATTTTGTTGGAATCTACGAGCAAAGTATTGGCCATACGGAGCTGCCGAAGCAACTGGTAAACCTTCTTTCACCTTAGAGTTACCCATGGTTATGTGTGGGTGCGCAGTTACGTATTGGCAACAGAAATCTTCCATTTCTTTTATTGTTTTAGGTTTACGTTCATGAAGGAAAGCAAGGAAAGACTCATTGACAGACGACATGACTTTGTCTCTAAGTATTAAGTCCATAAGTCCTTCATAAGTTTTTTCCGTCTTAGATAGTTCAACCCATCGTGAGAAAGTAATGCGTATTCTTGCAATAAACTCGGAGAATTCAACTCCATTTTCAGGTAACATGTTTTTAAATTGTAGACGATAGCCGTCTTCGTTAAGCTGATATTTCTTTAACAAAGCGGCCCTGACAACTTCATAATTGTTCTTGTCAGGTTCATCCACCATATTTAATATACTTAGAGCTTTACCTGTCAGTATCCCTGATAACTGATAAACATATTTTGCTTTGTCTATGTTATGAGCTGTACATGCTTGTTCAAATCTGTCCAGATAGAACATTATGTCATCACTGGAAGGACTAAATGTTGGTAACTTAATCTTAAAAGTATCATTATTAGCCTTACCAGAAGATGAACCCTTGTTTGAATCATTACCATTACTCATGCTCGTCAATTTCAATTTTTCCAACTCTAAAGCTAAGACCTTTTCTTCATGTTCCATTTTTGCTTTCTCTTTCCTCTCATCAGACTCTCTCTGTAATCTTCTTTCCTCAGCCTGAGCCTCTTTTTGAAGTCTTTCATTTTCAGCTTCTTTTTCAAGTCTTTTATTTTCAGCCTCTTTTTCAAGTCTTTTATTTTCAGCCTCTTTTTGAAGTCTTTCAGCTTCTAGCTGTTGCTGGAGTTTTCTCTCCTCAGCTTCTGATTCCCTTTTTTGTTTTTCCATTTCCATTTGGAATCTTTTTTCATCCACCTGCATCTGCAGTTTCTTTTGTTCAGCTTCCATATGCAGTTTCTTTTGTTCAGCTTCCATTGCTTTATCATATCGAGCAGTTGCAAATTCTTCTAACTTATCACCAGTCTTCCCAAGCAATTTACCCTGCTCAATAAAGTGCTCAAATGTAGACATGTTGTCTAACATATGAGTCCAAAACCTGAAATAATTAACTAATTTATTTCAAACCTAAGTGTAACAAGTCTTAATTAAGCACTTGTATATTCACATTACATTATATTATCCCAGTCTCTGTGGGAAACAAGTCTCCAATCAAAGAACTTGTATATGAAATATCAGCACTCAATTCTTGATCATAAGTGCACTTCTCATTCAATAGTGCACGACACTATTCATCATTCATTTATCATCAGTGTAGTAGTAACAGTGCATTAGCATAGCCCATTAACTAATTACTATAACTGTAAACAATGACTATGTAAACACATGCAGAATGTAAACATTGAAAATGTAAACAATGCAAACAATGTAAACAATAACAATGTAAACAATAACAAAGATCAGCAACAGTACAAAAACGTTCGCAGAAATCAACTAAAAATAAAGCAGAAATTAATGAAATATCACAAAAATGTGACGATATCTGCGCTATAATTAAACAAAATACATGACACCACAGTGTATAAACAAAAATGTAGTATGAAACTAAACTGTAGTCAAGAGTAGGCTAACAAATACAAACAAATCAAAACAAAACTAAAGAATGCGAAATAATAACGAAAACAATATTAAAACATGTCATCACAGCTAACATAAATAGCAACAGAAGTCGCTTAGCAAATTCCAGTATCGGAAATTTGCAAACCCTACAGAAAACGCTCACAATAGACGACCTCTATGACGTGGCATAATCTAACGGAGACACCACCCAACCGAGAACCCGCTGAAATATAAACATATAAATATACAAATAACATATAGACATATAACATATAGAATGAGATGATACACAGAAGACTCAGCAGAAGTATAAGGGCACAGTTTACATACAAACAGGCCACTTAACTTATAGGCTTCCAATCGTAGAACAGCAGAAAAAACGGATGTCAATCAACGTCCTAAAGAGCGAAGCTCCAACGATGATGGCACATCTGAACTGCTTCCACTGCTAACACGATGGTACAAGAGCTTCTGCAATACTGTGTGTTGAGTTGTTTCGGCACTTGACCTTCTAATCCAAAAGTAAGTTGATGGAAATCGGTACTTGGCCTTCTTCAGAAAACAACCCGTTTCAACCGGCACTTGACCTTCACAAAAACGACAGCACTGGAACCTTGACAGTATCAACTTGCTTGACTTGCGTAAAAGATAACAGCAGTCCGAGTTATCCGGCAACATGTAACAACGCCGGGTACTGTCAAATTCTTGTTTCCGTCAAAAAGTTGAAATTTTGACTTTTACCGGGCAACGCCGAGTACTTTGAAAATTTTGAAGATGTTGACTGTATTGAAGAATGTTAATTTCTTGAAGGATGCTGATGAATTCTTGTTGAAAATGAAGTGGGTAAGGGACCCCCGTGTTTGCTGGTACCAGAATCAAACCAGCTTATGGCCACCAAATGATGCGTGATGCCATATGATGATGGATGGTATCCGCATGTCTGGTTTTGTGTAGTGTGCAGATGTGTTCAGTCAAAAACAATGTTCATACAAAAATAACAGGGCAATCCACATAGGACGTCAGTAAACTCACGACGTATAAAGTCAATGATTCTTGTAACAGCCGTTGACGTTTTTCTTCATTATTTATTGTGGACGCCACAGTGACAAAATGGTTACGCGAATATGTAGGCACATCAAACAGTCATTATCACAGCAACATTCAATACAGCAATAGACGGTAGACAGCATTACAATGATGAGTCAGATGCATGTTATATTTCATAGTGCTGTAAATGTAGCCAGGTGAAAAACTCCATCCTTTTCTATAACAGCCAGGAGATAACCAGATGTATGAGATCAGTTCACTCTCCTTAGTCTGACTTCAGCAAGACAGACACGTCTGCCGAAGTATAAATAATGTCCTCAAAAATATCCTCTAGATAATAAAGGTTTTCCAAACCTAGTTCATTTAACAAAGTAGCAAGTAATGGTCCTTGGAACATGCATCAACCGATGCAGTACAATACAGCGACATGTGAGCTGGGAAAACATCTCGTGACGACGACTTTCGAAGACAGGCTATGAATCGAAATCGCTCACGACCCAAAATCGATAGAGTTAATGAAAAAGTCAATTTACCTTGCCTTCAGGAATTACACAGAAATATCACGCCTCCCGGCATGTGCAAATACACTAGAGGTGTTATCTCGAATAAACGAAATATCCATAAGAGGACTACACATCCCTGACAGAACAAAAAATAGCGGAGATCCTCTTTCAGCGAGGCATCTTTCTCGCCATTAAAATCGCTCACTCCACTAGTGGTGGGCGGAAACCGATCGACCAAAAAACAAGACCAGTCATGCGCAGTCCAGCGCAAAAAGACCACAGCTCAAAACTTAACTGCATTCAATACCAACGCGAGAAGACAAATGCTTACCGAGAAAAGTGACTATAAATTTCAAGCAGTTGTTGCCCTTGCGTTATAAAATAGATATTGTAATAAAACGATGTTGCGAGAATTTATCACGCAACAGTCAGTACATTTCTGTATACTTGAATATTGCTCCTTTTTTTTTTTGGGGGGGGGGGGGGGGGGGGGGGTGGTCTAACAGTAAAGTTCAGTGTTTCTCAAGATTCACGAATGCGGTAACCTTTTAGAAGTTTCGATGATATCTCTGACCCAGTGGTCGGCAACGAGGGTTGGTTACCTAGGTGGGGGTAATTTGGGCTTTTTCTAAGGGGTAAAGATCACTAACAAAAATCAGTTTGGTCATTAAAATAGCTGGGATTAGAATTAGATTATGTAGCTTTACCCATTTTGAGTTGATATACAAATAAAATAACCTGGTTTGTCGTTAGTTTTTTCCCTCCTCAATATATGTAGGTCTGGTAACTGGGATGCCCCTAGCTTTTGACACGGAGTATTAGTCACTGCCATGACAGCGTCCCAAATATTATGGCATCAGTAGAGTTGTAAAAATAAAACATTCTTATATATGCGCGGGCGGGGGGGGGGGGGGGGGGGGGGGGGGAAAGAGAGAGAAAGGGAAGTAAGCGTCTAAATAAGCATTTATTAATGTTTATCGACGACCGTGAGACAACTATTTTATGCTTCTACTGAAGAATCTTTCAGCAGAATTTTATACGTTTGTTTTCTTACTTCATTTTCTCATTTTGATTTTCGTTGATTGTTGAATTTCTTGTATTGTTATTTCTGTCTTTTGTTGAATTTATTTGGTATTGTTATTTCTGTCTTTTGTTGAATTTTTTGTATTATTATTTCTGTCTTTTGTTGAATTTTTTGTATTATTATTTCTGTCTTTCTGGTTTTGCATTTTTACTTTCTTTATTGTCATTATTTTTTCCGCGTGATGTTTTCTTTTTCATCTGTTTGTATCGCTATTCTTATCTGTGTTTCTCAACCTGGTATGTCATTGAAGTAGCTATGGTATTTTTACTTTACTGTCTATATTTCTTGTCCTTGTCGGCCTGGTTGTAATTCTAATTGACGAAGGGTGAACCTCGAAACGTCCCGTGTTACCTGTGTACCTTTTTATTTGTAGAACTGATTTTATATAACTTTCTTTTGTAATTTATATATTTATTTCCTTGCCAGTTTTACAGCACCACCCCTCCCCCATTATTTATTTATTCAAATATGGTGGTCATCATCATCATGTGACGCATTCTCTCCAGAACGTTGTCTCCATTACAGCTGCTCTGAACGCATCACGATTTTGGACAAGTCGACCTGCATCATCCAAAGACATGTTCAGACTCTCTGTGATGTCCTGGATCCACCGTCGTCTAGGTTGTCCCCTTTTTCCAGGGATCATGCCTTCCATTATTAATTTTTCCAGGCTATGTCTTTTATTATGACCGAAAATATGGTGCTACTTTTAATAGTGTGCCGTGAAGCGTAGTGGGGAGCTAAAGTTAGCGTTGTAGGAGTTCAGTGATGTTGTGTATCAATCTGTTGCCCATCCAACTGTCTTCTAACCATCTACCTCATGGTTTCTCCCCGCACTTTGAAACCAGATGTTCTACTATTGAATTCGCGTAGTGGTAGTTTATCGGGCTCCATTCTCATGAGATGGACAAACCATTTCATTTTCTGTCTCTCTATATACTTGATATAGAATATAGGTTCCACGATTTTTCTAATGTCATTATTTCTTATTGTGTCTCTCCTTGTAAAATTAATGGCTTTTCTTAAGCTTCTCGTCTCACAGGATGCGATTCTCTTTTCATGTTCTTTGGCTAAAGACAATGTTTGGCACTGATAGCAAAGAGTTGGTAAGAATATACTATTTATCAGCGGTCATTAAAGCTCCACAAAACATCGGTTTAGATACACTTGTCTGGTGTAGTGGTCTTCAACCTATTTTGAACCCAGCACCCAGTTCTTCAATAGTTCTACATGTCAGAAATGTCTACCGCCCACTTCATAAATGCTTAGGTAAAGGTAGACTCATAGCTAATACTGCCGTAGGAAAGTGATGTGTTAGAGACTTCACTTTGCTAGGTCCAGCTTTACAAAGGTAAAGTAACCTGTTCCCTTCTTCACTGCCTTTCTCTTCCCTAATTCAAGAGAAGAGTCAGGAAACCATTTACAGTTAAGTAGACTGGATTAATTTCTGCATGGTATTAATAATTAATTACAGTTTTTAAATACCAGGAGGTCATGGAGTTTGAATCCCTGTCACAACAAACGTGTTTTCATTATTCACTGTTGATGTTGTTGTTATTGTTAACAATGGCTGCTGGGCTTGTTACTCTTTCGCAGCAATACTAAGTTGAAGAATCTTTGGCATTTTCTACATTGTAAATCAATGGATTTCTATTAAGCTGTTTCAGTTATGCCGGATAAAACCCAGTCTTAATCTCTTCTCTGAAATGACTATTATTTCTTTCATTACGATAGCACCCACCAAAAATCCATAAAAACTCGCCAGTAGTGGACCGTATCTTCCAGGTTGAAGCCCTGTAGGTCTAGTATATTGAACCGCTATTGGGGTTACCTTATGGTGTTCCTCACGCTGTGCAAGCCCATATTTCACTTCACGGTTGGGTAGCTCTGGAGCTGTCAAAATATCTACATTTTTTTCACCCCTTATTCATCAGCCTTAATTTCCGCTCCCTTAGTGAAAGCCAGCCTTTGATAATGATTTGTACGCTGAGATTGGCACGCGTTGTATAAAACTGTACTTAAGAATAAACAGTTACCTGACTTGATAACGCAGTCAAGAAGTTGCCCGGATCTTCAGGGCTTTTATTCTCAGCAAGTTTATGGAAGGAGCTCTGGTATCGAACATGAGTTAAAGAACATCTGGAGACAGCTCGGTATGTTTTTCGTGTTCATGTTTAGCTACTGATAATAATAACACTGCTAGTAGTACTTATGTCGCGACTACTGCTGCTACAACTACTACTGCCACTACTATTACTGCTGCTACTACTACTACGTCTGCTACTACAATTGCTTCAACTGCTATTACTACTACTACTACTACTACTACTACTACCACATCTGCTACTACCATTGTTACTACTACTACTGCTGCTGCTGCTACTGCTACTATTGTTGTTGTTAAATAAATAATGAAGGAAACCTGAGTTATGTGAATAGTAAATAAATAAATAAATATACCACTGCTACAACTACTACCACTGTTATAACTTACCGCCATTACTACTATCACCATTACTACCAACTCTATTACTACTACCGCTACTAAAACCACCACTATTACCCCATTAATGCTAACTCGACGACTACTAACTCTGCTACTGCTACCACCACTACTACTGCTACAGCTACTACCACTGTTACTTACCGCCATTACCACTATCAACACTACTACTAACTATGGTACTACTACCACCACCACTAAAACTACCATTACTACCACCACCACTTCTACTACCCCGTTACTACAAACTCTACGACTACTACTACTAAGTCTTTTACCATCACCACCATCACTACTACTAACTCTACGACTACTAAGTCTGTTACCATCACCACTATCACTACACTACTAACTCTACGACTACTACTACTTTTATCATCACCACCATCACTACTACCAACACTACTACTACTACTACTACTACTACTACTACTACTACTACTACTACTATAGCTGCTGCTACTTTTTTCTGTTTCCACTTTCTCCTTAATATTTTTTAGTACATTTTATGTCCTTAATTTTTCTAGTTTATTTGTTCTGCCGTCTTCGTTCTCCTTAACTCATATTTTTTTTGTTTTTTGCTGTCGCATCTTCATGTTCGTACAGTGAGCTAGCTATGTGTTGAGTTGACGGAAAGAGGCCCGTGCTTAGAATCGTAAATTACAAAGTAGACAGTCATTTATGTAGCCATCAAGCACCCAAAACGGCTTTTTATATCTATGTACACTAGCTGACATACAAGCAGACAGGCGAGTGAATGAACGAAAAGATGAGTGAATGGACTCTAGTTGTGCAGGTAGGTAGGTGGAATACATAACTAAATGAGATAGATGGATACGTAAATGATTGGGGGGGGAGGGGGGGAGGGGGGGATCGATGAACTGATAAGGTTCGGCGCAGTTGTTCAACCGATATAAGCTGGAATTTTCTAATGTGTCTACTGCACTTTTAAGAAACCCTAGCCAGACGTAAGGACACTACAGAGTGCAGTCCTTGACATGGCCTTCAGGAGAGGGAATCACTTGCGGAAATTACAGTGCGATCCATCTCAGTAGCATGAAATTCAGTCTCGTAAGAATACCTTCAGTACCCGCACGATGTGGGACGTCATTACAAGACCTCTCACCATTTTGAAAAAAAAAATCCCTACGCCCCGCTCTAATTATTGTGTAGTACCTTGTTAACACTTCACTTAACTAACCCAACATTCCGTTATAGATATCTTGAGAATTAGGACCTCTCGGCGTAGATTTTTCCTACGGAATTTTCTCCCAAAGGCCATGTCACAAGGGTTTGCACCCAGTAATGTCCAGACGTCTAGCCAGGGTTTCTTTAAAGTGCAGTAGACATTACATATTGCCAGCTTGCATCGAGTTTTACTTTGACACTTTCTGTCTGATTTCTCTTGTTCTTTTAACATTGTAATATTTTTTTTTTTTTTTTAATTTAATATAAATATAATTTTCGGCGCGTTCCTCAAATCGGCGCCCGGTGCTAATGCACCACTGTCACCGCCCAAAGATCCGGCCCTGACAGTAATATTCGTTTGCTAAGGCAAATATTTTTTGTGTATGTTATCGCTGGGCAAGAATAGCTTTAGAAGAAACATGACAGCCTAAATCGCTTTCATGAATTCCCATACACGGTTCATACACACCTTGCCTAATTTATTATATCATTAACTAAGTAGGAGCAAGTACGTTCCACGATTACACAACGTAACATTGACATTAGCCATTTACCCTCGACAGGAAGATTCTTTCTGTGGTCGTCATCTCGTAATGTTAGAAGTACTCATATAATTTGTATTCATAATTATTTCAGATTTAGTTCCGTTGTAAGTTCCCATTTAGATTGCGATCATATTTTTCAATCAGCACCTATTAGCCGCTTTTGTAGCTCACGGCTGTTTGCGAGCGATCTTTTAGTTATTTCCCCTTTTTCCCCGACCGCGCTATTTATAGCCCACTTGACAGAGGTCACGTGGTCAGCTTCCTAATGGGGAAAAACGTGGCGATGTTTACTTTTGATAGGGCTTAATTAATGCTTTTAGGCTACTTTTTAATTATAAATACCGGCTTTAATTTTGCGTAAAGCTAGACTAGAAATGTTAGAGTAAATTTTAGAACAAGAACAAACATTTTATCACAATTAGAAAAGAAGTTATAATAGTCTGAAATAGTGTAAAATTTACGTTTTTTTTTTACATTTTGTTATGGTTTGTTTCTAATTCAATTTACACTAAAACGGTCACAATCAACATGCATAACAAATTACAGAAATCAAAAGTAGAAAACCTGCAGAAAATGGATATCAAAGTTTTGTTTTGGTTTCATGCGTCAAACATTAATTATTGAAAGTTTAAATTGCAAGTCCACATTTATAACCTTAAAATAACACACCCAATTGTCCGCAGAACATGAGAGCTAACAATTATCTCAATCATACATCATGAGTTTTGATCCAGTCTGCGCAATGTTTTTCTAATATGTGCTGTTTATGAATTGTCTTACTAGGGAATAGCTTTCTGAACAAAGACATATAAGTCTCTATCGATGCTGTTATTGATTCTTTACTAAGTGGTTTACTGTGTGATATTTTGTTGTGTACTTTCTCAAATGCTTCTTTCAGTGAGTTGAATTGTTCTTGGGCAATAAAAGCTATGTTAGTTATATCTTGTTTGTCTGTAATTTTCAGTGTTTGTGTAATGATTGCTCTTGTAAGATCTTTATAAACTTTTTGTGTGAGATATCTGTGGCAGTGATTCCCTATAAATGCTCTGCTATTATAAGCCTGTTGTATGATTTTGTGTTTGGCTAGTACCTTGTCCATGTGTGAGCAAACTGGACCAGACCTAGTACACAGATCTTGAAACTGAAGTTTGGCCAGCGCATCTTGTGCATTTTCAAGTCTAACTTTAAAATTATCTGTCTCCTCCTTATCCTCACAAAGTTCAATACCTACCTGAAAAATTCAATTTTAGCTCCTAATTCTTCTGCCTATTTCCAGTTCCTACTAAATCTCTTCAAGTTCTTAAAAGTACTAATGTTTGCATGTATCTCTTGCGAATTCTCAAATATCTTTGCGTCTATTGTATCAGCTACCTGTTCTAGAAGTCTGTGGTGTTTCAAAACAATGCCTAATAAAATATGAAGGTAAGGAGGAGCTACATTTTCAATTTCAATCTCTAACATTGGTTTGTGTAAACAATTATGGTAATGTGCCACTTGCCTTTTATTCCCTTTCCCATATTTCATATATCTATTGTAATCTCTTATCAACATGGCCAAACTTCTTGGTTTGCAAGTTGTATGCTCTCTGGATGTCTTTGATGAAAATGTTTTGGTTTGTCTGGAGCTCAAGGAATATACCCATGTCTGTGGTGTCTCCAGCAAAACAAGGAAATAATCCCCGAATAAGAAAACAACAACTTGTTTACCATCCCACTCTAAATATTTTAGTGACTCTATCTGAGCTTTCATGCCATTCATAAATATTTCTAAATTATCATATGTATCTCTGACTCTAGCCATTGATAAAAGGATGGTATTAGATTTAGAATTTGGTTTCTCTAAATTTACTACCTGCATTGTAACTTTGAATGAAAGAAGATATACAAACAGTTACTTAGAATTCGCTGGCAGCCGTCGTGTGCACAGGATTGTCTACCAAAGAACACCAATGGAACAGTCCTTATCTCACACACAATTAAAAAAAAAAAAATTCATATTATAAATAGAAGATTAACAAGACTTGAAAGATAGATCAAATTATGTGGAAGTAATCTATCTATAGCTTTACATGTTTTCTGACGCTTATATACGTAGCTAAATATCATTATAAATGAATGAAAATGCAAAAACAGATGGTGCTTTACAAAAAGTTATTTTTTACTACCTTATTTAAGATTTGTGGGTATCAGGAATGCGTTTAAAGGGATTTAAATGCTATAAAATCTGGTGACAATATGCTTGTTCTTGTAATGCCACACTCACAAAACTGACTACCACACATTCTCAAGATATGAAACCAAAAAAAAAAGTATGTGGAAATAATCTTTAGCTTCCCTTCGAGAAGTCTTTATAATTATAAACTCAAACGAATGGGCCGATTTTTAGATATTAAATTAATAAAAAGATTACTTATTTATGAATTTCCTTAAATGATGACGCTGTTTTCAAAAGTCTGTAACTCCGTCAAAACTAATTTCAAACAAATAAAAATGCAATCAAAAATAGAACACAGAACAAAGTTATAGTACACAAAAGAATTTTAGCGCTGTGTTTATCCAGAACGAGTGTGTAATGATTTATATTTTACTGATTTTACTCACACATCAGCTGATTTTCCCCGCCAAAAACTTAAATAGTCTTTTACGGTGCACACAAAATTTTATACCCGGTATCAGAATTCCGGTCACCGAAACTAAAAGAGCGCTCTGGTATAGGGCACAAACAGCCGTGAGCTGAGGTCTGCAATTAAAACACGTCACACTTTTCGGTCTTGTGTCCTCTATTCAAGGTCTGCTGCATCCCAATAATGACTGTCTCCAGTTCTTTTTTCCAATCGTGTGCGTTTGTGTTTTTTCCCCGTCCTATTTAGTCATACTCGGTGGATTACAAAACAGGCCTTATATAACGCAGTTTATAGATTTACTTTTTTTGGGGGGTTTTAAACCGGATTGCAAAGTTCGTAACGGGGAGACCGTTTCAGAATTATTTTGTCTGACAAATTAGGAACTTAGATAAATTAGAAAAGAGTTTATCTGTTTGCATGTTTTAAATCAGGGTTTGCCTATGTTTTAAATCAGGATTTGCCTATTTTAAATCAGGGTTTGCCTATGTTTTAAATCGGGGTTTGCCTATGTTTTAAATCAGGGTATGCCTATCTTACTAGTTTACTTCAATGAAAGCAATATCTTTGTCTCCGATTCTGGTTTGACGGGCTCTTTTATTCTGACTTTAATTTCGAAAAGAATGACCGCATGTAATGCTAGAAAAGCGTTTTCTCAGTGTATAAGTCTGCATGTCTCACCCCACTGTGCCTTACTATGATATCAAAAAGTTTTTCTCACTGGTACGTATATCAGACAATGACAGTGTATTTCAGTGTTGTGTCTTGGCCCCACATATATGTATGAAAAAGCCAGGTTCATTGCCATATTTTTTGTTTTATTCGTCTGTCATTTCTAATCGGCGTGTTCACTTCGTACTTCTTGTTGTTATACCATTTCAGCCCCTCTGGTCTGCGCACGCAGATATGTATGAAAGTCTGTAACTCATACCACATACATTTTTTTTTTCATTTCGCGCAATTCGTCTTTCATTCTGTATACAGTTTTTGTTCACTTCGTACACACAATTGTTGTTATTCCGTCAATGCATTCTTTGTCTGTTCATATTACACTTACACATGCTTTCGGTGTCAGTATAGTCACTTACACATTCTATCTTCATCATCTGTTCGTATCACACACACTCTTCTTGGTTGTTATGGCACATATCTTGAATTCTTTGTGTTCACACATACTACAAGGATCGCACATATTCTTTGTCAGTTCACATTCTAGACTATTACAGGCACATTATATGTTCTTATCATGAAATGTTCTGGTTCCTATCAACATTTTCTTTTTTCATTCTACAAACAGTCTTAGTTCATATGACCACATGGGTTCTTAGTTCAGCATCACACACATTCTTTGTCTGATATTACACACATATGAAAGAAATTGTTCATTTCAGTAAAACATTCTTGTTCATATCACAGGTGACATTTCTTTGTTCATACCGCGATCACACATTCTGTGTTCATTCAGTACATGTTTTAGATTCAGATTACACGCATTCTTGTGTTCATTGATCACACACATTTCTATGTTCATATCGACACATTAGGTTTAGTTTAATGTACAACACATTCTTTGTACATTTCACATGCAAATTCTTTGTTCGATTGCCCCCCCCCCCGCACCCATTCTTTGGTTCATATCACACCACATTCTTTGTTCATATACCACACCTCTTCTTTGTTCATTTAACGCAAACATTCTTTGTTCATATTGCACACATTTCTTTGTTCTCATAACACCATTCTTTGTTCATATCACACACCATTCTTTGTTCCATATACACCCATTCTTTGTAATGTCATAATAACACCCATTCTTTGTCGTGATTCATATTCATTTCATTCTTGTTTAATAGTTCGCACCATTCTTTGTTTTCAATATCACACCTATTCTGTTGTTCATATCACACACCCATCTTTGTTCTCATATCACACACCCATTTCTTGTTCTTATCACACCCATTCTTCTGTTCATTCATCACACCCATTCTTGTTCATATCGCACAACATTTTTGGTTCATATCACACCCATCTTTGTTCATTAATACATCACCCATTCTTTGTTCATATTTCATATCACCCATTCATTTGTTTCAATATCACACCCATTCTGTTGTTCATATACACAATTCTTTTTCATATATAACGCATTCTGAATTTCATATCACACACATCATTCTTTTGTTCAATATCACACCATTCTTTGTATTTCATATCACACTCCATGTTTGTTCATGTATACGCATCATCATTTGTTTCAATATCACACATTCTGTATTTCAATATCACACATCATGTATTTCAATATCACACATTCTGTATTTCAATATCACACATCATGTATTTCAATATCACACATCCTGTATTTCAATATCACACATCCTGTATTTCAATATCACACATTCTGTATTTCAATATCACACATCATGTATTTCAATATCACACATCATGTATTTCAATATCACACCCATTCTATGTTCAATATCACACCCCATTCTTATGTTCATATCACACACCCATTCTTTTTTTATATCACACCCATTCTTTATTCATATCACACCCCCATTCTGTATGTTCAATATCACACCACCATTCTTTGTTCATATCACACCCCCATTCTTTTTCAATATCACACATCAATTCATTTTCATGTCACACACATTCTTTGTTCATATCACACACATTCTTTATTTCAATATCACACATCATGTATTTCAATATCACACATTCCATGTATGTTCATATTACCCATCTTTTGTTCATATCACACATATTCTTTTTTCATGTCACACACATTCTTTGTTCATATCACACATGTTCTTAGTTCAGATCACACGCATTCTTTGTTCATTTCACACACACCCTTTCTTTGTTCATACCGCACACATTCTTTGTTCATATCACACACCCATTCTTTGTTCATATCACACACCCATTCTTTGTTCATATCACACACCCATTCTTTGTTCATATCACACACCCATTCTTTGTTCATATCACACACCCATTCTTTGTTCATATCACACACCCATTCTTTGTTCATATCACACCCATTCTTTGTTCATATCACACACCCATTCTTTGTTCATATCACACACTCTTTGTTTGTTCATCACACACCCATTCTTTGTTCATATCACACACATTTTTTGTTCATATCACACCCATTCTTTGTTCATATCACACACCCATTCTTTGTTCATATCACACACCCATTCTTTGTTCATATCACACCCATTCTTTGTTCATATCACACCCATTCTTTGTTCATATCGCACACATTCTTTGTTCATATCACACCCATTCTTTGTTCATATCACACACCCATTCTTTGTTCATATCACACACCCATTCTTTGTTCATATCACACCCATTCTTTGTTCATATCACACCCATTCTTTGTTCATATCACACCCATTCTTTGTTCATATCACACACCCATTCTTTGTTCATATCACACACCCATTCTTTGTTCATATCACACACCCATTCTTTGTTCATATCACACCCATTCTTTGTTCATATCACACACCCATTCTTTGTTCATATCACACCCATTCTTTGTTCATATCACACCCATTCTTTGTTCATATCACACACCCATTCTTTGTTCATACCGCACACATTCTTTGTTCATGTTGCGCGCATTCTTTGTTCATATCACACCCATTCTTTGTTCATATCACACACCCATTCTTTGTTCATATCACACCCATTCTTTGTTCATATCACACCCATTCTTTGTTCATATCACACCCATTCTTTGTTCATACCGCACACATTCTTTGTTCATGTTGCGCGCATTCTTTGTTCATATCACACCCATTCTTTGTTCATATCACACACCCATTCTTTGTTCATATCACACCCATTCTTTGTTCATATCACACCCATTCTTTGTTCATATCACACACCCATTCTTTGTTCATATCACACACCCATTCTTTGTTCATATCACACCCATTCTTTGTTCATATCACACCCATTCTTTGTTCATACCGCACACATTCTTTGTTCATGTTGCGCGCATTCTTTGTTCATATCACACCCATTCTTTGTTCATATCACACACCCATTCTTTGTTCATATCACACCCATTCTTTGTTCATATCACACCCATTCTTTGTTCATATCACACCCATTCTTTGTTCATACCGCACACATTCTTTGTTCATGTTGCGCGCATTCTTTGTTCATATCACACCCATTCTTTGTTCATATCACACACCCATTCTTTGTTCATATCACACCCATTCTTTGTTCATATCACACACCCATTCTTTGTTCATATCACACCCATTCTTTGTTCATATCACACCCATTCTTTGTTCATATCACACACCCATTCTTTGTTCATATCACACACCCATTCTTTGTTCATATCACACCCATTCTTTGTTCATATCACACCCATTCTTTGTTCATACCGCACACATTCTTTGTTCATGTTGCGCGCATTCTTTGTTCATATCACACCCATTCTTTGTTCATATCACACACCCATTCTTTGTTCATATCACACACCCATTCTTTGTTCATATCACACCCATTCTTTGTTCATATCACACCCATTCTTTGTTCATATCGCACACATTCTTTGTTCATATCACACCCATTCTTTGTTCATATCACACACCCATTCTTTGTTCATATCACACACCCATTCTTTGTTCATATCACACCCATTCTTTGTTCATATCACACCCATTCTTTGTTCATATCACACCCATTCTTTGTTCATATCACACACCCATTCTTTGTTCATATCACACACCCATTCTTTGTTCATATCACACACCCATTCTTTGTTCATATCACACCCATTCTTTGTTCATATCGCACACATTCTTTGTTCATATCACACCCATTCTTTGTTCATATCACACACCCATTCTTTGTTCATATCACACACCCATTCTTTGTTCATATCACACACCCATTCTTTGTTCATATCACACCCATTCTTTGTTCATATCACACCCATTCTTTGTTCATATCGCACACATTCTTTGTTCATATCACACCCATTCTTTGTTCATATCACACACCCATTCTTTGTTCATATCACACACCCATTCTTTGTTCATATCACACACCCATTCTTTGTTCATATCACACCCATTCTTTGTTCATATCACACCCATTCTTTGTTCATATCGCACACATTCTTTGTTCATATCACACCCATTCTTTGTTCATATCACACACCCATTCTTTGTTCATATCACACACCCATTCTTTGTTCATATCACACCCATTCTTTGTTCATATCACACCCATTCTTTGTTCATATCGCACACATTCTTTGTTCATATCACACCCATTCTTTGTTCATATCACACACCCATTCTTTGTTCATATCACACACCCATTCTTTGTTCATATCACACACCCATTCTTTGTTCATATCACACACCCATTCTTTGTTCATATCACACCCATTCTTTGTTCATATCACACCCATTCTTTGTTCATATCACACACCCATTCTTTGTTCATATCACACACATTCTTTATTCATATCGCACCCATTCTTTGTTTATATCATACACGTATCGTACGCAATTATTGCCCGTTGATACCCGTTCAAACATTCTTTTCTTTTTACTGAACACATATTCCTGTCTAGTCATGTGACACACACTCTGTCTCAGTTAATACATACAACACATACAGTCTCTCTCTATCCATGTGGAACACTCTTTGCCGTCAGTATCACGCACGCATCTTTGTATGTTCATTCACTCTGTTCATGTGACACACTATCTTTGTCTATTCATGCAACACGCTGTCTTTGTCTGTTCATGCGACACACTATCTTTGTCTGTTCTTGCGACACACTATCTTTGTCTGTTCATGCGACACACTATCTTTGTCTGTTCTTGCGACACACTATCTTTGTCTGTTCATGCGACACGCTGTCTTTGTCTGTTCATGCGACACGCTGTGTTTGTCTGATCATGCGACATGCTGTGTTTGTCTGTTCATGCGACACGCTGTGTTTGTCTGTTCATGCGACACGCTGTGTTTGTCTGTTCACCCGACACACTGTCTTTGTCTGTTCATGCGACACGCTGTGTTTGTCTGTTCATGCAACACACTGACTTTGTCTGTTCATGCGGCATGCTGTTTTTGTTTTTTCATGCGACAGTCTTTGTCTGTTTATGCGACACGCTGTCTTTGTCTGTTTACGTGACACACTATCTTTGTCTGTTCATGTGACACACTGTCTTTCTTCGTGCGACGCACTATCTTTGTTTGTTCATGTGACACACTGTCTTTGTCTGTTCATGCAACACGCTCTGTTTGTCTGTTCATACGACACACTATCTTTGTCTGTTCATACGACACACTGTCTTTGTCTGTTCATGTGGTAAACTCTGTCTTTTCTGTTCATGTGGTACACTCTGTCTTTGTCTGTTCTTGCGACACGCTGTCTTTGTCTGTTCACGTGACACACTGTCTTTGTCTGTTCATGTGACACACCGTCTTTGTTAGTGCGACACACTATCTTTGTCTGTTCATGTGACACACTGTCTTTGATCGTGAGACACCCTATCTTTGACTGTTCGTGCGACACACTATCTTTGCCTGTTGATGTGACACACTGTCTTTATCTGTTCGTGCGACACACTATCTTTGTCTCTTCATGTGACACACTATCTTTATCTGTTCGTGCGACACACTATCTTTGTCTCTTCATGTGACTCACTATCTTTATCTGTTCGTGCGACACACTATCTTTGTCTGTTCATGCGACACACTATCTTTGTTTGTTCGGGCGACACACTATCTTTTTCTGTTTCTGCGACACTCTATCTTTTTCTGTTTCTGCGACACTCTATCTTTGTCGGTTAATGTGTAACTGTCTGTGTTCGTGTGACATACTATCTTTGTCTGTTCGTGCGACACACAATCTTTGTCTGTTCGTGGAACACATTATCTTTGTCTGTTCGTGCAACACACTATCTTTGTCTGTTCGTGCGTGTTACTGTTGTTTTTGGGGGTGCTGTGCTGTAGTACTACTGACAAGGTTGATGTCAGCAATGTCGGGCTTACTAGTAGTGGCCGACAGTGTTTAATATATAAGCGAATGTCGTGAGTTCTTTAGGTTTGTTTACATCTGATGTCACCCACACAACAGTAACATTAGGTCAGGAAATAGACCAACGGGTAAGACGAATTCGTTTCCAACTCATACACAGTTTATTGACGACAGCAACATTGACATCATGCACAGCAAATCACAAGTTATAATAGCAGGTATAATCGATAGGAAATTGGTTGCATGAACAGCAATTCATCATACGTTGTAATAGCAGAAATAATCCATAGGAACTTGATTGCATGAACAGCAATTCATCATACGTTGTAATAGCAGAAATAATCCATAGGAAATTTGTTGCATAAACAGCAATTCATCATACATTGTAATAGCAGAAATAATCCATGGGAAATTGGTTGCATAAACAGCAACTCATCATAAATTGTAATAGCAGATATAATCCATAGGAAAATTGGTTGCATAAACAGCAACTCATCATAAATTGTAATAGCAGATATAATCCATGGCATTTGAATAATATATCGAATGTCTTCCCTTAAATAAAACTCTGGACACACTAGCGACACTATAACCGTGTCGAAGCCCTCCCAGCTACTCAATTCCCCGAGATGAAAGTTTCTCCTCTCAACTCAGTACATTCTCACTCAATCGCGAACTAAAAGATGCATACGTGAGATCAGCTCACCTGTTTGTCTCCCCCCAACTTCAACTCAGTACCTTTTAACTCTTTTAAAAAATAACACCTACCCGGTTGAGCTATGTTCAAAAATATAGTGCACAAAGGTACCCAAATAATTAACCATCTCATAACTTTAACTCCCACGCGAAAACATGACTTAACAGTGCGACACACTATCTTTTTCTGTTCGTGCGACACACTATCTTTGTCGGTTAATGTGACACACTGTCTCTGTTTGTGCGACACACTATCTTTGTCTATTCATGTGACACACTGTCTTTGTTCGTGCGACACACTATCTTTGTCTGTTCATGTGACACACTATCTTTGTTCGTGCGACACACTATCTTTGTTCGTGCGACACACTATCTTTGTCTGTTCATGTGACACAGTCTTTATTCGTGCGACACAATATCTTTATCTGTTCATGTCACACTGTCTTTGTTCATGTGACACACTGTCTTTGTTCATGAGACACACTGTCTTTGTTCATGAGACACACTGTCTTTGTACGTGCGACACACCGTATTTGTCTGTTCATGTGACACACTGTCTTTGTTCGTGCGGCACACTGTATTTGTCTGTTAATGTGACACACTGCCTTTGTTCGTGCGACACGCACTATTTATCTGTTCATGTGACACACTGCCTTTGTTCATGTGACACACTGTCTTTGTTCGTGCGACACACTGTCTTTGTTCGTGCGACACAGTCTTTGTTCGTGCGACACACTGTCTTTGTTCGTGCGACACACTGTATTTGTCTGTTCGTGTGACACACTGTCTTTGTCTGTTCATGTGACACACTGTCTTTGTTCATGCAACACACTGTATTTGGCTGTTCACGCGACACACTGCCTTTGTCTTTTCATATGACACACTGTCTTTGTTCGTGCGACACACTGTCTTTGTTCGTGTGACACACTGTCTTTGTCTGTTCGTGTGACACACTGTCTTTGTTCGTGCGACACACTGTATCTGTCTATTCATATGAAACACTGTCTTTATCTGTTCATATGACACACTGTCTGTTTTCGTGCGACACACTGTATTTGTCTGTTCATGAGACACACTGTCTTTGTCTGTTCGTGTGACACACTGTCTTTGTCTGTTCGTGTGACACACTGTCTTTGTCTGTTCGTGTGACACACTGTCTTTGTCTGTTCGTGTGACACACTGTCTTTGTCTGTTTGTGTGACACACTGTCTTTGTCTGTTCGTGTGACACACTGTCTTTGTTCGTGTGACACACTGTCTTTGTCTGTTCGTGTGACATACTGTCTTTGTCTGTTCGTGTGACACACTGTCTTTGTTCGTTCATGTGACACACTGTCTTTGTTCATGTGACACACTGTCTTTGTTCATGTGACACACTGTCTTTATTCGTGCAACACACTGTATTTGTCTGTTCGTGCGAGACACTATTTTTGTTTTTGCGACTCACTATCTTTATCTGTTCATGTGACACACTGTCTTTGTCTGTTCATGCGACACGCTGTCTTTGTTCAAGTGACACACTTTCTTTGTCTGTTCATGTGGTACACACTGTCTTTGTCTGTTTATGTGACACGCTGTCTTTGTTCACGTGGTTCGCACTGCCTTTTCTGTTCATGTGGTACACTCTGTCTTTGTCTGTTCATGCGACACACTGTCTTTGTCTGTTCTTATGACACACCGTTATTGTCTGTTCATGTGGTACACACTGTCTTTTCTGTTCATGTGGTACACTCCGTCTTTGTCTGTTCATGCGACACACTGTCGTTGTCTGTTCATGTGGTACACACTGTCTTTGTCTGGTCATGTGGTACACACTGCCTATGTCTGTTCATGTGGTACACACTGTCTCTGTCTGGTCATGTGGTACACACTGCCTATGTCTGTTCATGCGACACACTGTCTTTGTCTGTTCATGTGCTAGGTACACACTCTTTGCTTGTTACTATCACATACATTGACATTGTCTCTTTATGAGGTACACAGTTTTTTTCTATTCATGTGGTATACATTCTTTGTCCTTAAGTATCACGCACGCATCTTTGTCTATTCATCCACTCACATAATCCTCGTCGATTCTGCACATACATTGGAGTAAACGAAAAATAAAGTGTATGTCTAACTAGGACAAAGGTCAAGGAATTTGCCTGCGTTACCTCATCAGGGTCTTCGTCGGGGACACAAGAGAGTGAGAACTGGTCTAAATGTTTATTTTATTTTATTTTTTAAAATCAATACTAGCCGTAAATGCATATTTATTTAGTCACCGTGGTAAATCCCAGCGAGAAACCCCATAAAGACACGGTGGAAAACTAGGAATGAAATACACATGCGTTTTCTGCTCATGCCACACAGACATTTTGTTAGTGTCCATGCTGAACTAGCCCACTCTTTCTCCCCATTATCAAAAGGGCAAATCGTTTGCATCAAACGCAAACTTAATTTAAAAAAAAAAAAATTGAGCACACCTCCCTTATACACACCCTGCTCAGCCACAATTCCCCTGTCTACTAGTTGTCGTGCTTTGCCTGATCGCTCCAATAACAAACCAGGCTTCGCCACACGTGACGGCTGAGTATTTTGTTGACTTGGTCAGTGGCTCTTAGTATTAGGTTAGTACTAGCAATAACCCGTCAAACTTGACGGGTTTTTAATTATAGTGTGCTGTTTCCGTTCCCGGATGAGCAGATAGAAGTACATTCTTAGAGTGTTTTTGGTTTCTTTCCATTATATAGTGTAATCAAACTGTTCATGAACACCGTCATTTGAACGCTTTTCTTTGTTGATTGTAACTATTTTCGGGAGAGTATATATAATAGAAACAATACAATTTTTCAACACGGTTGCATTCCTTCAGCTGTGACCAACGTACACACAGCGAGAATTACGTTATTTTAGATTCAATTTAAAAGTTCTTTGATGACAACATTTCGAGTGAAAGTGCGTTTTGATGACAACATTTCGTGTGAAAGTGCGTGGATTGTTTTCAAAGAGTGTTCCTTGATAATAAGTGGTTTTAACAAAAACTTTGAAGTTTTCATGATTTGTACATCGGGTGAGGTCTCATGCACACCAATTTTTATGCCCTTTTTCTTTGTCGAGCGCTACTAATTTCGTGAAAGAATAAAAAAATAAAAACATAAAACCAAAGTATTTGTTTTATATAACACCCACGCCGCGCAAGTTGCACATCGTGCATTGCGCACTTTTCTTTCTGGCGCGAGTTACTATTTTGAGTGTGACCGATCGACGTAACATACATCGGTAATTATGTTAGTTGGGATGGGATGTGATATGTCGCAGGGTGATTTTGAGGTCAGCTTGGATGGATTGGAAGAATAAATATAATAATGTCTTATAGATAGTTTACGAGTTCGTAATGGAACTGCCACTCTTTCGGTCGACAATCCGACTGTACACGAAATTTTTTGGGAAGAGAATTGCCTTCCTCTTCGATCCGCCACTAAACAGGACATTTTCTGGACGATAAATTCTTCCTCAGGAATCCTACAAAAGGACTGTGTAAAGCACATAAGGTTGAGAAAGAGACTTGGTGTCCAGCCACATTAGAAATATCCCGACCCAATAGAAGTTAATTTATTTATGGCTCTGCCCCTAGGGTGTAGACTTTAATTTCTAAAACTATACAACCCAAATAATATTACAAGAAAAATAACAACAGACTCTGTTATGGAAATTATAGAAAATTGAAGATAGATTCTCTCATACTTGAAATTACAAAATGATGATAGATTAAATATTCAAAAATTTACAACTATAAGCTTTGTTCACTAATCTATTAAAGGTTCTGAAAAATGTCAGAATCCATTCTAAAAAGTGGACTGATTAGCTATCCTGTTACACGCCTATTGAGGCATATTGGGAATACGGTTTTAGGCCCTTATGTTCTTGACCATCGGCACACTAGGGGTGATGTGGTCAGCATCACGCCGGCCGCCTTAACCTTCCCAGAGTTGTTTTGGTATCCAATTCATGAGGCTGGGTCGACCCAGGAGCCGTTTGCGGTTCCAAAATCCCACCTTCTAGTAGGGGATTCAACCAGGACCACCAGGGGCTGCTTCCTCTGTCTTGACACAGGGCTCATCGCCAACTGGGATGGATAATGTCGGCCCCCAAGAACACTGCATATGGTTAGGTCTCCTGGTAGGACAACCTGGTAGGATCGCTCAGCTAAGCACCACTGCTGTGTTAAAATTGACAGAGTTCCCTCTGTATTTGCCTTCGCAGGACCACTAGTTGTTTCATGGTATGGCCTGTCGTCTAGGCTGCCGCTTCAAGAATCGCGCCTAAATTCACTCCAGGGTTTGCTGGGCTGCTTTTAATCCTGAACTTAACGTTATTCCAAAATTGGGTACCTGAACTATTGTTGACATTTCATTCCATCCCCAACCACACACACACACACACTGCCCGGTACTTGGGAGGTCAAAAGCCACATGACAATACGACTGCCTACGAGTTGGCTAAAATTGTAATTATTCCCAGAGGAAAACCCATGTTACTGTACAGCGGTCAAATGTTCACAGCGAAGTCTGAAAGACCTTTGCCAGTAAAACGTAGAACAAAGAGAAAGGAATTTCATGGGAGATCTCCTGATTTGTTTTGGCGAGTGGTGGATATTCTAGGAATCTAGAGAATTTAGAAAGAAGGGATGAATTGGTATGAGAAAAGCTTTAAGAAGAGAGAGAAGGCGATTTACACTTCGTGACAAGATATCATATTAAATTGAAATGAATATTTTTGAAAATTTATATTACTCTAATTATAAAGCCAAAAATTTAAATAAGTTGAAAAAAAAAAACCATATTTTCTTTTTACAAGAAGCTGTACCTTAATATCACCATTACCCGTCTGCTCCCCAAGGAGCAATGTATCTTCAACAAACCCATGTTTAATTTGTCCTCCTGTCAAGCTCAGTTCTTAAAAAATTAAATAAGTTGAAAAAAAAAAAAAAACCAAGATCTTTCTTATTACAAGATGTACCACCAGGACAAACACATTTCTTGGTCCTTTTCCTTTATGTCTCCAGTTCTCTTCTCCGTGTGTTTTTCGGTTCTCTCCCCCCCCCCGTTCTTTTCTTACTCTAGGGGTTCCAGAAAAAGGGAGTGCCTTCTAACATTATCAACAGGTTTCCTCAATGTGTGTTCTATCCTTCGCCAGCGTGTTCATCTGGTTGTTCCTTCCATTAGCACGTGACTGGTTCTTGTCAGCAGTTCCATATTACAGGTATACCTCGCTTTATTGCACTTCGCTTTATTGCGCTTCGCAGATATTGCGCTTTTTTCAAATTATTCATATTTATTTATTAGAACGTGCCTTCTTCTTGCGGTAGATTTTGGCTCTCCACCAGCACAAAACTTTAAGCGATTCGCATTTTTTTTACAAACTTTTGAGTATGATTAAAGATTCTTAAAATTTTTTTAGCAATAAAGTATTTATAATTTTACAGTACCGGTACACTTTTTTTTTTTAAGACCTAGCGCTATTGCGCACTTAATAGGCATAGTGTAAACAGGATTTTAAGCTTTTATGTGCACTGGGAAGCCAAAAAAAAATGGGTATGACTAGCTCTATTGCGATATTCGCTTTATTGCAGTGTGCTGGAATCGAACCCGCAATATCTCCGAGGTATATCTGTACTGATCTTGTCATATAAATTCCAGTCCCTCTATTCTACGCACAGCTTTACCTTAGCTCGCACTAAAACGATATAAATACTATTTTCCACATGTTTTTCACGTTGCACGCTCCTGGCTGACTAAGCGGGTTAAAGAACTTTCCTTCAGCGGCGAAGATACTGAGTTCCGGGTTCGAAACCTGGACAGCGGCAATCTCCAGTCTACCCAGGTTTGCGTCCGGTAGGCAGAAATGTGGGGCGGTGTTCCAACTTTTCGCGCTAAACAGAGTCTAAGCCCCGCATCCTGCACTTTTCGTTCCAAAAGAGCGTTGATCGCGGTTCCAGCAACTTTCTAGTTATCAGGTGCGGACGGAGAAGAGGTGTAGACATGGTAACGATGTGACAAGGCTCGTAAACGAAAATGACTGCGTGCATGGTTACCGATGCGATGACGGGTTTTTTTTTAAACCGTAAATAACGAAAAGGATGTTTATATAGTATGATGTGTTAAAAATACTGCATGACTTCTTGATGAGAATACACACGATGATATGTAATGTTTTGTTAGGTTTTGGTTTCATTATTATGGAAGATGAGATGTGTAATTGTATCTTATGGAGTAGGAAAAAATAACTAACAGCACACGTGTATGATGCGACGCAGCAAAACAGCATGGCCAGAAAAAGCATTTAAAAAAAAAAAACAAACTACGAGTATTTTATCAGATTTCTCATACTGTCCATTCATAAGCTTCTGGGCTCAGCCCTTACGCTTTTTTGTTCATCTTCATAGTTACCTTACCAATCCTTCGCTTGACCGTAACATTTCTGCACACTGATACAACAGAACGCACGGATATAAACATGAAATACAATAGTCCCATTCACCAGACACCCACTTCCTACGGTACGCTGTATTTTGAAGGCGGAACTTAAAATCCCGCGCTCGCGAATAGCGGGATGCCTACACATCGCGACCCAGATGTAAAACTCCAGTCTCCTACGACAGCATCTCCTATGAAGTTACCTTTTTACACGCTTTTCTTTAACTTGTCTTGTATGTCACTCTCCTGTCACCTTCAAATCTTGTAATCGATTTTTCAATCACTTCCAGATGAGCAATAGTTCTGAAACTTGGCATAGTTGTGTATTCCCCATGAAAATACAATAATCTGTCATAAAAATAATAAAATTAATAAAATTAAAATTAAATTTTTTTTCCGTATTGTATCAGCACGAAAATGGGCGATAACTGCAAATAATCTTGGTTCTTTCCAACTAGATTGTCTCTCTTGAGAGAAATGTTGAAACTTCTCCCCCCTACACACACACACTATCACATGCGCGTGCACAGACACACAGACATACACACAACTGACAAATATATTTGGACAGTTCGGTGTTCTTGTGGGGGGGGGAATGATTAGCGTTGGTTTTTCAACCGGGGAGCAAGAGGGGGGGGGGGGGGGGACCAAATCCAATGTTGTAACGCTTTTGCCGATTCACGCTAAAAAAGGGGGGCGGTCTTTGTCTCTTGAAGGGAAAAAAAAAAAGTCTGTAAACCAAAAATTCAAAAATTTAGAGGTTGTCCAGGTATGGGGAAAAAATTAAAAAACTTATTGTTGATTTATAATTTTGGTGTTGTCTTCAAAAAAACGATAAACCTTAAGGGCTTCCAGGTTTTTTTTGACTATGATTAGGGGATTGTTTTCAAAACCCAGTGATGGAAAAGTATTCTTCTTTGGGGGAAAAAAATCTATTTCCTTACATCAAACCATGTGTTCAGGAATAAAAATTGGTTATACACCCAAACCCTTTGCTTTACGGGGGGGGAACCGAGGGATATTCTGATTTTACAAAGTTTATCTGTGAGTGGTTAATGTTTTCCATTTGTGGTTATTCAGTTCTTTAGAGGTTTTGTCCAAGCTCTTTGGATATGTCATTGGTGATAGTTCAAATGTTTTATATTTTTTTTTTTTTTTATTTTCATGCTCTCTTTGTAGTTTTTTAATTTTTTTAGTGATATAATTTTTATTTGGGGGGTTGGGTGAATGGCGGCCCGAATTAGAAAAAAACTGGGGGGGGGGGGGGGGGACTAGGTTTTGGGAACGGGGGGGGGGGTGGGGACCCGTATGAGACGGCACTCGCACAGGACAAACAAACGGGGGCACATCGATATTTTGATGTTTAAAAAAAAAAAAATACGCGCACCAGCCACAGGGGGGTTTGAAATCAATTTTTTTGATTGGGTCAAAATTTCTCGGGGGGGGGGGGGAACCATTTTTTTTTCCCACCTTCGGGGATTGTCACTAAAGTTTGGTATCTTTCAGTATTTTTTCTGTCAATTTTCATTGTTGGTTCACTAATCGTTTAAATAAAAACAGTTTGTTATGACACAACCCAAAACACTTGCAATGGAAAGGGGGGGGGGGGGGGGGGACAACCCATGTGCTTATGACAGGAAATAGATGTTGCAAGGGAAATTGGGGGTATTGTTCAAATCTGACCACCACGCCTAGGCTCTTTTATTATTAGGTTCTGATTGTTTTAAAATATTGTGTAAAAAAAAAAAAAAATAAAAAAATAAAAAACCCAACCCAGCCACATTGATTATTCTGGTTACAATTATTCTATCTGCTGTACTGTTCCCAAAAATTGGTTCTGTAACCGATACCGATCTATAGAGTGATCCCACCATTGTGGGTGGCTATTTCTGATCTTTATATTGAGATGTTCCAAATGTGTGTTAAGAGACTCCAAATGGACGTACCACCAGCCGACTTTGTATTTGATGTATTTATTCACCAGCCACACATGATATTCTGTTCAAAATGGTGTGTAGTAAAACCAGCCACCATTGAAGTCTGACGTTCAATTGTGATTATTTTTCTGCCACATTGTATTCAAATGTTTTGTAAAAATGTGTTAAACACCAGCCCACATTGATTATTTTTCTGTTGTTTGTCAAATGTTGTTAACAACCAGCCAACATGGTATTGATGTTAACAAATGTGTAACCCCCGTCACATTCGGATTGATATTCGATTGATGTTCCAAAATGTGTTAAAACACCCTGCTTTCCCCCACTTCTGAATATTTTTCTGGTGCATTTTTCCAAAAAACTGTGTAACACCAGGCCACATTGATTTCTTCTGATGTTTCAAAATATGTTTGTAACATACCAGCCCCATTGCATTGGATATTCTGATGGTGTTCAAAATGTTTGTAACACCAGCCACATTTGGATAATGATTTATTTCTGAATGTTTCAAATGGTTGTAAAACACACTCACGACAGCCACATTTGATTATTTCTGGGATTGTTTTTCAAATTGTGTAACCCTCAGCCACCATTTGATATTTCTGATGTTTGCAAAATGTGTAACCAGTGTGCCAGCCACATGGATATTCTGATGTTCATCAAAATTGTGTAACCACCAGGCCACATTGATTATTCTGATGTTCAAATGTTTGTTAAACACAAGCCACATTGTCTGATGTTTCAAAATGATGTAAACCTCAGGGCCACCACTTTTGGATGTATTCTGATGTTCAAATGTGTAACACCAGCCACATTGATATTCTGATGTTCAAATGTGTAACACCAGCCACATTGATATTCTGATGTTCAAATGTGTAACACCAGCCACATTGATATTCTGATGTTCAAATGTGTAACACCAGCCACATTTGATATTGTGTTAAACATGTTCGCAGCCATTGATTTATTCTGATGTTCAATTGGTGTAAAACAGTACATTGATATTCTGATGTTCAAATGTTTTAACCCCTGCCACATTGTTTATCTGATAGTTTCAAATGTGTAACACCAGCCACATTGATATTCTGATGTTCAAATGTGTAACACCAGCCACATTGATATTCTGATGTTCAAATGTGTAACACCAGCCACATTGATATTCTGATGTTTTTTCAAAATGTGTATACACCCAGCCCACCCATTTGATATTTCTGATGTTTTCAAATTTGTTGTAAACAACACCCCAGCCACATTGATTGATATTCTGGATGTTCAAATGTGGTGCTAACACAGCCACATCGCGTTTTTATGATGTGTCACAAATTGTAATGTAACCCACAGCCACATTTGATATTCTGAGTTCAAATGTGTTAACACTCCACCACATTGATATTCTGTATGTTAAATGTGTAACAACCACCAGCCCAACATTTGGGATATTCTTGGATGTTTCAAAAAAATGTGTAACACCAGCCACATTGATATTCTGATGTTCAAATGTGTAACACCAGCCACATTGATATTCTGATGTTCAAATGTGTAACACCAGCCACATTGATATTCTGATGTTCAAATGTGTAACACCAGGCCGCCTCATTGATTGATTTTCTGGCTGTTCAAATTGTTGTAATTACCAAAGCCACTTTGATAATGTGATGTTCAAATGTGTAAACACCAGTTCACATTGATGGATTGGGCTTATGTTCAAATGTGTAACCACCAGGCCACATTGGTTTTGTGGTTTGCAAATGTTGTCTGGTAAACCCCCCCACCAGCCACATTGATATTCTGATGTTTCAAATGGGTTTGTGGGGTTAACACCAGCCACATTTGATATTATGGATGTTCAAATGTGTAAACATACAACCAAGGGACAATGCCCACTGATATTTCTGATGTTCAAATGTGTAACACCAGCCACATTGTATAAAACTCTGATGATAATGTTGCGGACAGTTAATACCATGCCACATTGATATTTTAGGGATTATGTTTCAAAAATGTGGTTAAGTACAGAACACCAACCCACTTGGGATTTTTTATATTCTGATGTTTCAAACCACATTGTGTTTAATAAACTTCCAAGCCCTCATTTGGATATTTTCTTGATGTTTCCAAATTGTGGTGTAACACCAGCCCCATGGATATTCAAACGTTCAATGGTGGTTAACACCAGCCACATTGATATTTGGAGTTTTCAATCTGGATGTAACATCCAATTACATTGACCAGATCTTAGCCAACAAATATGTATTATTTCTGGAACATGGATTTTCAGAATCCATCTTCGTAATGTGTGTAACCTCCCAGCCACATTGATACATATATTCTGGATGTTTCCAATTATGTAACCGCATCATTGATATTCTGTGTTCAAAAGTTGTGTAACCACCTGGCCCACACTTTTGCTAATTCTTTGATGTTCAAAAAATGTTATAACAACACAGGGCCCCCCCACATTGATTATTCTGATGTTCAATGGGGTGTTTTTGTAACACCAGCCAACTTTTGATATTCTGATGTCATCAAATGGTGTATAACAGCCAGCCACATTGATATTCTGAGGTTCGAAATGTTTGATAACTCCAGACCACATGGATATTCTGATGTTCCAAATTTGTGTGAACACCACCACATTTAATAAATTCCGGGGGGGGGGGGGGGGTCGGGGGGGTACGTGGGGGGGGGTGTTTGATGGGGGGGTGTAATGGGGTCTTGAAATGAGACAAGAACCACATTGGGATTTTGGGATTTCTGTTGAAACCAGGTTTGGGTATTCTACCCCAAAGTGTAACACCAGTTTTTTTTTACTATTGAGGGGGTTATGGCAAACTTCCCATCATGTAAAATGTGTAAAACAAAAAAAGGTTTGAAACCTGATATCAAATGCTGTAAAGAGCAGCCAATTGCGGGGGGAATTATTGGAAGTGTAACAGGCTTTAAAAAAAACTGAGGGGGGAACCAGCTGTAAAGGACGGAGCCACATTGGGCTATTCATTTAAGGGAGCGATAGGGAAAACCAGCCATTTGATTATCTGATAAAAAAAAATGGATGTAAACCCCACCTTATTTCTGGTTCGACCTTTTATACAAAAAACCCCACATTTAATTTATGTTACAAAGGGTTTGTTGCAAGTTTCTTGGGGCTTTCATCGTCAAATCGCCTACACAACCGACATTTTTCTTCTGTCAATTTGGGTGTTTGTCAACCAGGCCCCATGCTGTTTCAGGGTCTGTTTTGGGAGGGGCCCGGGGGGGAACCACATTTTTCTGAATGTTCAATGTGAAACGTTACCAGTTTGTATAATTTATGGTTCTGTGTCCAAAATGTCTTCTATGCCTTATTTGTTGTAATCTGTGGAACTATTGTTACTTGTTTGAAAAAAAAAGATCCTTTTTATTTGTAATCCTGTGGTAACACCATATCAATGTAATCTATTGAAAAAAAAAATAACCTATGGTATTGTTGAACCTTTATTGTAATCTATTTGAACATGATTGTAAAAAAAATCTGGGCTGAAAAAACCATATTGTAATTGTGGGATCCTAATTGTAAATCTGTTTGAACCTTAAATTGTTGTTTTAATTTCTGTATTGAAAAACTGATTGTCGTTCATTGTAAATTTGAACATTAAATTGAACCCAATGGGTAAATCTGATGTCAAAAAATGTTGTAATAATTCTGTTTGCCACATTGATTGTCTATGTACAAATGGTAGAAACCTATTGTAATCTTGTTGGAATAAAAAAAAAACTGTATGTTGTTAAATCTATGGAAAAATGAACTATTGTAAAATCTGTTGGTTGGTCACTTTTGAAAAAAAAAACTTTAATTTACCTATTATTGAAAAAAAAAACCATTGTAAAATCTAATTGAAAAAAAAAACCTATTTGTAAAAATCTTTGACAGACTGGTGGATGGTTGAGTGCGAGTTTTCTGCAATGGTGACAGGTTTCTCAGTTTGAAAAATTATTACTTAATTTTCTTTTTTCTTTTCGTAGGGAGGTTTTATGGCTTTAACTTGTTGTTAATATTGATGAATCAGGGGGGTTCGTTGTTCAACTTTGCCTTTTTTTAAAAAAAAATTTGTATTTTACTTCGATATTGGGGTGCTTATTTTTTGTTTAAAAGGTCGCCAAGTGATGGAGGCCCAACATACACAAAAAAATTCTTCAATGGGGTTGGTTGGGGAAAGGCCAAAATGTAGGCGATGTTTTACAAATCTAGCCGATTCATAATTTGAACTTATTTTTACAGATCATTAGCTATGTAAAAGTCTTCTCTGCCCCAAATCCTGAGTGGAATTATCTGAAAGGAGCCTTAGTTTTTGTAAAGGAGATAAAGAGATGGGGAAACCAAACAAATATGGTTTGGATCGTGAAACCTATTAGAAGGATAAACATAAATGGGGTTTAGCTGAACGTTTTTTTAAACGGAGAATAATATAAACATAAAGCAACTGGGGTTTGGGGACGGGGGACGGAGGTTAGAGGGTTAGAATAACCCATAACTGGGTTGTGACGTAGAGAGTCTAGATCGAATCAAAAACATTTAAAACCTGGGGTTTGGACGCAGTTTTTGAGAAGATTCAAGGGGAAGTTTTTATTTTGCGGGTTTGACGCAGGACCAGGGGTGAGAAAAACAGCCTCATAACAACCAAACCGGGGGTTTTTGACCAGGAGAATGGGGTCAGATGGGGACAAAAACAACAGAACCGGGTTTTGACGGGAGGTCCTAGATGGGTAAACAACAAAAAAAACAAGAAGGGTAATTTATTGACGGAGTATTGTAAGATGATTGAACAACAACCTGGTTTTTGACGGAATTTAAGTTAGATGAACGAACAAATGAACCGGGTTTGGGGAGTTTGACGGATCACATAAGCAGGGAGTTGGAAAAACCCAGAAAAGCAGGTGTTTTGTCGACTGGGGATTAATTTCTATTGATAATTGCTTTGTATTTGACGCTTTATGATCATGGGCGAGGCTCTGGTCAAGATGGACGCCTTTGTGACTGAAAATAACTTGATATTGGCAAGCCACTTCTTCCTTCCCTGAAACTTTTTGTATCTGGATCGATTGAGTATTCTTGGCTTAACAAAATAGAGCTTCAGATGCGAGGGATGGGACAATGTTTTGGGGTTATGGCTTCCGGCCATTTTCAGACCTTCTTTTGTTATAACGCACTTTTGGATCGGAGAGTAGTGAGCAATGATGTTCCAAAACTAGGAAAAAAAAAAACGAACATAAAATACCGGCGTTAATTTGCGATCGTCGAGTTAGTTGGACTCCGACGCTGGTATTTAAACCCAGTGGGCATTTTGACGAACCGGGTTTCTTGCCGCGAAGTCCAGTTCCACGCCAGGTCACCAAACATCCCCCCACACTCGCTGACGTTATCATGGGGGCGGGGGGGGCCGCGGCCTGGAAGAATGAACAAGTCAGGTACTTTTCAGTTGTGGTTCATTTGTGACTGAGTTTTTTTTCCTTCTAGCTGAACCTTTTTTATTTCATTCCACACAGATTAACTTCTTTCTTTTTTTTTTCCTTTGTGGTTATTATCTGGTGCTTTCTTGCTTAGGCATTCACATTGGGTCACTTAACTTCTTTTTTTCCTCAGGCTCCCCCCCACCCTTCTCTTTCTTTTTAGTCATATTGTTGTTCAGAGGGGGGGGGCCGGGGGCCTTGTTGTGCAAAACCGACCGGAACGCAGCAAGGTTGCTCTGGGCTGTTTGGTCCCGCTAAATGCTTCAGAGTGAAAATGCATGTCGCGGAAGCGGGGGAATACAAAGAAAGATCGGGGGGAGCGGGGGAATTAACCATTAGTACGACCCTTTCATGCGAATTTTGATTTACTACGGTTTTTCGCGGAGGAGAGGCCAAAACGCGCCGGCCCAATGGAAAGTACGTCTTTTGTATAAGAAAGTACTAATGTAAAAAAAAAGCCTGAAAAATTGTGGGGGGGGGGGGGGGGGGACATTAGTTTTTTAAACATTTCTTTGTTGTTTTTTGTTGTTATCTTTTTCTTCCGCGTTTTTTTTTTTTGTTTTTTTCTGTAAGTTTTTCAGGCGGGTTCTCTCAACCCAATGGGGTTTAATGCCCCATAACATTATTTCTAGGGGGGCCACAAGGTAACTTAAGGGATTGGTTCAAAAAAATAGTAATAACTTTTTTTTTCCCAGCAAGCCCCAAAACAAGCCCCCCCCACAGAGGGGGGGGGGGTCATAATGGAGCCATGATTGGGGTGGGAGGGGAAGGGGGGGGAAGGCCCCAAGCCCCACAAGAGGGGGTAATTTAATTCCAGTGGTCATGCTTTAATTTTCCATGGGAATGGCCATGAAAGGCAAAAAAAAAAAAAAAAAGAAAAGTGGGGAAGGGCTGTAAAACACTTGCTGTGGATGAAGAAAACAGGTACTAAAGCCGAAAATGTCTGCATGTAAACATTTGGGGGGTAGTTAATTGGAAATGATTTTTTAGTTGTTTTTATTTGGGGGAAAAACACTTTTATCAAATTTTAAAATTTTTACTCAACGTTATCAGCTTGATTAAGGCTTTAAAAATCTTCTTCTAGGGGCCACGTATTTACAAAATCTTAGATTTGGCTCTAATGTGTTAAATTGTGCGGCTACGTTTGAGCTTCTTTTAATGCTGATAGCCCAAGAGGCAATTTTGTTAGTTCTCTTGCCTGTCTGGAGCGCATGAGTAAAAAAAAACCCCACTTTCTGCAGCCGGGGGGGAGCCGAATGCTGTAAGGGGCTGGGGAGTTTCTGCTGTTTCCTTATTCTCTGGGCATTGAATTCACGAGAATGGGTTTCGAGTTATAGAGAAAAAAAAATGTGAAGGGAATGGGCAAAAATGATAGGAATTTACCATTCTGCAAGGGATGCTAGGCTGGTCCTCACTTCTGCTTTTTTTTATGAAATGTAAAAGAATAGCCATTCTAAGGAAGCCACACTTTTTCTATCCCGTCCTTTTTTGTCGGATGTAGAGCTCGCAAAATTAAAAGCTAGATTATAAAGGGGCCACGCCCAAATTTGTTCACTTCAACCACCGGCGGATTTTCCAGGTCTCACCAAAAAAAAAAATCGTTTGTTAAAGGGGATTTTTGTTTCTGAAAAATAAGTTGGTCTCCCTTGTGTTCTTTCCTTTTAATGCAGGTACATATATAAGAAAAGGATAGCTCCCAACCCAATAGCCAGCTTTGTTTTTTCTTTCTGTCGGAATTTGCATCTCTGTTAGCGTTACGCTGACAGGGGAAAGGGGGGTAAAAGTTGGGACAAGTTACTATGTATAGGGGGGGCACATTTGTTGGCTGGTTTGTGTTCCCTGGTGTAATTTCCATTTATTCTTAAATTTGGAGGGAAAAAATGAATATGGGCGCTTGGCTTTCTTTAAAAGACGATGCTTCTAGGTGAGGAGGGGGGGTCATTGGTGTAGGATGAGGCTATGACAATTGTCATTTTTTTGAAGGGGATGCTGATGAAACCCACAGGTTATGAAAAAATAAGAGGAAAAAAAAGAAAATGGTTAAAAATTGGCGGTTGACAGCATTATTAAAATTTTAGTGTGGCATCTTTTGATACGGAAAACCAGTCAACAGATAGTAAAATTAGAATTGATTTTATTGTCGTTATTTAAAAAATAGGGGCCCCGCCATTTGTAGTTTAAATAAGGTTGTGGAATCGGTTTGATTAAAAATAGCGACTTCGGTATTATTTCGATACAGGCTGAGTAACAACCAATTTAAAACCTAACGGGTCCTTACCTTGGCGCCCAGGCTTAGGTCGATAAAATCCAAAAGTATTTTTTTAAAAAAACAAAACCCCCCCCCCCACTTGGCTTTCTTTTTGTGGCAGTCAAAAAATAAAACGGGCAAAGCCTGTAAAGTTCGGAAAATATAATTTTTACGTGTTTAGCGGCAAGGATGGCGAGTGTGAATTTTTCTTTTACCTAATTGTTTCTGTGTGTTATTAACGTGGGGGGGGGGATCCTGGCCAAAGATTGCATTCATGACAGTAATGTAAATATTTTTTTTTTTTTGAGTTTTATTTTCTGGATTGGTAAAGGTATTTTTATTGTATTCTTTTTTTTTTAGGGATTTCAAGTGGTAGGTTTACTATTTATTAAGGGAGGAAAATAACCAGTGGGGAGAGATTTTTTTTTTTGTTTTTTTTAACCAATTGTTTTTTGTTTTTTAATTTTTTTGCTTGATGAAATAAGCCAAAAAGCGTTTGTGCAATTTCGTTACCTTTAAAGGCGTTACTTATGCCGAACTGACCTGGTACACTTAAATTTCTTTTTGCAAAGCTTGGGGGGAATTTTTTTTTAAATTATATAGGGTGAAGATAATGTATGGCCACACGCAAGGGGACTTTGGTGCATTTTTTTTTTACCCTGAATTTCATTTTGAGAGGCCCTGGCCTTATATCCTTTCTTCTTGTGGGAAGGGCTAATAGGCGGCCGAATTCTCTCTCTTCTCTCTCTCTTTTTTATTTCATTCTCTCATTTTTTACCCCAATTCCCCCCCCCCCCATGGGGAAAAGGGATAGTATGCATGTTTAAAACAGGTTTTTATGGTAAAAATATCTTTTGATGAACGGGCTTGACTACCTTACAGAAAAGTTTCTAACGGTTAAAAAATTGTTGTTAGTTTTTGTTTCAGTACAGCATTAAACAAAATTTTTTATATTGGGCCATCTTTTTTCCCCCACGGAAAACCAGGAAACCCAAACATAGTACTTGTAATCTAGGAATTTTTTTTTTTTTTTAAAAAAAAAATAAAAAAAAACTTCCATTTAATGTAAGTTTTTAATATCCGTGGCATTTATGGTTTGCATGATTAAAATCGATACTGTTACGGTCTTAATCGGTGTGTTATGTTTTGGTATTCGATATATATTCCGACAATTTGTTTATGTCCGTAACTTCGGTTACGACTGACCATAATTACCCCACTCGCCCCCTTCTTAGGTCCCCATCCTGGATTTAAAAAAATCCAAGTGAGTCTTGAATTTTTTTGAGTTCCTTTGATGGCCTTTGGATCCTCTTTCCCTTTTCCCCCGGGGGGCTTTTGTTTTCTTTTGTGGCGGTTCCAACGACGCCCAAAAAGCCTTGATTCGTATTTCTACGTTCGGGCTTCATTCTCTTTTACATTTCTACAATTAGTTGGTTTGGCGTTACACTCCGCATTAAAAAACTTAACTTTCTTTTATTTTCTTTTTTCTGTGTGATTCATTTTTCAATATTTCACTTTTTCGGCTACGCGTATATTTTGTGGGTGACTTTACCAACTTTAGGTTCACTTTATTTTTTTCTGGACCCTAAAAAAAGCCTTGTGAACCTCATTTCTTTTGGGGGGACTTCGTTCCTTTCAAACCCAATTCTTTGTAGAAAAAAACTTTTTACAATGGGGTTTATGTTTCATTTAGATTTTTTTTGAGATTTTATTGTTTTTGGGGGCGTCGGTCGGATGGAAAAATGTAATCTCATTTCTGTGTCTTGTCTTTCTTTGTGTGAAAATGTTACAACCCCCCCACTTTCTGTGTCATGTTTGCCGAGTTTGGTACATGCCAAAACTTTTACCAATTTTCTTTTTTGACCATTTTTTTTTTTTTGTTGTATCACCCAGGGGGACCTTAACATTTTATTGAATTCTCTCTCTCTCTCTCTCTCAGCTTTCTCTTCTCTCTCTTTTTCTTCTCGTATCTCTAGGGATCTACTCTGCTCTCTATTTGTCTCTTACTCTCTTTTTCTTCCTCTCTCTTCCAATCCCGAAACCCCCCACCCCAAAAAAAATAATTGTAAGAATGCAAAAAAACCCCTTTTTTCAGTATTTCTTGTCAATATATCTTTTGCTGACGCTTTGATACCTTACATACTTTTTCTCGTATCATTAGATTGATGTCTCAGTTTGTTTTTATATTTTTATCGCTGGTACATTGAAACCCCTTGTTTTCTGTCTTTCTCTTTCTTAGGTCCATTAAAATTATATCTTTCAGTGTTTATCTTTGCCAGACTCCCAAACTGATACTGTTAAGTCTGGCATTGTTCTGTTTCTCATAAGGCATATTATCATGTTTATGTTCCCAAACTTCTGTTACGATGAACTAATACCCCACTCCCCCCTTATCCCCATCCCTCTTTCTCAGCGAGGTTGAGTTTTGACCTTTCCAACTTTGAACGACGGCTTATTCGTATTTCTTTCTCTTCCTCATCTCTACGCTTACATTCACAATAGTTGTTTGTCATGTTTTACTTACCATTCTTTATATTGGCCTGTCTTCATTCCACATATTTCACATTTTATATATATGTGTGTTTGCCAAGTCACTTCGATTACATGTCCTGCCCATGGGCCTTGTGCACATGGGTCCCCTCTACACTTCGTTTCACGGGGTAGAAGAGGGTACGATTATGAGATGAGATGAGATATATATGTGTGTCTGTCTGTGTCTCTCTGTCTCTGTGTCTGTCTCTCTCTGTCTGTGTGTCTGTCTGTCTGTCTGTCTGTGTGTGTATTAGTATCGATGATACATGCCAAAATGCAGATTAATTATTGACAGTGGAACCTCATGAGTGAGATCACGATCAAGTATGAAAGACAAACAAGCCTGCGTGCCTAATTCTCAACCTTTTCAAAGTAAAGTTCATTTATGCGTTCTCTCTGTGTGTGCGTGTGTGTGTGTGTGTGTGTGCGACAGCTTATTTTCACAAGGTAGCTAATTGTAGTTATTGTGTTTTTCTTAATTTTATTGCCCAGTCTCTCCCTCCCTCCATCTGTTTCATCTCTCTCTCTAACCGCTTGTATTCACAATGTAGCTAATTGTAGCAATGCGTCGTTCGTTTGTCATTTCAGTGTCTACTCTCTCTCTCTCTCTCTCTCTCTCTCTCTCTCTCTCTCTCTCTCTCTCTCTCTCCATTTCTCTCTGTCACCGCTTGTATACACAGTGTACAGTGTAGCCAAGTGTAGCAACGCGTTGTTCGTTTGTCATTTCAGTGTCTACTCTCTCTCTCTCTCTCTCTCTCTCTCTCTCTCTTTCATCGCTTGTATTCACAATGTAGCTAACTGTAGTAATGCGTCGTTCGTTTTTCATTTCAGTGTCTACTCTGTCTGTCTCTCTCTCTCTCTCTCATTTTTTTTTTCACTCTCTCTCTCTCATCGTCATTATTCACAAGCAGCAGGTTATGATGATTCATGTTCGACCTTTTCTCCTTCTGAGCACTTCCCCTCCCTCTGTAATCTACTCATATTCAAAACCAGTCATGTAATCCAGTCTTAAACTTAGCATTCATCAGCGCCCGCTGACTCAACCCTGTCATTTGCCTCCCGGTGCCTTAATGCGCGTCTTTCTAAGTGCTCATCTGTCTCTCTTACTCACCCATCTCTTTCGTTGTTGATATCTCACGCACATCATTCCCCCTCACACGTACATCATTTCCCCTCACACGTATATCTTTCCCCCTCACACGTATAGCCTTCCCACTCACACGTATATCATTTCCCCTTCACACGTACATCATTTCCCCTTCACACGTACATCATTTCCCTTTCACACGCACAGCATCCCCCTCACATGTACAGATTTCTCACCTCACACGTACAGATTTCTCACCTCACACGTACAGATTTCTCAACTCACACGTACAGATTTCCCCCCTCACACGTACAGATTTCCCACCTCACACGTACAGATTTCCCACCTCACACGTACAGATTTCTCAACTCACACGTACAGATTTCCCCCCTCACACGTACAGATTTCCCACCTCACACGTACAGATTTCCCACCTCACACGTACAGATTTCCACTTGTTTATACTCCATTTACTGCAGCTCTACTAGGCTAATTCATTTCTTCACGTGACCTCTTCTACTCCCCTCCTTTCCCCAAGCAGTTCCCGTGTCTGTGAGGAGACAAAGAATAGGACTAATGTCACCTCATGAGAGTCGTAAGAGGCGACTAATGTGAGGTTGTGCATGGGGCTGGCTACTTCCTCATATAAAACAAGTTGCCTCAAAAACCATCGCAGCAGCTAGAGCACGGGAATGCACAGGTGCTGGATTCCTAAATAATGGGCCTACTGCAGTGGTGGCTCCTTGCTTCATAGGGAGCGAGTAGGGAGAGGCTAATGATGATGTGGATCTCCCTCCTTCTGGTAGGACTTTTTTTTTCTATTCACCCCTAAACAAAATCTGCTGTTTGATTCGTCACCATATATCTTAGTTTCTGGCAGTTTGAACAGTGATTAGTGGAAACAGTGGTGGGCGTGGCATTGTCGTAAATAGAGTTGATGATGTGGCTATCATGTGACTTGAATGTTTATTATCAAACATGTCCACGTGGGAAGTAAAAATCGTGTTTATACAGGGTGTCCGAAAAGTTGCTGTGCACTTGAATATACGGCGGACTAGAGTAGCGGTTTTGATGTGAGAGTTGTCCGTTCTACCCTGCTGAAGTTTTTCGGCAAAATGAAGAAGCGTGTTCAGACATGTCTTGAGGCCCATGGTAGACATTTCCAACATCTGCTGTAGAAGAAACTGCTGCGTGGTACTGCAACGTTGTACGAGGAACTTTACTGCACAGTAACTTTTAGGACACCCTGTAGTTGGCGATTCAAATTTGATGTGACACATACGCAGACGTGTGGAGATTAGCAGGAAGATACGAGGGTGGATAAGGCCGCAAACGCGTAGCGATACTGATAGATATGATGGTATGTTGATAGGTATGCAAGGATGATATCATGGTAAATAAAAAGGTATGCAAACATGTAGAGGCAGACAGGAAAATAGGAGGGCGGATAGACAGGTATGCAGACATGTAAAGGCACACAGAAAGACAGCAGGGTTGTTGCGGGCGTTCCTCTATTTGAATGAGTTAATCTTGTATTATGTTTCGTACAATTATTTGATCGTCTGTTCTGTGTTTTACCCGGTATCGATTGTTATTACAACCATGGATTCTTTTGATACTTCTTTTAAGTAATTGCATTTTAAACGTGCTTTCAATAAAAGTTCATATATATTTGAATGACCGTGTTATATCGTTTCATTTCATATTACCAGTGTGACAGCGTGTGTATTCATTTGAAGGTCAATGGTAATTCTTCATAAAAACAGTCATAACTGGAACCTTGAATACGTTACTGAATAAGACCAGTTTTTGACGACATAATAATTTAATAATGATTCATTCTTCCATCATGAACCAAAGACAATACTTAATATAGTTCACATAAAGAGCACTGGATACATTATAGCGTAGAGTCTATATTTTCACAGACATTGCATATCCGATACATTATCGTTATAATTAACGTTCGATTATATTTCAGCCAAAACTGTTTGGCATAATTCTTGTATTTATACAGAATTAAACATTCTGCTAGTTCTATTAGATACACTGTCTAATATATTAATTTACTTTGGCATTCAAAGCCAGGCTTAATCAGCCCTACATATTTTAACTGCGTTTTCGCATTATCACGACTTACGTTAATAATAAATTATTACGGCTAATATTGCCGTCTTATATTTTCAGACTCAAGGGTCCTTATACATTCTTTATTTCTGCTTTAAATATAACTTTCTAGTTATGCACTATCACACTTGAATGGCTATACCACATCTTTAAAACACTTTGGCTAAGTGGCCATGCCACACATTTTGAAACACAACGACTGTCGTAACTATGTCTAACGCGTCATGCCTCGATATACGCGATCTATTTCATTTATTTATTCAGCCGAGGTGTTACATGGTGCAACCATCCGAATCGAGCTCAAACCCAGATGCTTGCAAACCATGCAACAATCCTCAACAAGGGTAGAGAGACAATCATGCAGACATGTAAAGGCAGGCAGGATAATCGCAGGGTAGACAGGTATGCAGACAGGTATGCAGGCATATAGAAAGCGATATGAGTGAAGGGTAATCAGGTATGTAGACATAGACGCAGGCTTTAAAATATGGTATGCAGACATGTAGGAGGCATAAAGGAAGATGGCAGAGTAGATAGGTGGGCAGACGTAAAGAGGCAGGTAGGAATAAAGCAGGGAAGACAGACAGGTAGACAAAAATGTAAAGACAGACCGGTAGATAGCAAAGTAGACAATTAAAGTCAGGCATGAAGGTAGCAGGTAGACAGACAAACAAGCATGACGACTAAACTTAGAAAGAAAAGCAGACAGGAAGTCAGACAGACAAGTAGAACGAGAGAAGTCAGACGGACGACTGACAGCGTGTTATATTCTACCCCATCCAGTTCGAAATTGTAGTTCCCTGGGATAGAATAGGAAAACTGCAAACTCAAGCATGTCGTACTGCTCATGGGGGCAGGGGTGGGGGCGGCTGGTATCCTCATCATGTAAAACAAATTGTCAAAGAAGCTACTGCTGCAAGAGCACGTGACTGAGATAAGTGCCAGCTTCTTGTAAGGGGATCAGCTGTAGTGGTGATTCCATGCTCCATAAAGAGTGCGAAGGAAAATCATAATGATGATGATGTTGATGATGGTGATCGAGTCATGAAATATGTCTTAATAATACTAATATCGATTTATTATTGTACCATTATTTTTTTTGAAAGTTCTACTCGACAGAAGACACAGTCCCATGCTATAGTAAAAATATGCTGGCTATTGATCGCGTTTTCCTTGTACCGGTTTCTAGGGACGGACATTTGTATGGTCGGGGTTAGGAGGACACAAAGATAGCGGCTTTAGCTTTATAATCAACAAATGTGGTGTTCCAGACATAACAAACGAGTGGAGAAGAACATTGTTAAGGATAAGAGAGAGGTAGAAAGAATATTGGTATAGAGAAGCTAGATCGGAGGGAAACAAAAGAGGCTGAACTTCGAACTCACGTGTGGATGAATATATAAATTCAGTTAACGCGTGCATTTTCTGCGATATTCCAACTGTGGGCCTAAGTGTAGAAAACTGCTTATCTATGTTATAAAATATATAAAATCCTAGCTTTTTCTGTCAGTGCGTAACGCTAAGGGATGCAACTTGGGTTGAAAGTTAGACATTAATTGTATTATTTTCCTTATGTCTTCTTCTTCTTTGATTCTTAGCCGCCGACCGTCAAAGCAGTCAGTGGCCATCCCGCCTTGTGGCGTCTTGTAGGGCAACAACATATTGATTCCACTTTGCTCGGTCGGTGGCCATCCTTCGTACATTGCCCCAACTCTGGTTCATTCTTTGCATCTCAGCCTCCACAGTCCTCCGCCAAATTGTTTTTGGTCGGCCTCTCTTTCGTTTTCCTTCAGGGGTCCAAAGCATAGCTGTTCTTGTGATGGCATCGGGGTCTCTTCTGAGTACATGGCCAACCCAACTCCAGCGTCTGCCAGCTATGATGGTGTGCATGTCCTCTTGCTTTCTCAGAGTAAGCAGATCTTGGTTGGTGATGGTATTCGGCCAAAAGATTTGGTGAATTTTTCTTAGGCATGTTGTGTGAAAAGAGGACAATTTCGACATTTCCTTCTCTGTAACTCTCCAAATCTTCGCACCATAGAGAAGCACAGAAAGCACATAGCTCTGATATAATCTTAATTTTGTCTTTATGATGTCCTTGAATTTAAGCCAGAGGGTTTCCAAGTCATCAGGTTGTTCTTCTGTGTTGCACACCGCTGCAGCAATAAGCCCCTGATATCTGGTCTTAATTTCTGGCTCTCTCAGCTTGTAGGTCTTAATGCTCATTTCTCCCGTTCGTTTACTTAGTTTCTTGCGTGATGTTGGGCAGTTCCTAGGCTGAGGAACTCTTTCAGTTGTTCTTTTGTTTGTAAGCAGGTAGTGGTCACTTCCAATCTCTGGCCCCCTCCAGACTCTAGCATCCCGGACATATTTGAATGAGCTCCTCCTAACAATTGCATAGTCGATCACTGACTTCTCATTCATTGTTGGTTCACATCTAGTGTATGCATGTATGCGCTTATGGGGGGACTTTGTGTTTGTAATGATCAGATTCTGCTCACTGCAGAATCTAAGGAAATTTGTCGGTAGTCGTGGCTTTTTTGTTTTCCCAACTACTCAAAATTTATCCTGGAACTCTTGCTCATGAGCGACCACGATAATATCGATGTTGTCTTTTAGTATCCTATATATAAAATCCCAGCTTTTTCTGTCAGTGCGTAACGCTAAGGGATGCAACTTTGGTTAAAAGTTAGACATTAATTGTATTGTTTCCCTTATATGTACTCTCCCGAAAATAGTAACACGTACCAAAGAAGAATACGCAAATGACGGTGTGCACAAACATATTTATAGAATGTGTGATCCCGTATACAAACTCGAAAAGCAGCAGCTGGAAGACTTTTTCAGGCCATAAATCGAGGATTCCTCAGCAAGAGAGAGGTTGGTAAGAAAACGAAGATGGCTGTATACCACTCCACCTTTGTCCCAGTCTTGACATATGGATGTGAGTCATGGGCAATGACCACAACCCACAAAAGCCAGATCCAAACCTCAGAAATGAGGTATCTGAGGAAGGTGGTTGAAGTAACAAGAAGAGACATAGTCCGCAACCAGACGATACCTCAAGGCCTAAAATCCCACCCCCTGCAGATCCAAGTAGAAAAGTCCCAACTAAGATGGTTTGGCCATGTCTGCAAAATGGGAGAAGATTGGCTACCACGACAAGCATGGGAAACAAAGAGCCAGGGATCCAGACCCCCAGGACGACCCAGAGTCCACTGGGAGGACAACATTAGACAATCTTTGAAGGACCGAGGACTAGAATGGAACCAGGCCAGGAGGAAGACAGCCGATAGGATAGTCCAGCGTTCTCTCTTTCAAACCTCTACACCTCACGGTAGAAGGGGAACGACTAAGTAAGTAAGTAAGATAAACAAAACATCTTTTTCAGGAAACAGATAAACAAAACATTGTCTATTTCGGGAAACAGATAAAGAAATCATTGTCTATTTCAGGAAACAGATAAACAAAACATTGTCTATTTTAGGAAATGGATAAACAAGACATGATCTATTTTAAGAAACAGATAAACAAAACATTATCTGTTTTAGTAAATAAACAAAACATTGTCTATTTCAGGAAACAGATAAACAAAACATTGTCTGTTTCAGGAAACAGATAAACAAATCATTGTCTATTTCATAAAACATAAACAAAACAAGATCTGTTTTAGGAAAGCAGAGAAACCAAAATAATGATCTAGTCCAGGAAACCAGATAATTAGATGTGGAGAAAGATGACTGCTCACACCTAAATGCACGACTCTTGATACATGGATGTGTAGCTATAATAGTCCTCATGATACCTGGATGTGTAGCTATAATAGTCCTCATGATACCTGGATGTGTAGCTATAATAGTCCTAATGATACCTGGATGTGTAGCTATAATAGTCCTCATGATACCTGAATGTGTAGCTATAATAGTCCTCATGATACCTGGATGTGTAGCTACAATAGTCATCATGATACCTGGGTGTGTAGCTATAATAGTCCTCATGATACCTGGATGTGTAGCTACAATAGTCGTCATGATACCTGGATGTGTAGCTATAATAGTCCTCATGATACCTGGATGTGTAGCTATAATAGTCTTCATGATACCTGGATGTGCAGCTATAATAGTCCTCATCATACCTGGATGTGTAGCTATAATAGTTTTCATGATACCTGGATGTGTAGCTAAAATAGTCCTCATCATACCTAGATGTGTAGCTATAATAGTCATTATGATACCTGGATGTGTAGCTATAATAGTCCTCATGATACCTGGATGTGTAGCTATAATAGTCCTCATCATACCTGGATGTGTAGCTATAATATTCATCATGATACCTGGATGTGTAGCTATAATAGTCATCATGATACCAGGATGTGTAGCTATAATAGTCCTCATGATACCTGGATGTGTAGCTATAATAGTCTTCATGATACCTGGATGTGTAGCTATTAATAGTCCTCATGATACCTGGATGTGTAGCTATAATAGTCCTTATGATACCTGGATGTGTAGATATAATAGCTCTCATGATACCTGGATGTGTAGCTATAATAGCCCTCAAGATACCTGGATGTGTAACTATAATAGCCATAATTATTACTGGTTGTGTAGCTATATTAGTTATAATTTTTCTACTCCGTGTTCACCATCAGCGAGCACCTTTATTTTTTGCGTTGTTTACAATGTCTGTTTTCTTCCCGGCTGGAATGTGTTTTCGTTGAAAAAGTTACGTTCCTGCGTAGACATGGCCTGCTGGTCAAGTTGTTAAGATTACAGTGGCAACTTCCACGACACCACAAACAGTGCTCCCACTCCATCACCGTCGCAAGTACCAACAAACAGCGCAGGAATATCGGCTTACTTGTTCTGTTACCCTCTCACCCACTTCCCCAGAATATAATTTTATTACTATTCGATGCGTGCATTGTGAGATCTCCTTATCCTTTATCTTGTTGGCCTTTCTGTAATTGACTAATGACCTCCCTTGTTCGTTTGTGGCTCACAAGGGGGCCCTGCACGTTCCATTTGATGAGTCATCATTGGATCTATTATTTCGCGACTCACCAGCAAGTGTCACGTATCGTCTGGCTCCACACTGGAGTGTTTCATTGTACGGATTTTACGGGCGAAAAGCGGATTGTTTTGCATGTGTGTTTTTTTTATATTTTGTTGCCGAGGACCCACTCGTTCTTATTATTGTGGTTATTATGTGGCAGCTCAAGATGACAGAGTGTAGTAGAGGTAACCAGTTAGTTTGAATATTATCCATCTTCCAACACTTAAAATAATTTTCTCTCTTCCTGAGACCACCACTGAAACGAATATTTAACCTTATATTGCAGAGAGAAATAAACTTATATTATAGATAGAATAAACCTATATTGTGGATAGAAATACGCTTATATTGTAGATGTAAATAAACGTATTATAGATAGAATAAACTTATGGTGTCGATAGAAATAAGCGTATATTATAGATAGAAATAAACTTATATTGTCGATAGAAAAAAAGCGTATATTATAGATAGAAATAAACTTATATTGTCGATAGAAAATAAGCCTATATTATAGATAGAAATAAACTTATATGGCAGATATAAATAAACATATTGTAGACATAAATACACCTGTATTGTACAAATAAGTTATTTATCATCATCTTTATTTTAAAATGACATAATCGTCATTGTTATCATCTGTTCAATCACTTTGTCGTCTTTACAGTTATCAGTATCTAGTTTGATTCTCTAACTTCCCGCAAAGCGATTGTTTTTTCTTTCTTTCTTGTTCCATTTTGCTCGTTATGAAGCATTGAATGACGAAGGCCTTGTGGCCGTAACGTAGACTATTTTCTTTGTCTTTTGTCCTCGTAAGACGAATCACCTTTTTTTCGATATTTTTTTCAAACCCATCCATTGTGCTAACACTGCAGCTTTTCTCCTTGCATGAAACCTCCATCAAAGCGTTCATGTTTTTTTTTTTCATTTTTAAATAGAAGTTCTGGCGAGGCGCGCCGCGTTCAGCCTAGACTAAAGTTCCGTCGGTTATATTATAACGAATGTCCAAATATAGCAATAATGGTAGGATCAGATTTTAAAAAAAAGCATTCATATGCTCTTGCTGCAGTAATTTATATGGCAGTTTGTTTCACGCGATGACGTTGCCAGCCACATACATAACCTCATAAAAGTCGCATGTTATGGCCTGCCCCAAATAGCAGTAGGCCTATTCTGTCTGTGTCGCCTCAGACGCCCCTGGCAACTACACGGAGCACAAGGAGATTCACTCTCCTTGTTTGACCGCTCTAGAATGTTTATCTTAGTTCAGCCCTATATCCTCTTACATTGTCGTATCAACATTCCTCCACGTCTCTTGCTCCCGGTCTGTCAGTAAGAATCTAATTAATCCTCCTAGACTTATCAGATGTTCCTTCCCTCCCCCCCCAACTTGAGTTTTTGTTATTCATTTACTGCATGCCATGCCGACTGGCGTTAAGATCTAGGTCTCTGGGGTCTTGTATCAGCTGGCTTTCAATCTGTTCCTATAATTAGTTTGTCCATGTGTTTCTCTGTTTTCCTCTTCTTTTCTCGGGACTTGAATTTACCATTTCTCAAATTTTTCTCTTCTGTCATGAGTTCAGTTTACTATTTCTTGTAATCTCCGATTTTTATCTAATTTACCATTTCTTGTAATCTCCGATTGTTCTCTTCATTTTGAGTTCAGTTGATCATTTTTCATCATATTCTCCAATTTTTCCTTTCTCTTTGAATTGAATTTATCATTTCTCAACATGTTGACCAATTTCTGTTCTCATGAAGTGTCACAAGAACTTTACCTGCGTGAGCCATATCGGGCTGAGTAATAGACAACTGTCTTCAGTTTCTCCGAGAACGTCACCATTTGATTTTCTTATTGTCAGAATTATTTGTTGCATCTTTCTTTGTAACCAGAAAGAAACAAAAGCAACTGAGAGCTATCGCCCCAGGGGCGCATTCCCATAGTCGAAATGACTGAAAGGGGGCTACGACTATTCTTTTTTTCATCTTTGTTCCGTTAGTGATTATTTAATATTTATTACGTCTTTGGTTATTTAATGTTCGTTCCTTCGGTGATGGTTTCGCCTCTTTCGTAATTTTGTTTTGTTTCATATTTGATCCATTCATTCATTCATTCATCACATTTCAACTGCCCAAGGAGCAGAGGTTTTCAACAAACGTATGCCAAGTGTCTCTTTCCCGCGCCATCAGCTCAAGGTATGTCCATGTCTTCATGCCTGACTCCAGTTCTCTTCTCCTGATTGCTCCATTAGCGATTATTTAATGATGATTACGTTTGTGGTGATTGCATGTTTGCTCATTCTTTACATCAAGTTTACATTATCAGTTATTTAATGTTTATTCCGTCTTTGGGAATATGGCGTTTGTGTCATCATGGACAATATAACGTAATTCTGTCTCCCACTGTTTCATGCGTATGATTTCAAGCAAATTCAATCTCTGATTTAATACCGATTTCATCTGTGAACATGCGTCTTTGAAGCGAAACTGTGAATTCCTACCGGTCACTCAATTCTTGTTTATGAAACCCATTGCTGGTTTATGAAACCCATTGCTGGTTTATGAAACCCATTGCAAGGTAGTAGTATGAGAACTGTCGGCTGCGATGGTATGCACTCACACTAGATAATACACACTTCACATTCTTTCGCGTGCGATGAAGATACCACATCATGACTCGTACTTATTTATAGAAGTCATCTTGGCAGATATTGTTTGAGCCTGCCGGACTGTATCAGTAGATGGACAGAGGCTGTTGTATTTTTTTCGTTGTGTTCAGAGGCGGATTGGCAGTTATTTGCCCCCCCCCCCCCACCCCGGGCAATGAAGGTCTTTGGCCCTGAACCACCCATCCAGAATAGATTACTGGTTCTGCATTTGTCGAGTGGGTGCCCTTCTGCTGTGGACCTTCGGGCACTGCTCGATTGCCCGACCGTTTAGTCCGCCCCTGGTCGTGTCTTACACCATTTTTCCTTATTTATTTCTAGTCATGTCATTATGTATAGCTTTTGTTTTCTATCATTTAAATTATCTTTTGTTTTAAATTAATGATCACATAATTTAAAAATAAATAAATAACCATATCATTTTTAACTATACCATATTTTGTTTATATTTTTATTCACTCTTCCTTATTATTTCGTGTCTATTAAAATTTATTGTCTTTGTACTTGTCCAAATGAAGGGAAAAAAACTTTCTTCAGCATTTAAATTCAGATCGAGTCATTTGTTCTGTGTTTCCATGTATTCCTTTGTCCATTAAACTGTCGTTTCTGTTTTCTTTCTATAGATGTTTATATTTCTCTCTGGTGTGTTTTCTGGTGTCTACTTTCTTCAATGGAAATAATTATGTTCTGTTTCTACATTTATTCTGTCGTCCGTTGACCGTTGTTTCTGTCTGTTTTCTTTCTTGTGTATTTTCTACTGTCTTCCCTCACCGCAAGCTCATCATTTTGTTGCTGTACAGTGTATTCCTATCCATCTTTTGTAACTATGCAGGAGCTGTAACCATATATAGAGATCAGTGTCTCACAATACGCCTCAGCAACATGCTGTCCGACTGCTCTACTCGATAATGTCTCTACACAACACCCTACTCCTAGTGTTTTATCAGCTCGTTGAATTTTTGTCCATTCATGATGGAAATATATTATTTTCTCTGTCTATTTCTACATTTATTCTTTTTAGTTCGTTGACCGTTGTCATTTCTTCTAGTTTTCTTTCATTGTGTATTTTTCTTTGTAACTTCCCTTTTTTACCTTTCTAGCTCCATCATTTTGTTTTGTTTCTCCATCTTTTGTAACTTTGCAGGAGCTGTTCTCTTTATAGAGATCATCTGTCTCACAATCGCTCAGCAACATGCTGTCTCTTTCTAGTGTACTCGATAATGTCTTTCTAGTCACAAACCCTTCTCTTGTTAGTTCCTCATCTCGTTGAATTTTTAGTCCTCCAACTGATGCTAAACTGTCTATAATTTTTTTCTCTGTCTATTTCTCCATATTTTATTTTTTAGTTCTTCACCTTTCGTCATTCCAGTTCTTTCTAGTTCCTGCATTGTTTTTTTTTCTTTCTAACTATCCTTTTTTTAATCTTTCTAGTTCTCCATATTTTTTTTTGTTCTCCATCTTTTATCTTTCCAGTCCTCCATCTGTTCTCTTTCTAGTTCCTCATCTTTTATCTTTCCAGTCCTCCATCTGTTCTCTTTCTAGTTCCTCATCTTTTATCTTTCTAGTCCTCCATCTGTTCTCTTTCTAGTTCCTCATCTTTTATCTTTCTAGTCCTCCAACTGTTCTCTTTCTAGTTCATCTTTTATCTTTCCAGTCCTCCATCTGTTCTCTTTCTAGTTCCTCATCTTTTATCTTTCTAGTCCTCCATCTGTTCTCTTTCCAGTCCTCCATCTTTTATCTTTCTAGTTCTCCATCTGTTCTCTTTCTAGTTCCTCATCTTTTATCTATCCAGTCCTCCGTCTGTTCTTTTTCTAGTTCCTCATCTTTTATCTTTCCAGTCCTCCATCTGTTCTTTTTCTAGTTCTCCATCTTTTATCTTTCTAGTCCTCCATCTGTTCTCTTTCTAGTTCCTCATCTTTTATCTTTCCAGTCCTCCATCTGTTCTCTTTCTAGTTCTTTCTTTTACCTTTCTAGTTCTCCATCTTTAATTTTTAAAGCTCTCCATTTCTTTCTCTTTCTAAATCTCCATATTTTATCCTTTAAGCTCTCAATCTTTTGTCTTTCTAGTTCTCCATCTGTTCTCTTTCTAGTTCCTCATCTTTTATCTTTCCAATCCTCCATCTATTCTCTTTCTAGTTCCCCATCTTTTATCTTTTTAGTCCTCCATCTGTTCTCTGTCTAGTTCCTCATCTTTTATCTTTCCAGTCCTCCGTCTGTTCTCTTTCTAGTTCCTCATCTTTTATCTTTCTAGTCCTCCATCTGTTCTCTTTCTAGTTCTCCATCTTTTATCTTTCTAGTCCTCCATCTGTTCTCTTTCTAGTTCCTCATCTTTTATCTTTCCAGTCCTCCATCTATTCTCTTTCTAGTTCTTCATCTTATATCTTTCTAGTCCTCCATCTGTTCTCTTTCTAGTTCCAATTCTTTTATCTTTCTAGTCCTCCATCTATTCTCTTTCTAGTTCCTCATCTTTTATCTTTCCAGTCCTCCATCTGTTCTCTTTCTAGTTATTTCTTTTACCTTTCTAGTTCTCCATCTTTAATTTTTAAAGCTCTCCATTTTTTTCTCTTTCTAAATCTCCATATTTTATTCTTTAAGCTCTCAATCTTTTGTCTTTCTAGTTCCCCATCTTTTGTCTCTACTTCTCCACCTTTTATCTTTCTAGTTCTCCAGCTTTTGTCTTTCTAGTTCTCCACCTTTTATCTTTCTAGTACTCCATATTTTATCTTTCTACTTCTTCACTTTTTGTCTTTCTAGTTCTCCAACTTTTATCTTTCTAGTTCTCCATCTTTTGTCTTTCTACTTCTCCAGCTTTTATCTTTCCAGTACTCCATATTTTGTCTTTCTACTTCTCCACTCTTCGTCTTTCTAGTTCTCCAGCTTTTAACCTTTTCTCACAACGTATTTTACCCCCTTCTCATTATCAATCTCAATAGTCTTCGTTTCCCACTTATTTGTTTATTTTCCAAATGTTATCCATCGATCCATCTTCAAATATAAAGTTATATATTTTTATCTCACCTTTTTTCATCATTTCATATTTGTTTGTAGAGTTCGCTTGTTCTGTTTTGTTCCTGCCTGCATTAACTGTTTCAGCCACCCTGTTTTACTCTTTATTTGTACCTTTAAACATTTTTTTTCTTTTTCTGTCTTCTCTGTTGAATCCACTAAAGTATGTTTTCCTTCTTCACGACGATAGCTGTTACAAAGAAGCAACAGAGCTAACCCCCGCTACCTTCTATCTTGTTCATTCATCATTTTGACGATAGCAGTTACAAAGAATTGTCAAATTGCCCAAGAAGGGCGACCTTGCAGACTGCAACAACTGGAGAGGAATTACTCTCCTCTCAGTTCCCAGCAAAATACTAGGCAGGATAATCATCCAGAGAATTTCAAAAGCAGTTGACCATAAACTGAGGAAAGAACAAGCGGGCTTTAGAAAGAACAGAAGATGTGCAGATCATATATTTACCCTCAGGAATATTATAGAGCAGTGCTCAGAATGGCAGAGACAGCTGTACATTAACTTTGTTGATTTTGAAAAGGCTTTTGACAGCATACACAGGGACAGCCTATGGAAAATTCTGAGGGCTTTTGGAATTCCCAGCCGCATTGTTTCCATCATAAAAAGCCTCTATTCTAACTCTACGTGCAGTGTTGGATTGAGTAATGTAACTTTCGAAGTGAAAACAGGAGTACGACAGGGATGCCCCTTATCAACAACATTATTTTTGACAGCCATAGATTGGGTGATGCGCCAGACAACAGAGGGCAGTCCAAGAGGAATTAGATGGACAACGTTTTCTACACTGGAAGACATGGAATATGCAGATGACATTGCACTATTCGCGCATTCACATCAACACATTCAAGACAAAACCGATAGACTGAATAAGTATGGCCAGCAGGTTGGCCTGAACATCAATCTGAAGAAGACAGAGGTTATGACACTAAATGTGGGCAATCCTGAGCCAATAACAGTAAGGAACCAGAAGTTAGAACAGACAGACACATTGACGTACCTAGGATGCATAGTAACTCCTGACGGCGGAACAAGCAAGGACATTAACAACAGAATGAATAAAGCGAGAACAGCCTTTGCTATTCTCAACAACATTTGGAAGTCTTCCCAGTACAGCACAAACACCAAATTAAGAGCGCTGTGTACTTTCTGTGCTTCTATATGGTGCGGAATGTTGGAGAGTAACAAGGAAATGTCGAAACTGTCCTCCTTCCATACAATCTGCCTAAGGAAAATTCTCCGAATCTTTTGGCAAAACACCATCAGCAACCAAGAACTACGTATTCGGAGTAACCAGGAGGACATGCACACCATCATAGCTGGCAGACGCTGGAGTTGGGTTGGCCACGTCCTCAGAAGTGACTCTGATACCATCACAAGAACAGCTATGCTATGGACCCCCGAGGGAAAGCGAAAGAGAGGTCGACCAAAAACAACTTGGCGGAGAACTGTGGAAGCTGAGATGCAAAGAATGAACAAGAGTTGGGGTACTGTAAGAAGGATGGCCGCCGACCGAGCAAAGTGGAATCAATTTGTTGCTGCCCTACAAGATGCCACCAGGCGTGATGGCCGCTGACTGCTTTGGCGGTTAAGGATCAAAGAAGAAGTTACAAAGAAGCTACAGAGCTAATCCCCGCTACCTTCTATCTTGTTCATTTATCATTTTGACGATAGCAGTTACAAAGAAGCACGGGACGTTTTGGGTTTTACCCTTCGTCAGCCACAGTTACAAACAGGTGACGAGGACAAGAATTACATATAGGTACTACAAAAACATCAAATGAGTGATACAAGCAGATGGAAAAAGTAAACAACAACGATGGTGAGCGAAAAAAAGAACAATACTAATACAAGAAAATCATAAAACCTGAAAGAAATATCTAAACAAGAAAGTAAATCAACGAAACGTAAAAAGATAATGAACAAAACTATTAACACAAGAACAAAGTCACTGAGCTATATTCTTAGAATAATACACTAGGATGGCTTGTCCGATAGCATCTAGGAAGTGGCGTATAAGATTGCGACAAATAAAAAGGATACGAAACGAAATAAAACAAAAACATTAAAAGATAGATTGGAAAAACGGCGGCGGAAGAAATAAAGAAGTGTGAACAAGAGACCAGAATTTAGGCAAAATGATTAAGGCCCTCGGGAGATAGACTGCCCATTTAAAACATGAGGCGATTCTTCAAGGAAAAGCGAGTGCGGTCATCACCCACGCAAGAAAGGAGGGCAGTAACATTTATATCCGAATTACCTGAATGGTCAGGCCTATTGAAATGAAGAGCCGCCGGTGTAGGTTTGCCATGATAAATGTCATTTAAGTGCTCACGAAACCTGTCTGCCAAACGTCTGCCCGTTTCGCCAATATAAGTAATGCCACACCTCTTGCCGATGATCGCATAAATCAGGTTTCTGGATTCGCACGTGAAAGACTCTCTAATAAAAAATGTGTCTTTCGGAAAAGTAACTGTCTGAGTTTGGAGTACAAACGGACAGCTCTTACATTTACGGCGTTGGCATGGTTTAGTACTGTCACAGTATAATACCTACACTTTCATTATGACACTGTCCTTTTATTAGGATCCCTTTACACGCCCATTGAGGCATATTGGGAATATGGTGTTAGGCCCATATTTTCTTGACCATCGGCACACTAGGGGTGATGTGGTCAGCATCACGCCGGCCGCCTTAACCTTCCCAGAAGTTACTCTGGTACCCAATTGGGGCTGGGTCGACCCAGGAGCCGTTTGCGACCTAAAAAAAATCCCACATCATCTGGGGATCGAACTATAGACCACTGAGCTAGGAAGCCAGTGCACTAACCACTATGCTACCGCGGCTCCCATTATTAACTTGTGTATAACTACGAGAGGTCACACAAATAAGACCCGAAGGCGTGCTGACAATCTACCTTTTAATGATCACGATACTACACATATAACCTCAATAATAGCAGCAAAAACCATCTGATTGGCTCAACACAGCCCGCTACCATCAGATTATGCAAACAACGCTGCCTAAAACTAATAATCATAAGGCGAGCATAAGGAAATGAACTACGGCTATTCTAGCCAACTGACATCTTTCTCTCAAGGCTTTCTGTTCAATCCACTCACTGCACCCATCTGCACCATTTCCTTTAAAGCTGATGTGCGCAACAAAAGATATTTTTATTCCTTCAAAGCCTAGGTGCGCAACATAAGATATTATGTGACAAGTACCAAAGTGTGAAGGGCTAGTGTGTCTCAAGCGACTGTGTACAAGAATATCCCTAAAATTCTTATCCCTACCTGTGTACCGTTAACTTATAAAAGTGATTTCATACCATTTAATTTTTTTTTTAAATTTATATATGTCTACTATTACGTTATGACGTCATAAAGAACGCATGTCAGACAGGTGGTAGTTCTACTGCCAAACAGGAAGCCTCTTGCAGTGATGATTTCTGTTGCAGGTTTTTTCACATGATGAGGTTGCCAGCCCCCATACACAACCGCATATTAGTTGCCTTGTACGACATGCCTGAACGAACGAACGAACTTTATTTTCAAAGGGTTGAGAATTGGGCACACAAACCCGTTTGACATTCCGTCCTTTCTTTCTCTCATCTTTTATACTGAATTAATGTATTCTCACATACATTTGACATATCAATTTAAAGGAATTCTAAGTTGTAAAAGTAAAATAATAGCATACTCATAGTCACAGTATCTAATTATAATCATGAAATAAAATATGTCGAGAAATATAATCATCATCATTAGAACCTACATTCGATATTTTATATGTGTCTGGAAACATAATCAGATTAGGGGGCCTGTAATCAGTACTCTTCAGTTATTCGAGGTTGTAATAGGCCTAATCTTTTTTTGTCTCTTCAGAGACCCCCAGAAACTGTATCCTGTTGATTCTTCTTAATTATTAACATTTATTTGTGCATGTTTTTCATTAGATCTTATATTTTGTCACATCCTTCCCAAAGATGTTGTCAGTGCTTGCTGTTTGGTTACAGCTGTCATTACCTTCTTTTCCCGTCTCGTTCCGGACCTTAAGAGGTATGGCGTTCGCCTCTAATTCTAAAGGTACCAGGTTCGATTCCTAGTTCAGGGAATATATTTGATAGACATTTTTTCAGAACTTAGTGGGTCCTAATGATGTCATACTCCGGCCTCCTGGGTAGTGAGATCGGATGCCTAGCATTTTCGAGTTAGGATTAAAAAAAAAAAAATTGGAAGTCCCGTCCCGTGTGCAAGTTGCGCATGTTAAAAACCCCTCGGCAGTTGGAAATCGCAAACAGTAGGCCATGCGGCAAAATTTACAACATTAATAAAACCTACCCACTACAAAAATATTTATAGAATGTGTGATTTATTTATACACACACTGGGGCTCACACCGGTGCTACGAAGTTCGTGCACTGTGCTGAAATCCACCTTATGTGATCTAAGGGAGGAGATCGGAGCACTGATGGAGTTATCCGTGTGCAATGAAGATTGTCTTCAAAACCAAAGCAAACGCTTCTTATGGAGCATAGAGCCACCCCTACATTTGTTCCCCTTATAAGAAGTTCGCACTTAGATATTGCATGTGTCCTCGCAGTAATGGTTTCTGTTGCGGTTAATTTTAAATGATAGAGTTGTCAGTCCGATGTACAACCTCGTATTAGCCTCTAAGGATATACCTGAGGAGGGAGCAGTAATTTTCTTTCTTTATCTCATCGGAGATACCAAGGCACTACACGGAGATACCCAGGAACTACATGGTGAGATACCCAGGAACTACACGGTGAGATACCCAGGAACTACACGATGAGATACCCAGGAAATACACAGTGAGAAAACCAGGAACTACACGATGAGATACCCAGGAACTACACGGTGAGATACCCAGGAACTACACGGTGAGATACCCAGGAACTACATGATGAGATACACAGGAACTACACGGTGAGATACCCAGGAACTACACGGTGAGATACCCAGGAACTACACGGTGAGATACCCAGGAACTACACGGAGAGATACCCAGGAAATACACGGTGAGATACCCAGGAACTACACGGAGAGATACCCAGGAACTACACGGTGATATACCCATGAACTACACGGTGAGATACCCAGGAACTACACGGTGAGATACCCAGGAACTACACGGTGAGATACCCAGGAACTACACGGTGAGATACCCAGGAACTACACATAGATACACAGGAACTACACTGAGATACCCAGAAACTACACGGTGAGATACCCAGGAACTACACGGTGAGATACCCAGGAACTACACTGTTAGATATCCATGAACTACATGATTAGATACCCAGGAACTACACGGAGATATACCCAGGAACTACACGGAGATACCCAGGAACTACACGGTGAGATACCCAGGAACTACACGGTAAGATACCCAGGAACTACACGGTAAGATACCCAGGAACTACACTGTGAGATACCCAGGAACTACACTGAGATACCCAGGAACTACACGGTGAGATACCCAGGAACTACACGGTGAGATACCCAGGAACTACACGGTGAGATACCCAAGAACTACACGGTGACATACCCAAGAACTACATGGTGACATACCCAAGAACTACACGGAGATACCCAGGAACTACACGGAGATACCCAGAAACTACACGGTGAGATACCCAAGAACTACACGGAGATACCAAGGAACTACACGGAGATATCAAGGAACTACACAGAGATACCCAGAAACTACACAGTGAGATACTTAGGAACTACACGGTGAGATACTTAGGAACTACACGGAGATACCGAGGAACTACACGGAGATACCCAGAAACTACACGGTGAGATACCCAGGAACTACACGGAGATACCCACGAACCACACGGAGATACCCAGAAACTACACGGTGAGATACCCAGGAATTACACGGAGATATCTAGAAACTACACGGTGAGATACCCAAGAACTACATGGAGATACCCAGGAACTACACGGTTAGATACCCAGAAACTACACGGAGATACCCAGGAACTACACGGAGATACCCATGAACTACATAGTTAGATACCCAGAAACTACACAGATACCCAGAAACTACACAGATACCCAGAAACTACAGCTACCCAGAAACTACACAAAGATACCCAGAAACTACACTGACATACCTACACAGAGACCTACTGGAACTACACTGACATACCTACACAGATATACCCAGAAACTACACTGACACACTTACACAGAGATACCCAGGAACTACACTGACATACCTACACAGATATACCCAGGAACTACACAGAGATATACAGAGATACCCAGAAACTACACTGACGTACCTACACAGAGATACCCAGGAACTACACTGACGTACCTACACAGAGATACCCAGGAACTACACTGACGTACCTACACAGAGATACCCAGAAACTACACTGACATACCTACACAGAGATACCCAGAAACTACACTGACGTACCTACACAGAGATACCCAGAAACTACACTGACGTACCTACACAGAGATACCCAGGAACTACACTGACGTACCTACACAGAGATACACAGGAACTACACAGAGATACACAGGAACTACACAGAGATACACAGGAACTACACTGACGTACCTACACAGATATACCCAGGAACTACACAGAGATACCCAGAAACTACACTGACGTACCTACACAGATATACCCAGGAACTACACAGAGATACCCAGAAACTACACTGACGTACCTACACAGATATACCCAGAAACTACACTGACGTACCTACACAGAGATACCCAGGAACTACACTGACGTACCTACACAGAGATACCCAGGAACTACACAGAGATACCCAGAAACTACACTGACGTACCTACACAGAGACACCCAGAAACTACACTGACGTACCTACACAGAGATACCCAGAAACTACACTGACGTACCTACACAGAGATACCCAGGAACTACACAGAGATATCCAGGAACTACACAGATACCCAGGAACTACACTGACGTACCTACACAGAGATACCCAGGAACTACACTGACGTACCTACAGAGATACCCAGGAACTACACAGAGATACCCAGGAACTACACTGACGTACCTACACAGAGATACCCAGGAACTACACAGAGATACCCAGGAACTACACAGAGATACCCAGGAACTACACTGACGTACCTACATAGAGATACCCAGGAACTACACAGAAATACCCTGGAACTACACAGAGATACCCAGAAACTACACAGAGATACCCAGGAACAACACAGAGATACCCATGAACTACACAGAGATACCCAGGAACTACACAGAGATACCCAGGAACTACACATAGATACCCAGGAACTACACAGAGATACCCAGGAACTACACAGAGATACCCAGAAACTACACGGAGATACCCAGGAACTACACAGGGCGTTTGTTACAATTATTATTGATTTTCCGTCAGTGTTTCCGTTGCACTCAAAAACAAGCAGGATTGTAAAATTTCTCCGGGCCATCAAATTCTGTTTCCAAATCGCTAGTTCTTGATACAAACATCATTATATGAGTGGGATCTAGGGGATTTCAGGCATTGACATTTGAATAAAATCCTGGAAGAATACGTAGTGATTTATTTTTTTATAAATTATTGTTCTGCAGAGCCGGCACCAGAACGGGAAGAGGACCCGTGGTATGAAATAAATTTAGCAAATTTGAGACACTTCAGCTGGGTACATAATCATCTGGCAAAGTAAAAAAAAGAGCTGTTGAGAATGAGAGTAATGAAATCAATAATTCGAACCGATGTTTGTTTATTGGTTGTGTGTGCTTGTGAGAGTTCTTCAGTGTTGTATAGAACCAATCCTGACATGCGGAAATGAGTCATAGAGAATTATGAAACAAATAGGAAAAACACTAAGTCACAGAGATGTGGTGTTAAGAAGAATGTTAAAAATACCATGGACAGCTAATAAATGTAATGAGGATGTCCTGAGAGAGGCCAATGCACAAAAGAAACTTATTCCTCATGGTAGAAGGAGACAATTCACTTTCGTTTGGCAGGTTACGAGAAAAAGAAAGATGGAATATTTCTTGATAACAGGAAAGATTGAAGAAAAAAGCAACAGAGGACGAAACGAAGAGAGATGGTAATGGACAGTTTGACATCTTGTCATGGAAAGATGTCAACAACAACATTTATAAATAGTACTGGAGACAGGAAGTTGTAGAGAGACATGATCGCCTACTCCACCAGGCATGGTAATTAAGAAAAAAAAAAGACAAAGAAGGGCTTGTCTGCTGACAAAGACTTTTGGTCAAATTTTTTAACATCGGGTTACTGTGATACCGATAAGCTGTCATTCCCACTTCTGGATTGCATTAGGTTTGTGTAGACATGTTTGAGATTATGATAGTCTGGACTGTATTAGGTTTGTATGGACATGTTTGAGATCATGATAGTCTGGACTGTATTAGGTTTGTATGGACATGGTTGAGATCGTGCTAGTCTGGATTGTATTAGGTTTGTGTAGACATGTTTGAGATCATGATAGTCTGGAATGTATTAGGTTTATATAGACATATGTGAGATCATGATAGTCTTGACTGTATTAGGCTTGTATGGACATGTTTGAGATTATGATAGTCTGCACTGTATCAGGTTTGTATGGACATGTTTGAGATCATGATAGTCTGGACTGTCTAAGGTTTATGTAGACATGTTTGAGATCATGATAGTTTGGACTGTTTTAGGTTCGTTTGGACATTTCAGATTATGATAGTCTGGACTGAATTAGGTTTGTGTGGACTTGTTTGAGATTATGATAGTCTGGACTGTATTAGGTTTGTGTGGACATGTTTGATATTATGATAGTCTGGACCGTATTAGGTTTGTGTGGACATGTTTGAGATCATGATAGTCTGGCCTGTATTAGGTTTGTGTGGACATGTTCGAGATCATGATAGTCTGGACTGTATTAAGTTTGTGTAGACATGTTTGAGATCATGATAGTCGAGACTGCATTAGGTTTGTGTGGACATATTTAAGATCATGATAGTCTGGACTGTATTAGGTTTGTGTGGACGTGTTTGAGATCATGATAGTCTGGACTGTATTAGGTTAGTGTAGACATGTTTGAGATCATGGTAGTCGAGACTGTATTAGGTTTGTGTGGACATGTTTGAGATCATGATTGTCTGGACTTTATTAGGTTTGTGATGACATGTTTGAGATTATGATAGTCTGGACTGTATTAGGTTTGTATGGACATGTTTGAGATCGTGATAGTCTGGACTGTCTAAGGTTTATGTAGACGTGTTTGAGATCATGCTAGTCTGGACTGTATTAGGTTCGTTTGGACATTTCAGATTATGATAGTCTGGACTGTATTAGGTGTGTAAGGACATTTTTGAGATTATAATAGCTAGACTGTATTAGGTGTGTGTGGACATGTTTGAGATTATGATAGTCTGAACTGTATTAGGTTTGTGTGGACATGTTTGAGATCATGATAGTCGAGACTGTATTAGGTTTGTGTGGACATATTTGAGATCATGATTGTCTGGACTGTATTAGGTTTGTGTGTACATGTTTGAGATCATGATAGTCTGGACTGTATTAGGTTTGTGTAGACATGTATGAGATCATGATAGTCTGGACTGTATTAGGTGTGTGTGGACATGTGAAATGAAATCCACGATCGGGATATGTTACATCACGGATCGGTGTAAAGTAGATCATAGGGGATTATTTGGTAAATCTCTAGGTGATGGAGGGGGGAAAAAGAAAACCTTTTAAAGCTAAATTTCTTTTTAATCAAAAAATATCACTTTCAACCCATGATGGGTTATAATTAGGATATATAGTTTAGTTAATTCAAGATATTAATTTTCATTTTCGATATCAAAATATGGCATCACCTCCCCATTCCACGTCGTCCAAATAGAGTAAATCAAAAATGTAAAATTGTGTGAAAGTATCTATGTGCTCCCTTCTGTCCAAAAAAAAAAAAAACAATAAAACAAACAAACCAACAAATTAAAATTTAAAAAAAATCTCTCACAATTGTCATTTTGTTAACAAGAGGGAGAAGGGTTAGGAAAGACCAAGGTGTCTGGGACGACACCCAGTCCACCAATCATCTGCCATCATCAACAAACATTATGAGACCCCCTACAGAGTTTCATTTTCCCGTCACACCATTACTGATCCTTATATTAATATTCTAAAGCTAGAGAAATGTTGACTGGCTCTCTTCCCACAATATACTTTTTAATGCACATAGTCTAGAACGTCATATTGAATGTTTTTAATGTTGGTCTTTCTAAACTTTTTTTTTTAGAAACAACCCGGACAATCTGGCAAGAAATCAAATATCAGAGATAGCGACCAGAGCCTAATTAGCGTTGACAGCTCAGAAAACGAGGAGGTGAGTTAATATATTATTTCAAAATAAATTGTAGAAGCCTGATAAAATCTGACAAGCTAGTTATGCAAGTGTGGAGGGAAATCAATAAATATAAAAGTAATAAGTGGAAGGATAGAGATGGGATAAAATTAATAAATCAGATGTTTGTGTGGAAGAAAGAGTGGAAGAAATTTAGGCAGACATACATATAGACTGGCTATCTGGTATACAGATAAATGGACTGATTGAATTAACTCTTAAAGAATGTGGTGTTTTCAGCACTGTCATTCCTAGGTGGATTCACCTAGATTTAGGATTATTCACCTAGAACTAGGTTTTTTTTGTGTCCCATCTAGGTGTTATTTACCTTCATTAGTTGAAGAATGCCACCTATATTTTGCCCCAAAATCGGCTACAATTGGCCAAAATAGCTTAAAAATTCGCCCCAAGTAGCCCAAAAATCGCCCAAGTCGCAGATATGTAACTTTATTTTTCTTCAAAATTTAGAGTGGTGTTTTAGTCAGGAGTTTTCTGACACCTTGAGTTTTCTTATAGTATTAACATTTAAAGGTTGGTTCTTTCGAAGTTTTTTTAAAGTAAGGTAATATCCTTCAAATATGTAAGTTAGATTGAATGAGGATTAATAAAATATAAAATCAGAATAATATGACACAAAAACTGAGTTCAAATATAGCAGCCCAGAAAATTGACCTTCCATCATGAGCACTTGGGTAAATGGGCCCTTAATACTAGCCTCTTGTCTTATAAGAGTTAATAGATCATTTCTGCATAAATTGATGAATTTGAGAATGTATGGATTGTTTTATGACGAGTTTGATCAGTTTTGGATGGTTTGATCACCAGAGAGAGAGAGAAAGAGAGAGAGACATTAGGTGTCACAGATCTATCAATGAGGTATATCCATGTTACAACACAAAATTAAGACAGAAAAGTACTTGATGCAAGTTTTTTAGATCTTGTTTTTGTTAGAGTATTCAAACATGTTATGGTTATTGTTATATTTTATAACTATTTCTGTTCAGGAAGAGCTATTTCGTAGTAAGTGGAAGAGCTCACTTCCCGCCAAAAAGTCTGGTGCTACATCATCTACAACAACTGACAGTAAGTAACATTGCTGCACTGCTGGGTTCGATATGTATTATTTGTGTATGATGTAGTTTATCAGCTTTCATAAATGGGTGCTTGCATTGAATAGGAGGAGGATGGAAATGATACAACAAGGTCACCAATATGGAACTGATAAGAACCAGACAAGTGCCAGTGGAACATGAGATGAGAAGAAGAATGTGCGCTGATGATGGATAGGGCACACATTGAGAAAACCTGGTGATAGCATTACAGGACATTCCTTGTTCTTGAATCCCTAGTGTAAGTGATGCAGACGTAGATCAAAAAACACACGGAGAAGAGAACTGGAGATAGAAAAGAAAATGATGAGGAAGGCATGGAAAGAACTTAAGCTGATGGCACAGGACAGGAGTTACTTCACGTGTGTTTGGGGAGCTAAAGGATATTGACTGACTGATTGTTTAGACTTTAAACTTCTGCTTACCACCATTGTTTTGCCACATGCACATGGCATTTTAGTATAATTTAATATTTCTGTTAATAAAATACAGGGTGATTGAGAAATCCCTCCGCAGTGGGTTCAGTGCTAATGTCCTTCACCCATGAGAAATACTGCGCATGCATTATGATGTGCGTGAGCGGATGCGCATAACTACAACCGTACAACCACTGTGGAGGGACTTGCAGAAGTAATCTAATTAAACTCAATTAAAATAGTACTGTTTACTGTATCATTAACATATTACATTCATATTATTAAAGCACTGAACCCACTGTGGAGAGACCTCTCGATCACCCTGTAGATAAGTGTTCTTCTGTGTGTGTTCATGTAGCACACTTTTGGAAGCACTAGTATGTGTGTATGTCAAATTGGACGTATGAAAATTGGTAATTAACAAAACAGTTCAGAAACTAGCAACAGATGTTTCTTAATTACATGGAAAGATACTGAAACAAGTGAAAAAGTGTCCATACATTTGTCACACGACATCACAACTTAACACTAACACATCACACTCACATATACACAACATACATAAAGTGCCACAGCACAGCATACACACCCCACATACATGCACCACACACCATATACATCAAGTGCATACCACACTCAAATGAGAGAGATAACAGTACAACTTTTCATTATTTTAACTTTTTAAAATTATTTATATCTATACTGACAGAGTATCCGACTGGCTAAGCAATTAGAGAGCTTTCCTCTAACAGCATAGTTATCCAGTTCTGGGATAGAAACCTGGTAGCATCCCATTCCAGTCTACCCAGCTGAAAATGGGTACATGACTCTGCTTTTAAGTTAGGGAATGCAAAGCCAGTGAGGAAGGAAACTGGTTACCCCTACCTTATAAAACCCCTAGTATAGTGAAATCTCTAACACTTAACTGCCCTATGGCAGTATCTGCTATGGGGGACTACATTTACCTTTATATGTACACTAACCTGATAGAGATTGGATCAAGTGGCATCTCCGCATTGAAATTTGACTGAAAGATATTGCTAAAGTGACCACATGGCCGGGAAAGCTTAAGAATAGGGATATGGAGAAGAATAGGACACATTTCACAAGCAATCAAACAAGAGAAGGTTTGACAAAAACCCACAGGGGAGGAGAAAGTTGGGGAGGCCAAGGAGAACCTGGAAAAAAAAAATTGAAGTAGAGACCAGAGTAACAAGGACCTCAGTGGGTAGAGTTGAAGAAGATTACCCAGTATCGGTGATGAGCACTAGTTGTAATGCTGTGTGTCATCATCGTTATGCTATAGCTCCCCAAGAAGCATGGACCTTCAGCAGACTTATGCCGAGTCCTCTGTCCGAAGCCATGAACCTCAAGGTCTTTCCAAGTCTTTCTTATCCCTTCTCATTTCTGTCAGGAATTATGTTCTCCGTGTGTTTTTTTGGTTTACTTCTATTTCTTGTACCATGGGATTCCAGTACAAGGATTGCCTTGTAATGCTATCAGCAGGTATCTTCAGTGTGTGTTCTATACATTTCCAGTGTCTTCTTCTCATCTCCTGTTCCACTGGCTCTTGTATAGTTTTTGTCTGGTTCTTGTCTAGTTCTTGTCTGGTTCTTGTCATTATTTCCACAAAGATGATCATGTCAGACAATTTTATTCTCTCTATTCTATACAAGCCCCAGTTTATGATAATCTGTAATTTCTTGGTGCTTTGTTCAATGGGGAGCACAAAGAGGTAATGAAAATGATGATGCCTTTATGGTGCCTAAGATTGATTTTGATATCATGATAGTGCCTAGGATTAATAATGATAATGCTTTGATGGTGTCCAGGATTGATGATGATGCCCTGATGGTACCTAGGTTTAATAATAATAATAATGCCTTGATGGTGCCTATGATTGATGATGATGCCTTGATAGTGCCTAGTATTAATAATTATAATGCCTTGATGGTGCCTAGGATTAATAATGATAATGCTTTGATGGTGTCCAGGATTGATGATGATGCCTTGATGGTACCTAGGATTAATAATAATAATGCCTTGATGGTGCCTACAATTGATGATGATGCCTTGATAGTGCCTAGTATTAATAATTATAATGCCTTGATGGTGCCCAGGACTGATGATGATGCTTGATGTTACCTAGGATTTGTAATGATGATACCATGATGGTGCCTAGATGATAATGAATTCTTGATGGTGGCCTGTGTTAAGCTGTTTTCTATCCATTATTTGAAGTTTCCTTTCATCTTAAAATCACTGTTGGCCTCTTTATCCTTTATTTCAGTAAAATGGAACTAAATATAACCTTAACTACAAATCCACCAAAACAAAACAGAGAGGCATTTACTCGTAGTTACACCCACCCACATTGTGAAATGCCAGACAGAATGTCCTGTGATATTTCAAGGGATATTTGGAGTTTTCCTTGACAACCTAAATGCTAGTGTTCTGTAATATGTTTGTGGGAACACTGCTTCTAGATTGTATAATATTAACATTGTTGACTCATAACTTAGTATTGTATTAACAGTAGTTACTCATATATTTGCATTGTATCCCCCATCATGTTCGCCGCATGGAAGATGGTCGCATCCCAAAAGATATCTTCTACGGACAATTAGCAGATGGCAAGAGAACAGTTGGGCAACCACAGCTGAGGTTCAAAGATGTGTGCAAGAGAGATATGAGGGCACTGGACATGGATCCAGCAACATGGGAGGATGAAGCTGCCGATCGCACTAAGTGGCAATGCTATTTACGGTGCCACCTCAGATTGGGCGAAGAGAGGCTCACACAACAAGCAGAGGAGGGGAGAAAACGTCGAAAGGAGCACCAGGAAAATAAGCAGCTGAGGGCTGTCACCTCAGGGGCGCATTCCCATAGTCAGTTATGACTGAAGGGGCTATTATTATTATTATTATCCCCCATCCCACTATCTCTTCTCCCACCACTGCCTATTACTGTCTGCCCACTTCTGCACATTCTTTTACTTTCTCCATTTTCTGTTTTTGTTTTGTTTTTGTTGTTGTAATAAGACTTGTTCAGGAGCTTAGAACCACTACTATAGTAATAATAATAATAATAAATTCTTTAAGCGCCAAACACGGCGCATAAGGCAGAAACCAGTGCTCTCCAGGTTGTTCGTTGTGACGCCACTCCTCTTAGCTCTTGCACATTATTTAGGCCCAACGTTCTTCCTTCTCTTATTATTGTTCTTCTGAGTGTTTCTTTTGGTCTTCCTTTTTTTCCGCTTACCCTCAGGAACCCAAGTGAGCGCCTGTAGTGGTATTCTGTTGTTTTGCATTCGTAGGACATGACCGATATATGACCATCGTCTTTTCCTTATATAGTCGGAGACATATTTCTGCCTAGAGTCTTCTCTTATTTGTCGATTAGTCTTGAATTCTTTCAACTGATGTTCATGAGTTTTCTAAGACATTTGTTCTCGAATGTATTCAGCTTGTTCTCCAATGATTTTGTTATTTTCCAACTCTCACAGCCGTATGTTAACACTGAGATAACATTTGAATTAAACAGACGAAGCTTGGTATGTATATTCAATGATCGTAAATTTCCAAATGTTAGATAATCTATTGAAGGCGCTAGCTGCCAAAGCAATTCTAGTATGGATTTCTCTTGTTGTGTCACCATCCTGAGTCATTTTACTGCCTAAATAATTGAAACTTTCAACTTTCTGTAGTTTTTTCCCCGTTCAAGATGATATCAAAGGTCTCGTTAGAAAAGTTCATAGCTTTAGTTTTTAGAGGCATTTATTTGGAGACCAATTTTAAACCGAGAGATGACACAAATTATTTATTGCTTCTTGGGATTGTCTTGGTGTTGAACTTAAGAATGCTACATCATCTGCGAAATCCAGGTCCCCCAGGAATTTTCCATTTGTCCATTTTTATACCCAATTGTTCATTGTGGGTATAGTTTCTCATAACCCAATCAATAGCTATTCCAAAAAGTAGTGGTGACATAATACAGCCTTGTTTCACCCCTGTTTCTACTGTAAACCATTCTGTATTCCCTTTATTTGTTCTAACACAAACATCTTGCATTGTCATATAGCGCTTTGATTATATTCACATATTTTGTTGGAAAACCATAGATTGTAAGTATCTTCCACAATGATGGGCGGTGTAGACTATCAAAGGCTTTTTGAAAATCGACGAAGGTGATAATAAGTGGCGATTGCCTTTCCACTGATTCTTCTATAATTGTTCTTAGTGTGAATATTTGATCAATACATGATCGTTTCGGCCTGAAACCCGCTTGTTCTTCTCTGATCTTTTCGTCAGCATGCAATTTAAGTCTTTCTAACATCATGCAACATAATAATTTTCCAGGTACTGATAACAGAGATATACCACGCCAGTTATTACAGTCTGATAGATCACCTTTCTTCGGTAACTTTACAATAATACTGTCTTTCCATTGTTGTGGTGGTTGTTCTTCTCTCCATACTTCATTTATAATATCTAAAATTCTCAAGAGGTTGTTGTCATTAACTGCTTTAATCATTTCCCCTGAAATTTCGTCAACTCCAGCAGCTTTAAAATTTTTTAATCTTTTAACGGCTTGTTTGATCTCGTCCAGCGTGAATTCATCGCAAGTTATTGGCAAGGTGGTTGTGGGTGTTTCATTATTAAAATCAGGTGTTACTGTTGGTGGTGGTCTGTTTAGCACCTCCATGAAGTGCTCAGCCCATCTCTTCATTTGTTCTTTTTCTGTTGGTATTGAATTCCCTAATTTACCTTTAACAGGTGTTTCCATAGCAGTAGGCTGGTGACATAGTTGTTTTGTAATTTGATAAAGGCACCTACTATTACCAGTTCTTGCAGCATTTTCAGCTTCTACGGCCAGTTCATTGATGAAATGTCTTTTATCTCTTCGAGTTTTTGTCTTCACTTCTTTATTTAACAAGTTATAAGTTAGTTTGCAAGATTCAACTGCATTATGTGTACTTGCCGCTAGTAGTTTAAGTTTTGCTGTTTTCCTTTCTTGTATTTTATCCCAAGTATCTTCTCTCATCCATTTTTTTCTTTTTATGTACTAGGTATCCGGTGGTCGCTACAGCTGCTTCTGTCATTGCTGTTCTCAGTTGTTCCCATTTAGTATCGATTGTCTTGGTGGTGATATCGTTGTCAATTTTGCCTAAAGCATCGAAATAGTTGTTCATTTTGACATTATATTCCTTCTTTATATCATTTGATTGCAGTCTGTGTACATCTATTCTTCTATTTTTTATTCGGTTGGTATAATTTCTTCAGTTTAATTCTCATTTTAGCTATGCAGAGGTTATGATCGCTTCCGATCTCTGCACCTCTGTATGCTCTGACGTCTTGAACTGATGAGCGAAATTTAGCGCTTATGCAGAAGTGATCTATCTGGTTCTTAGTTCTGCCATCAGGTGAATTCCATGTTATCTTGTGGATATTCTTATGTGGAAAGATGGTGTCTGCCACAACGAGGTTTGATATTTCACAAAGTTCTAGAAGTCTTTCGCCATTTTGATTCATACAGCCTATGCCATGAGTACCGAGATATCTTTGTACTCCATCGTTGTTGTCACCTACTTTGGCGTTAAAATCACCCATGACTGCTATTATGTCATGCTTGGGTATTGTGTTGATGGTACTTAGAAGTGCTTCATAGAAGTCATCTTTTGTGGTATCAAGAGCGTCGTTAGTTGGTGCATAACATTGTACAATTGAGAGCTTGAAAAATCGTGTCTGAAATCTAGCTAATATTAGCCGCTCATTGATAGGTACCCAGCTGATAAGCGATGCTGCTGCTTTCTGTGTCATTAGGATGGCTACTCCCTCTGTGTGACGATTATCATTACTACCAGAGTATATAATTTGCTTTTTTTCTTCTGAAATATATTTTATGCCCTTCCCCGTCCATCTACACTCGCTGACACCCAATAAGTCCAACTTATAATTATCCATTTCTTTAATTACTTCTTCCAATTTTCCGTCTTGATACATAGTTCTTACATTCCAGTATCCAATTTTAGAAATCTCCTTAGCCCCCAAGATATTAGAGTGAGTCATGTTTACTGTCGAGCCTGGTTCTGTTTCGGTAACAATAGCTTGTTTTACGATAGTGAATTGTTAACTCACTGATCAACCCTCCGATCCAACCGACCGATTCGAGGGTTTCGAGGTCAGTTATAGGAAAATATCTACACTACTAGATACTCTGGTGTATCTTTTATTCTATAATTTAACATAACATGGTGATATCCATCGAAATATACACATTCCTGATGTTTTTCTTTCGGCGTCTAAGGTGAGAAACCCCTACTTTATTACTTAAACATTTATATTGGTATATCACTATATGTTGTCATTTTCCATTCCAGGTTGACACATTTATTCTTTTTGATAGTTCATATTTAAGAATTATCTGAAAATACTGTTCAGTTTTAAAAGTGTGTCCTGTATAGAATCACATACATGATTGTATAGTGGCTTGTCATTTCAATTATTCTCCTTAGAGCTTTACTCTGCATGGCATTCTGGGTACACTTCTGTGTAATAATTGTTGGTAATCTAAAAATCAACAGAAATGATACACAGGAAGTAATAATAAATCTTTGGCTCCATCATAAATTGAGCATCTGATTAGTGTGCTTGTCTGTTGGCAGGAAAGTCACTAGGTTCTGGGATCAAAACCTAGTATCGTAACGCTCCAAGCTGATCATCATCATCATCATCAGGTGCCATTTTCACATAGAAGGTCAGCTGCAATGGATCTTCAGTATCTTCTGTCTCTTGTCGTGATGGTGCACTCTGATAAACTCTTTTCCATCTGTCTTTTGATATCTTTCCACTCTTTCCCTTGCACGTTTATCTTCAACTCTGCCTTCTATTATGGTCTTCAGCAAGGTGTTACGTCTTTTTACGCAGTCAAGGCAGCTGTAAATGGGTACCGGATACTGCTAATTAGTTAAGGAAGAACAAGGCGATGAGGAAGGGATCAGGTCACCCCCCCCCCCCCCCCTTCCCGCCCCTTTAATAAAGCTGTACTTAGCATAAGCAAAGTATCTAACACTTCCTTTTGGCAGATTCTGTTATGGAGGTACCTTAAAAACCTTACCATCATAAATTATGATTAACTTTCTATTCCCAGATACTATGGATACTATGGACTTGAACAGCATTCAGAAGACCGACCTGTTGGTCAACAGAGCAGCCAAAGATAAGATCATGGTTAAGCCAAAGCGGAAGGCAACAAGACAGTCTCATATGAAGAGAGATGTAAGTGTACACCAATCCCCAGGTCTTATGCTGTTCAATTAGCTCTTTTTTTTTATATAATGCTGTTTCTATTTTATACCATATGCCTGTTATACTCTAAAAAAATTTGACCTAACACTATGCGCAAAATTCTGTTAGGCGGCAGAGATATAACTTTCAAGTTCACTCAGTGTGGTGAGATGGCCAAGAAACATTGTCTGTACTAGCATAATGAAGAATGATTCCAAAATGGAAAGCATTTCTGTGGTAGTCCGTAACATAGATCTTATTTGCTGCAGTGTGCTTCTTGAAGAGAAAAATATGTAGCAAAGCAAGCTCGATTGTGTTTTTTGTTTGTTTTGTTTAGTCTCTAATATCTTCTAATACCAAGTAGCTGTATCTTCTACATCTGGAGCCAGAACAACTTTTTCAACTCCTACAAAACCTTCTGCTAACTGGTCGTCTGTAACAACTGTAGACATAAGCTACGGAAGTAGCATCAATTGAAGTCCTATAATTTAAAAAAAAAAATGTGCTAGTACAGTACATACATAATATTTTGTTTGTGTTTAGTATGTTTGATAATTATATGTAGTTAATAAATGTTGTTGACTATATAGTTTTTATTTTGTATCATTTTTACTTAAATTTTTATACAGCTTTCTGGACCTTGGGAACATTTTTTTATTTTATTTTATTTTTTATTTAATGTGTTTGCTACTTTTCTTTGTAGCACGCCCCTTTCAACCATCTACCATGTACATGGAGTTGTTGGTTATATCAGGACGTGTTTCCTTTATTGTAATATGTTTTTGTTTGTATTTATTTTATACTATATTATCTCTAGTCTGTATTTTTCCTTTTGTGGTTAGAGTTCAACATGGTTTTTAAAAGAAGTTCCAAAATATGCTATTTTCTAAGTTAGTATGTTTTTAATTTTCACTGGATGGTTTCTTTGGTTAGTCTGTATGTATCTGGGGCGAGTCTTTCACGAGTTTGGACTACTGACTCAAATCCTTATTTGTTTTTTATATGTTAGCTTTAGTTTTTGTAATATAGTGTTTTATTAACTTTTGCATTTCTGAAGGGGTCTTTGTGCCTATGAGATTTTCTACCCTCATTTCTACATTGTGGTTACTACAGTATGTCTTAATGTTTTGCCTCTGTTGGTCATATTTCTTGCAGTCCACCAGAAAGTGTCTAATTGTGTTTGGTTCTTGACACTCTTCACATGTGGGTTCCTCAATCATGAAATATCCAGTTCCAAGCTTGAGCCTCAGCAATTTTTTATTAATTGGTATTTTTAGTTCATCTTTTATTTGACATTTTTTGCTTGGTTTTTTAAGGATTTTATATGAGTGTCTTGCTTTTTTACTTTGGTCCCATGCTGTTATCCACTCTTTAGTTATTGCTTGAGCAATTAAGCTCTTAATTTCAAACTTCCCTAAGCCTACTTCAATTTTGTTATGGCTAGCTCTCCCCCCTTTGGCTTCTTAATTGTGTTTGGTTCTTGACACTCTTCACATGTGGGTTCCTCAATCATGAAATATCCAGTTCCAAGCTTGAGCCTCAGCAATTTTTTATTAATTGGTATTTTTAGTTCATCTTTTATTTGACATTTTTTGCTTGGTTTTTTAAGGATTTTATATGAGTGTCTTGCTTTTTTACTTTGGTCCCATGCTGTTATCCACTCTTTAGTTATTGCTTGAGCAATTAAGCTCTTAATTTCAAACTTCCCTAAGCCTACTTCAATTTTGTTATGGCTAGCTCTCCCCCCCTTTGGCTTCTTTGTCTGCAAGCTCATTTCCTGCTATCCCCACATGTGATGGTATCCATGTTAGTGTTGCACTGCATCCTATAGTTTGTAGATATGTATTAACCTGTAGTATTTCCTCTATAATATCTGGCCTGCTACATTCATTTCTGTTTCTGATAGCTAATACTGATGATAGGGAATCTGTGAGAATGGTTACTTTTTTTTGGTGGATTTTCTGCAGCTATTTCTAAAGCTTTTAGGATTGCCACTAATTCTGCTGTAAAGATGGATGTATTACCTGTTACTTTGTATCTTTTATAAATTTTTAATTTTGGTATTGCTATTCCTGCTCCTAATTGTCCTTCTTCATCTTTTGACCCATCTGTATATATAGTTAGGCTATTATTTATATACCGTTCTATGTACTCTAGTGTTTTACTTTTTGCTGAGATTATGTCATTAGATTTATTTATGATCTTTGTTAAGTGGGAGTCAGTTTCTGGCACTTTTAATTCCCATGGTGGGATCTTTGCTTTATACAGAGCACTACTGTTTATCGCATTAAATAGGTCTGGGTATTGATCCACTTCATCCATTGTTTTCCACCCTGACGGGTATCTATTATGGTTTAATGGAATGTGGCCTATGTACTGGTTACCCCTATCAAAGGTTTTATGTGCTGGGTGAGTTGGATCTTTTGCCACTCTTGCCCAGTAGCTGAATCTCAGTTCTTTTCTCCTTAGCTCCAGGGGTATAATGCCTAGCGCTACTTCTAGTGCCTCTGCTGATGTTCCCTTTGAGGCACCTGCTATTATTGACAGTGCCTGGTTTTGGACTGTGTCTAGTTTTTTCTTATTGCTTGGGGCGGCTGATGCATAGACAACACTGGCATAGTCAAGTTTGCCCCTAATAAATGATTTATAGAAGGTTAACATGGTCTTATTGCAGGCGCCCCAACCACTTCCTTTCATATATCTTAGCATGTTAATAAGTCCCCTACTGCTTTGCACTAATAGGTCTATGTGTTTGTTCCAGTTTAGTTGCTGGTCTAATACCATACCAAGAAATCTAGTTGATTTTGCTGTGCATACTTTTTGCTCATTAATGCTTATGTCAATTATATTGTTTTTAATTACACGCCCTCTACTGAAGATCATTCCTATGGTTTTTTTTACGTTTAGATTAAATCCCCACTTGTTCATCCAGTCAGATACTTTATCCATTTGCCTTTGTACTGTTTTATAGAGGAATGGGAGATTTCTTCCCGTTCTCCATATCGCAGCGTCATCTGCAAACTGGGATAAGTTGTTTTTTAAGTCTTTAAACTCGTCGCCTAGGTCGTTGACCATAATCGTAAAGATAGATGGTGATATTACTGATCCCTGGGGAATTCCATTCTGTTGCTCATACACCTCAGATCTATCATTGTTTATTTGTACCGTGAAGTATCTATCCTGCAGGAAGTTTTCTAGATAATTGTAGGTTCTGCCTACTATACCAAATTTCCTGATTTTGTGTAGTGCACCCTCCCTCCAACACTCATCATATGCTCTTGCTACATCAAGGAATATTGCTACTGTCTTTTCATTCCTTTTGAAGCCTGTTTTAACATCATGTTCCAGCCTCAACAGTTGCTCTATTGTACTATGTTGGCTTCTAAAGCCTGCCTGGGTTGGACTGTACAAATTATGCTTTTCTAGATGAAATTTTAGTCTGCTGTTGACTATTGTTTCTAGAATTTTTCCTAGATGCGATGTTAACGATATTGGCCTGTATGAGCTGACATCATGTGTTTCCTTATCTGGCTTTAGTATGGGGATGATTACTGCTGTCTTCCATGAACACGGTATTTTTCCCGTGTGCCAGATTTTGTTGTAGAGGGATGCAATCACTCTTAGAGTTGTATTTGGTACCTTTTTGAGGATTTCATAGCTCAGAATGTCTTCCCCAGAGGTAGTATTGGTTTTTCCTGCTAAAGCTCTTTCTATTTCATCTACTGTAATATCTGCATTTAAATAATTAGCATCCTGTGTGGTGTCCATATTTTATCCTTTTAATTTTTCTAGCAGTGTCTTCCGCCTATTTATTTCTTCCTTATCTAGACTGTCTATTGAACTAACCTGATAGAAGTATTTAGCTAGTATGTTGGCTTTTTCTCTATCTGTTTCAGCTCTCTCTGGTATTTTAATTGTTGGGATTTTAAATTTCTTGTTGTTTCCTCCTTTAATTGCTTTTAGTTTTCTCCAAACTGTAGTTACTTGTGACCTATGGTTTAGTGTTTGACAAAATGTTCTCCAACTCTTTTCTTTAGCTCTGAATATTATTTTATTTGTTTCATTTCTTACTTTTTTATAGTTTGTGTAATTCTCTTCAGTTTTGGCTTTTCTATACTTTGTAAGGGCCCTCTCCCTCAATTTCAGTTGTTCTGAACATCTGTCTGTCCACCATGGTACTGGATTTTTATCTTTGTTTCTTTTCCTATTTTTACCTTTTTGTGTTGGTTTTAAGTGCTCAGGCATATTCCTGTTTGGTATATATTTTATAGCTATTTTTAAGATCTCATTTGTTATTTTTTCTGCAAATATATCTATACTGTTAGATTCAATTTGTTCTATGCTTAGTTTACTTAGCTCCAATTGGAAGGACTCCCAGTTTGCCTTTTTTAGGTTGAATGTAGGTTTCGAGCTTCTTGGACTAGTTCTATATTTGTCATTTAGGTTTATTTCTATGGGTAAGTGGTCTGAGCTGGAGTCATTCAGTACTTCCCATTTAGCAGAGGCTAGGTTTGGTGTTATAATACTTATGTCTATTGCTGTATCTCCTCCACAGTTGCATGGGTTAACCCTTGTCACTGAGCCATCATTTAGTATGATTAGCTCAGCACTTTCAATGTAGTCCAACAGTCTTTTTCCTGCTGGATCATTACTGTTGTTACCCCATGCCTCATGGTGTGCATTAAAGTCACCTACCAATAATGTTCTTTGGTCTAATTTGTGTGTTAATAGTGGCAATGTCCCTATCGGTTATATTACCCTTGGGGCTATAGATGTTTATTATTTTTAAGTTATCTGGCTCACTGTCTAATGTTATACTTATTCCTTCAATATTTTCTGTGTTGAATTGTTCCCAATTTAATATTTTGTAGTCTTCATGTATTAGAAAGGCCACGCCCCCTCCTCTTCCCTCAGGTCTATCATTTCTAAGTGTTATATACCCTTGGTAGTTCAGTTTCTGTTTGAAGTTCAGGAGGGTTTCTTGTATTGCAAAGATGGGTTTTGCCTCCTTATACTGTCCCATAAGAGACATCAGGTTCTTCCTGGCACCCCTACAGTTCCACTGAACTACTTTGATAGCTCTAGAGTCTTTGGTCCCCATTTAGTATGGTTAGCTTAGTTATGTTATTGTTTTTATTAGGTTCTTTGATAGGGGATCTACTTCTTTTGGTTTTGTTCACTATCTCTCATGTTCTCCACAAACTCATCATTCCAAGTAACCATTGTACTCCGAACTCTTTCTGCTATGTATGGTAGGTGTAGTTCCACTGTTTCCTTAAATTTTTCTTCCATTTTTTCGTCTGACAAAATAGCTCTTTCTCTCTCTATTTTTTTAAGGATTTCTTCATTAGCCTCTTTTATTTCTGTTATTGTTTTGAGGTCTCTTTCTATTGCCTGTTGTGCTATTTTAATTTCTTCTAATACCTGCCTGGCTTGGGTGATGTTATGTTCTGTCTCTTCTGTGTTGTTTTCTACTTCGCTGTTGCTTATGCGTGTTTTACTTTCATCTTCTTCTTTCTGTATTTTCTCCTTTATGTTTTGTACTTCAGTGGTTATTTGTTTTATTTGTTTCTTGATGTTGTTTTCTTGGAAGTTTTGAAGGTGGCTGTTTGCTTTCTGTGTTTCTTTCACTTTCCAGATTGGTGTGTTGGTTTCTAGAGCTTCTTTAAGTATGTATTTTGTTTCTTGGAAGACTGGACACCCCTGGTACCTGGCACTGTGGTTACCCTGGCAGTTTGCACATCTTCTGTTTTTATTTTCTTGTTTGTAGTCTTTGTCCTCTTTAGCCATTGTGCAGTCTCTGTGTTTGTGTGTTCCTGCACAGAAACTACATCTTGTTGCTCTTTTACAAGCATGCTGCATGTGACTAAAGCCTTGACAATTTGTGCATTGGATGATTGGTGGTATGAATGTTTCAGTCTTCCTGATTCTCTTGCAGATTTTGATCTCTTTGGGTATTTCTGTACCCTGCACACTCAACACTACCACTGATGTATTCTTCTGCAGCTTAGTTTTAATTCGTTCTACCTTTTCTATCTTAGTTTCTGGGTTTTCTTTCACTATGTTTGTGTGGATCTCTTCTTCTGTTAGGTTTGTATCGATGCCCTTGAACAAATTAATTTTTTTACTATTAAGTCTTTCGGGAAATCACTTTTCGTTTATTTTTTAAAAATATTTTTTTAATAAAGTATCCCGTTCAACTTTTGATGGGTTATGATTAGGACATATGATGTACTAAGTCAAGAAAATAGTGAGATTTCCTATACCCAAATATAGTACCTTCTTCCCCCCTCCACTCAGTCCAAATAGAGTAAATCAAAACCAAATTTGTGTGAATCTTTTTGTGTGTGACCTCCCCTTTCCAAGAAACAAACAAACAATACAAATAAAAAACAAACGATAAAAAAAACAAATGAAGTCTCTCATAACTTTTTTTTTTTATATATAAAATTTTGCCTCGTTTTGGCGAGGCGCGTCCCGTTCAACCTAGTCGGTTATATTAGGGCGCATGTCCAAATATAAAAGACCCTTAGGTCTTGATTTTTAGGTGATTAACTACTCCTGTTGTCAACAAGGTGAAAAGGAGTGAGAAATCCTGGGGGGTGTCCGAGATTACATCAAATCCACCAATTATCTGCCATCAGCCATAAAAGCACCCCATCGGACTACCCCTTTTCCTCACACCATCGTTGATCCTTATATATTAATTTAAGTTCTTATATACAGCTTTACTATGTTGTGCAATTCTCTTGGTCTGTCTATGCTTTTTTGGTTAGCACTCAATATTTCATGAATGAATTAACAGCACTAAGTGGGGGATTGCTGTATTTGTTAAAGTTTTAATTTTAGAGAGACTTTTGTTTGTTATATCAGTTGTCACCTTTCTCCTTGTTGAGTTATAACAGATGAAATAAACACAAATAATATAAAATGTTTAAACCTTTTTTTTTTTTAAATATATATAAGTAAACTTGCCATAGGCTGGGCTGAGATATCTGTGCCGTTTGGGCTTGGTACATCTGATTTCAGCAAGCATTTTTTATTCAGGTTTGCTGTCCATAGTCTTTGGTTGTCACTAGCAGATGGTTTGAAATCAAAATTTTCCTTCTGCTTGACGTACTGCCATCCAAGGCTTAATAAATTTCATCTAGCTGGAGAATTCTGGTTTTAGATTGCCATTGACTGGACTTCACCTCCTCTCATGTAAGTTCAAACAGCCCCACCACAAGGTGGTCAGGAGCAAGGCTTTTGTTGGCTGCAGCTATATGTTGAGCATGCCTTGGTGTCACCTAAATGGAGTTGAGAGCTCATACTCAACTCCATTACCAGCTATAACAGCATTTAGGACCAAAATGTTAGAAATAGAATAAAGCTTTAATCTGAACAGCTAGAAGGCAGAAGTAATCATCATCAGTTTGAACAGCAAGAAGGCAGAAGTAATCATCATCAGTTGCCATCTTCACATCAAAGGTCATCTTAATGGATGTCTAGTTTCTGTCTCTTGTTGTGATGGTACTCTCTGATAAGCTTTTTCCTGTCCATCTGTTGTTACCCTCCCACTTGTAGCATTGTCTTCCTTATGCTTATTTGCCTTCAAGTATTATTTCTATAACAGGTTTTAGCAAGGTGTTATTTTTGTTGAGATGTCCACATTTCAGGGGTCACTTTTATCTTCTAGCTGCGTGTTCATTGTCTCTGTTTTTGCCCCAGTCAGTAAAAAAAAATAGTAAAAGGTAGTCCCATATCAGATACTGCAGTAGGGGAGTGAAGTGTTAGAGACTTCACCATACTAGGTCCAGCATCGAGAGGTGGGGGAGGGACCAGTTCCATTCCTCGTGCATTTTCCCTCCCTAACTCATTGTCAGGTACCCATTTACAGCTGGGTAGACTGGAGCGTGTCGGTACAGTGATTTGAACCCATCACCTTTGCCGTGAGAGACCAGCGCTCTAACCACTCTGTCAATCGGGCTCTCAGATTAATAAAGGAAGTATATAACAGCTAGTTACTTGCAGGACAGAAATAATAGTCGTTTCTTAACAACAAAAACAAACTTAATTCTCCAGAATGAAGCATCAGATAGGACACTAACAAAATATACCCACAGATTTAAATAGAAATAATAGGTCTACTATTTCTTACAGGTATGCCTTAAGAGATTACTAATATGTGGTTGGGGCTGCCAGCCTCTATCATGTAAACAGATTACTACAGGAACGGGGAGCCGCGCTAGCGTAGTGGTTACAACACCGCTCTGGCGACCGGGTGATTCAGGATCAAACTGGGCGATGGCATTTGAGGATTTTTCGTCGACCGGGAATTGGACTGGATTAACTCGAGACCTGGCGAGGACATTTGAAGGAGTGTCATCGACCAGGGATTGGCGGCTCCTGAGCCGACCCAGCTGCAATGGGTACCTCCGAAATCGGAGAGTATTTGCCTGAATGGCGAGGGACACCTGTCTCTGTACAAGAAAAAAGGGATACTCACGTAAAATCAATGTCAGGTTAGACATTAGTAATAACCTGAGATTTCGCCTCGAGTATTAGCGGGCGTATGAAAAAAAAAAAAAAAACTACAGGAACTACCACTGTGAGAGCACATGAATCCTTTGGTGCAGGCTTTCTGTAAAAGAACGAGCTACAGTTGTAGCTGTATGCTCTGTAAGGAGTGAAAAGAGACATAATGATGATACTGTGTTATAATTTTATTATGTTAGTTTGTCAATTACTTACTCCAGTGGTAGAATTTTGTGTGTGTTATTTTGTCAATTACTTACTACAGTGGTAGAATTTTATGTGTGTTAGTTTGTCAAGTACTTACTCCAGTGGTAGAATTTTGTGTGTGATATTTTGTCAATTACTTACTACAGTGGTAGAATTTTATGTGTGTTAGTTTGTCAAGTACTTACTCCAGTGGTAGAATTTTATGTATCTTAGTTTGTCAATTACTTACTCCAGTGGTAGAATTTTATGTGTGTTAGTTTGTCAATTACTTATTAAAGTGGTAGAATTTTATGTGTGTTAGTTTTTAGTTACTTATTGCAATAGTAGAGTCTATTTGTGTTTGTAATTATTTAATGCAGCGATATAATTGTATGTGTGTTAGGTTGTAATAACTTTTTACAGCAGTAGAATGTTATGTGTGCTAGCGTGTATTACTTATAACAGTGGTAGAATTTCATATGTTTTAGTTTGTTAATTACTTTCCCCAGTGGTTGAATTTTATGTGTCAGTTTTTAGCTACTTATTGCATTCTTCTCTTCTTCCGTCCTTAGCCAAAGACCGACCAAGCAGTCAGAGGCCATCACGCCTTGTGGCGTCTTAAGGGCAACAGCAGATTGATTTTCTCTGTTGTAGTTTCCCATCACGCCTAGCGGCGTCTTTAGGGCAACAACAAATAGATCCATCTGCCGTTGTTTCCGTAATCGGTGTGACAAGCCAACGGGTGATCAGCCCATTGGGCAACTTATTGCATTGGTAGAGTTTTATATGGGTTAGTGGGAGCCGCGCTAGCGTAGTGGTTACCACACCGCTCTGGCGACCGGGTGATCCAGGATCAAACCCGGGTGACGGCATTTGAGGATTTTTCGTCGACCGGGAATTGGACTGGATTAACTCAAGACCTGGCGAGAACATTTGAAGGAGTGTCGTCGACCAGGGACTGGCGGCTCCTGAGCCGACCCAGCTGTAATGGGTACCTCCGAAATCGGCGAGTATTTGCCTGAATGGCGAGGGACACCTGTCTCTGTACAAGAAAAAAGGGATACTCACGTAAAATCAATGTCAGGTTAGACAATTATAATAACCTGAGATTTCGCCTCGAGTATTAGCGGGCGTACGAAAAAAAAAAAATATGGGTTAGTTTCCAATTATTTAATGCAGTGATAAGTTTTTTGTATGTGTTGGTTAGTAATAATGTATTGCAGCGGTAGAATGTTATATGTCATTTTCATTTTCACTCCTTATGGAGCAAGGAGCTACCACTGTAGCTGGTCATTTGCTGGAAGCCTGTTTTTACCTCATCATAATCCTATACTTTCAGACATCAGTAACCCCACCTCCTCTGCCCAGCCTAAATGAGGAACCTCCTGCTAAGTCTAAGCCTGAAGATGTCAAGGGAAGCTGGACATCAGGTGTGTGCACCAGAGTGTTATCTAAGGAAGTGTGAGAATGAGCAAAGATCTTTTGACATTTGTTCCAGAATAAATTTTTTAGCAAGTGTGTGAGCATGTGTATGTGCATGCATGTGTGTGTGTGTGTGTTATAGCGGGTTCCAATTTTTTTTTTTGGGTGTGTGTGTATGTGTTATCTTACTGGGTTCCAGTGGAACCATAGCAGATGAATGTTAAAGTATAATTTATAAATTATGGTTACATTTGAAACACTTTTAATCAGTGTCAAACCTCTACACCTCACGGTAGAAGGGGAACGACTAAGTAAGTAAGTTAATCAGTGTCCATGGAAATAGATTTCATTGCATACAGTGCCCATTCAGTGCCAAGTCTTAACCAAGTGGATTATTTAAAAAAGCGATTCACGAAAATTCTCTAGAAGACACACACGAGTGGTTTGTGAACTTATATTATTCATTAGCTACTGTAATAACAAAATTTTAGTGCCTCGAGGTCTTAAGAAATCAAAGAAAGAATAAGATTAGAACTCCCTTAGGTATGTTATTGTTAATCAGCATCGACCTCACTGCACTATGGGCAAACCCATAGGTGCTCAGTCTCCCTTAGCAAATGTTGAAGAGTATGACTGCTTATTGTACCTATAGCACGCTGGTTGTACATACAACGGATACATCGTCTCTCACGTCCATTTCTGCAAGTCCCATGTTTGATGCCAAACTCCAACAGTCTCAGCCTTGTTGATTCATCCATTGCAGTGTCATTATCCAGCAGGTGATCATTAATAGCCCTTAGTATCTCTCCCTTATCCATGTTCAGTGTCCCCAAAATGGGTGCTCTTGAGGCCAGTTTGTCAGCTCTCTCAATGCCACGTACCCCTGCATGACCAGGACAGTAGATCCACACCAGTTCTTCAAGAATTGAGGATTCTATTGATGTTTTCCATTCCTGCCACAGCTATCTGTTCTGAACTTTCCGAAGCATGGCTCGAGAATCTGACAATATAACTGCCCTGGTAGATGGAGTTTCAGACAGCCACCTCAGTGCTGTAGTAACTGCCTCTACCTCCATTCTCATGGTGGAGTTTGTTGTCATGTAGGCTCCACTCTGTTCAGCGATGACCCTGCCCTTTATTCTCGCAGTGAAGCTCCATCCTGATTAAAGATGACTAACATAAGGTTGCATGTGTTACCTGAGCATGAAAGGGGAGCAAATAATAGTAACACTACCCTACTAGACAAAAAGTGACAGAGGAAGGTTGGATTTAGGGCTGGTTACACCATCCTTTAAAAAATGTTTACCACAAAAACATCAACAAACAATATGGATAAGATACAGAAAATAAGCCAATTCAGCCATCCAAGACAGAAGAAAGTCCCCTGGAAAGGAGACATGAAGCAACCCAGAGAAAGTCGAAAGGAGTCTGGGGTGCTGATTAACTTTTTTTCGTCTAGGAAAATCTCCAGGATTGGGACCTGGAATGTTGGGACTCGAGAACTGGAGACAGAAACGAACATGATGAAGAAGATGTGAAAAGAACTTGAGCTAATGGCATGTGACAAGATTTGGCATGTGCTTGTTGAAGGCCTATGCTCCTTGGGGAGCTAAAGGGTATTGATTGAACATAAGGTTGTGCATGGGGCTGGTAACCTTATCATGTATAATAAATCCTTGCTGAAACCATCACCGCTAGAGGATGTGTAAGGGGACAGGCTGCAGTGGTGTGTCTCCATGTTCCATAGTGAGCAAAAATAGAAATGATGATGATAATGAAGGGGATAAAGTAGACATGGAAAGATCTAGGGTGGATGGCATATGACATGAAGGGTTGGTGTATATTTTATGAAGGCCTATGGTACACAGGGAACTGAAAGATAATGAATGAATTAATGCAGAAGATGAAATCAAGAGGAGGCAAGAAATGCAGAAGATAAAACCAAGGGGAGGCAATGAATGCAGAAGATAAAACCAAGAGGAGGCAAGAAATGCAGAAGATAAAACCAAGGGGAGGCAATGAATGCAGAAGATAAAAACCAAGGGAAGGCAATGAGTGCAGAAGATAAAACCAAGGGAAGGCAATGAATGCAGAAGATAAAACCAAGGGAAGGCAATGAATGCAGAAGATAAAACCAAGGGAAGGCAATAAATGCAGAAGATAAAACCAAGGGAAGGCAATGAATGCAGAAGATAAAACCAAGGGAAGGTACTCCGCAAATACTAAGTGGCCTATCTGTCCAGGGGTAACAAATATTAGAGATTAAAAAATACCTATAAACTAGAATATTTTCTTTTAGTTTGTTTGAGAATGTCTGGTCCCGAGTGTCAGCGAATGAGTAAATACATGAAATTATTTGGGCTTTTCTTTGGTTGGATTATCCCAGTGCTTTCAAAATAAATTTCAAAGCATTCTGAAACTCGTGAACTCTGAAAACGAAGTTGATTTTCCTGCAACTGTCAGAAACTGAGAATAAGCTCTGAAGAGACAAAGAAAAAATAGGACTACTGCACCCTCAGGCATGTCGTACAAGACGACTAGTATAAGGGTTGTACGTTGGGCTGACAACCTCATCATGTAAAACAGATTGCCACAGAAACCACCGCTGCAAGAGCATGTGACTGCTCGGTGCAGGCTTCTTGCAAGGGGACCAGCTACAGATGTAAAGAGTACAAAGAAAGATGATGATGATAAATTCATGAATTTATTCCTTCCTTCTGTTTCTTCCTACATTCTTCCATGGTTTAATCTGGCTCCCTTGCTTCCATTATGGTATCATTTTTCATCTTTGTTTTTGTGTTTCAGGGTCTCCTACTGCTAAATCTCCAGAGAGGGTGACATTCTCTGATGAAAAACCATCATCATCAAGTTTCGTTGCCAGTCAAATGCCTTTCTCTGCAGATGACAAGCCTGTCAAGCCTAAGCTGTCTTCCATTACTATCAGCTCAAGTGGAAATAATGCAGGAAGTCCATTAACGTCACCTTCCTCATTATCACCACCAATAGTAGCATCAACAGCAGCATTGGCTGCAGCAGCTCCACCAGCAAAAGTGACCACTCCAGCATCCCCCAGTACAGGCTTTCCAGCGCTCAAGGCTGACATCTCCAGCTCGTCAGCACTAAGTCAGCCTGCATCTAGTCCCAGCACCTACGCCACTGAACATACTGCTGAAATTGCTGTTGGCCCAAGTATTCATGAGAAAAAGATTGAGAATTTGTCCATTAGTGGTAGGGGTGACAAAAGCATGGCAGATGTTTCAGTCACCCGCTTAACTCAGAGTACCAGAGAACTGAATGAAAACAAGCCTGATATTGACATTAGACCAAAGACAAGTCAGTTGCCTATGCCAGCATTAGCCAGCAGTAAATTTGACCCCACCAACATCAGCACAACAGATAATTCACCACAGAAAGTAGCAGAACCTGATTCTGATCTGATGACTTCCACCAAAGAGGATTATAAACTAAGACGTCAGGTCCGTAGCAGGACACTTTCTGCTGTCATAGATGAAAAGAGCCCCCCAAAAGTTCAGAGACCAAGTTCTCATCATGCCCGAAACTCAGGGGCAGATTTTCCAGAGCTTCAAGAACAACCTACCAATCTTTCAAATGAAAATGCCCCCTCGTCATTGACCTCACTACATTTAACGTCATCATCTTCTTTAGATGCTAAGAAGTTAGATAATGTAAAATTTTCCTCTAGTGATTCTACACTGACATCTGCTGGTGAACCATCATGGATGAATATGGTACGAAAGAGGAAAGATGAGCAAGAAATTAAGTTCGAAAGTGAGAAAACAAAAGCCACTGAAACTGCTGTCTTGAAATCTGGTGCAAATGTTTCTGCACCAAAATCAGTATTCACATCTGCCCACTACCTAGAGAAAAAGCGAGGCAGTGTTGAGACTGTGTCATACAAGAATAGGGAGTTGCCAGATCAATCCTTGAAGAAGATAGACAGCTCTGATGCAAAAAGCCATAACGTAGACTTGAATTCCCAGAATAAACATCCCAGTGTTGATGTTAGTTCAACTAAGAAAGAGAATTTTGAGATAGAAGTAAGCCAGCAGGGCTCTGTCAGAGCCTCCAGAAGCATATTTGACTCCAGTTCAAAAACTACCAGTCAGAAAGACAGTGTGCTTCAGACATCAACTGTTCCTGTAACTGTGGAGTGGGTCAGACAGTTTTCTGGATCTTTGCCTCCTGTTTCTGTATCCAGCTCAAGCTCAGTGAAGCCGGCATCACACATTACCCAGGACCTAGGAGGAACTACATCTAGTGCTGATAATGCAAAATCAGCAGTCACTTCAAGTGGTATCACTCATGTCCGTGGCGGGAGCGTGAAAACTTCGACCACAAAAACGACAGAGGTAAAATCAACATTCTACACAAGAAGCGGGAGCATCAAAGGTGCATCATCTGTGTCCACTTCTGCTGGATCCAGTTTGGCATCAGAACCAACACCTTCAGTGCCAAGCAAAGCTGAAACAACATCAGCTTTTAAACCTGACAACTTTGAGGCGTCTTCAGCACCACCATCAACAACACTGCCACAAACATCTGCACCGCAGGCATCCATGCATGTAGCTGCACAGCCTAACTCTAGCTTGCCTCCTCAAACCTCTTCGGTAACCCCCGTATCTTTCCATGTAAAACCTTTTAGTGCTTACTCATCAAAACCCCTTAGTAATTTAGCTTCAGGGTCAAGACCTACTTATGCACATGTCCAAACTGACACTAAGCTTGCCACTACAACCGCAAATGCTACAACTGCTGTTTCCCTAGCTTCAAGTGCTAATGGTGTTACATCTGCTTTGGGTACTACTGGCTTGAAAGGTGTTTCTTTTCCCAATGTAAACCCCTTAGCTTCATCTTCTGTTGCTGCAGATTTTTCTACACCTGTATCTTCTGCTATGCCTATTGTATCAACCTCAGTTACCTCCAGCAACACTGCCATACCATCCTCATTGTCATCATCAGCATTTTCATCTTCCTCATGGTCAAGCTCAGTTAAACCACATTCGTCTGTAACATCATCTTCAGCGTTTAAACCTCCCATATCCCACACCTCACCATCTAACTCTACAAGCACACCATCCATAAACAAATCACCTTCATTTAAAGCTGTAGCAACATCCAAGGAGAAAATGGCAGCCAGTGAAAAAGTGGCATCCAATGAAAAAGTGGCTTCAACTGCTACCGTAGCAACTACTGCAAATATAGCATCCAAGGAGAAAGTGACCTCCAGCGAGAAAACAACAACTCAGGGAAATAAAGCAGTAACTTCAGCCAAAGTTCCAGCTTGGAGGACACATCTGACTAGTAAAGAGGTCAAGATTGAAATTATAGAAAACTCACCCTCTTCAGCACCACCTTCGTCCTCTCAGACCACATCTGAGATTCTGAAGAAAGGTCATGACAAAGACAAGCTGCGTGAAACTGTAAAGGTATTTTAACCTTCATTTTGTAGCAGTAGATTAGTATACAGATTGTCCTTGACTTGTGACCTTGGCGACTTACGACCACTTGTACTTACGGCAGCCATCCCATTAAGCCTATTACATTATTTTCAGCTATTTTCCTTCCAACTTTCAGTCATAAAGTCACTCGATGTTTCATTAATTATTACATTCCAGTACTGTAGAGTATTGTAATATTATATTATAATCTGTATTGTATTGTTTCAGTAAAAACGAAGAGTAAAATTAGTTTTAAATTTAATAATACGAACTTCCACATTTTAGTATTCCAACATGTTAATTGTTAACATTTCATTATAGTTCAGATAATATATAGTGATTTTTGACTTAACCCCATATACAATTACAATGAACATATCATTATCAATCAATACCCTTTAGCTCCCAAAGGAGCATAGGCCTTCAACAAACAAATGCCAAGTCCTCCTGTCCTGTGCCATCCGCTCAAGTTCTTTCCATATTTTCCTCATCATTTTCACCTCTGTTTCCAGTTCTCTTCTCCATGTGTTTTTGGGTCTACCTCTGCCTCTCTTTCCCTGTGGATTCCAGAACAAGGACTGCCATGTAATGCTATCAACAGGTTTCCTCAATGTGTGTCCAATCCATCGCCAGCATCTTCTTCTCAACTCTTGTTCCACTGGTACTTGTCTAGTTCCACTGGCACTTGTCTAGTTCTTGTCATCAATTCCACATTTGTGACTTTGTCATACCATTTCAGTTCTTCTGTTCTATGCAAGGCACCCGTTTATAAAAGTCTGTAGCTTTTTGGTTGTTGTTTTTGTTGTTCTCCATGTCTCAGAGCAATACAATAGGACTGACTTCACATTTGAGTTGAAGATTCTTATTTTCGTGTTGGACTTGATTTCTCTTGTTCTCCATATGTTTCCCAAGGCAATGAAAGCTCCTCTTGCTTTTTGTATTCTTATTTTGATATCACTGTCTGTCCCTCCAACTTTGTCTATATTACTTCCAAGATATGTGTACGATTCTACATCTTTTAGTGGCGTTTCTTCAAGTTCAACCTTGTTATCATTTCTTGCATTTATTCTCATAATCTTTGTCTTTTCCCTGTGTATTTGCAGGCTAACTTGTTGTGACCTCTCATAGAGATTTTTCTTTTTCTCTTGTATCTGATTATGTTTATGGGACACAAGAGCCAAGTCATCTGCAAAATCCAGATCATCAAGCTGTTTAGTCAGATTCCACTGGATTCCATTTCTGTTGTGTGATGTCGATGTTTTCATAACCCAATCTATAGCTAGTAAGAAAAGAAATGGAGACAAGAGGCATCCTTGTCTCACTCCCATTCTAATCCTAAATGGTTCTGTAAGTTGTCCTTCATGAAGAACTCTGCATGTCATGTCTTCATAGATCTTCTTTATTAAGTTAATGATCTTCATGGGAACTCCATAATGCCTCATCAATTTCCAAAGCGATTCTCTGTCTACACTGTCAAATGCCTTTTCATAGTCCACGAATCCGATGTATTTAGCGGTGAATTCTTTTCCAGACTTTGTTCAACTATTATTCTCAAAGTGGCTATCTGGTCTGTACAGGATCTATTTTGTCGAAAACCTGCTTGTTCATCTCTCAGTTGCTTGTCTATGGACTCTTTTAATCTCTCAAGGATGATTCTGTTTAATACTTTTCCTGGCACTGATAGTAACATTATTCCTCTATAATTTGTGCACTCTTGTAAATTTCCCTTCTTAGGCAACTTGACCAGATAACCTTCCTTCCATTCTGCTGATATTTCCTCTCTTGTGAGGATGAAAGGATATAGTATATATGATGAGAGAGAGAGAGAGGAAGGGCAGAATGTCAGATGGGCCTGCGTGCCCAATTCTTAACCCTTTGAAAATAAAGTTCGTTCGTTTGTTCTCTCTCCCAGACTTTGCCAAGTAGTTTGTATAATATCTCTGTAGAGGTATCAATATCTGTTTTGATGGCCTCTGCTGGAATGCAATCTGGACCAGCTGCTTTTCAATCTTTCAGAAGCTATATGGCTTTCTTTATTTCATCTCTACTTGGTCGTTCACAGCTGATTTGTAGCTCCTCTTCTGCTGGCTGGATGTCTGGGGGGGAGATGGTCTATTGAGAAGTTCCTCAAAATGTTCTTTCCATCTCTTCATTTGTTCTTGTATATTATTAAGCAATTTTCCATTCTTATCTTTTATGAGGCCATTTGCTTGCTTATATTTCCCTGTTAGCTTGTTTGTGTTGTTGTACAGGTCCCTCATATTTCCTTTTGCTGCAGCTTCCTCTGCTTCCCTTGCCAAATCATCAATATATTTCATCTTGTCTCTTTTGATGTTTCTTCTTACTTCTTTGTTTGCTTCTATGTACACTTCATGAGCCTTGGCTTTGGAGCTTCTGGTTTTGCTTCTGTTTAAATCTGCTTTCTTGTTTTTCCTGTCTTCTATCTTACTAATGGTTTCTGTTGTTGTCCATGCTTTGTGCTGATGTTCTCTATTTCTCAGTACTTCTTCACATGTCTCGTTCCATATATTTTTTAACTTGTTGCCAGTGGTCTTCCGTATCTGTTTCATCTTCCAGCTGTTGGAGTACTTGTTATTTGTTGGATACTGTGATTGACAATTTTTCTCTTATTTCCTGATTTCCTAGATATCCCACATTTTACTGTTGTCTATAGCTATATGCTGTTGTAAATTTCTTGAGTTTTAATTTTGTTTTAGCCAACAGAAGATGGTGGTCTGATACAACATCTGCTCCTCTACATACTTTCACATCATGCAATGATGACCTAAACTTCTTACTTATGCATATGTGATCAATCTGATTCTCAGTTCTGTAGTCTGGTGGTATCCATGTTGCTTTATGTATTCTTTTATGTGGAAATATGCTTCCTCCTATAGCTAGTTGATTTGAAGCACAGAAGTTTGCTAATAGTTCCCCATTCTCGTTCATCATACCTAATCCATGCTTTCCCATGATTTCTTCAAAGCCAGTGTTGTCTGTTCCTATTTTCGCATTTAGGTCCCCCATCAAACATCATTTCTGCTGCTATCTGTGCAGTTTTCCCTTGTTCACACAGAGTGCGAACATTCCAGGTGCCAATCCTGGAGATTTTCCTAGATGAAAATAGGTTAGTCGGCAACCCAGACTCCTTTCGGCTTTCTCTAGGTTGCTTCATGCGCCTCTTTTCCAGAGGACCTTCTTCTGTCTTGGGCGGCTGCGTTGATTTATATTCTTTATTTGACTTGTCCATGTTTGTTGAAGTTTTTGTGGTAAAAAGTTTTTTACGGGATGGGGTAACCAGCCCCATGCCCAACCCTCCTTAGTCGCTTTTTACGACATGCCTGGTAGGGTACAGTGTTACTATTCTTTGCTCCCCTTTCGGGCCCCAGTAACACACGGGTGATATCATTATAGTTCAGATAATATATAGTTATTTCTGACTTACAATCATGTACATTTGTGACGTGGTTGTTACCGAAGCTCGTCATAAGTCGAAGACAGTCTGTATTTTCAAAATGTTTAATCTCTGTGTTTTAACACAGTTTTGAGACCCAAATAAAACTTTGTGTTTATTGTTAAAAAAATAATACTGGTAACTATTCTATGTTGGTCATTTGTATTCTTGCCCCGTGTAGTTGCAGGGCGGGTCTGTGAATAGTCAAAGGAAGAATAGGACTACTGTGCTCCCAAGCATGTCATACAAGGCTACTAATATGAGGTTGTGCATGGGGCTGGCAGCTTCACCATGTGAAACAAATTGTCACAGAAACCACCATTTCAAGAGCATGTGACTGCTTGATGTAGTCTTCCTGCGAGGGGACCAACTACAGTAGTGCCTTTATGCTCCATAAGAAGCACAAAGAAAAAGGTTGATGATGATGATTTGTATTCTTGTAATCACTGTTTATGGACATCACTGTTTATGGACATCATCACTGTTTATGGACAACATCACTGTTTATGGACATCACTGTTTATGGACATCATCACTGTTTATGGACATCATCACTGTTTATGGACATCACGGTTTATGGACATCAAGAGAAATGAAGTATGACACAAAAATAAGAATCTTCATACTCAAATGTTGAGTCAGTCCTGTTATACAGCTCTGAAATACAGAGAAAAAAAATATAAAAAACAGCCAAGAAGCTGCAGACTTTCATAAATGGACGCTTGGATAGAATAGAAAGATTGAAATAGCATAACAAGATAATTAATGTGGAACTGATGACAAGAACCAGACAAAGCCTTTGGGATAAGTGTTGAGAAGAAGATGTTGGCAATGGATAAGACGCACACTGTGGAAACCTCTTGATATAATTACCAGGCAATACTTGTTCTGGAATCTCTTGTGTAGCAGAGGTAGAGGGAGACCAAATAATTCATGGAGAATAGAAATGGAGACAGGCATCAAGGGGATGAAGTAGATATGGACAAACCTTTAGCTGATGGCACGGGACAGGAAGACTTGCGTTGTGGTTTTGGAAAGGCCTTTGCTCCTTGGGGAGCTAAAAGGTAGTCTTGATGAAGATGATGATGGAATAATATAATGAAAATATCCATAAAGTGACAATGAAAATGACTATGATTGTAAGTACATCGTGAGAAAGTGACAATAGGATGACAGGCAGTAGCATTGGAGTCACCAGAGAATAGGTAGTAAGTGATAGAAGAATGAGTAATAATATTTACTAATAGAATAGGTAGTAAGTGACAAATAGAATAGGTAGTGACAGTAGAATAGGTAGTAAATGACAGTAGAATAGGTAGTGACAGAAGAATAGGTAGTAAGTGACAGTAGAATAGGTAGTAAGTTACAGTAGAATAGGTATTAAGTGATGATAGAATGGGTAGTACATGACAATAGAATAGATAGTAAGTGACAATAGAATAGATAGTAAGTGACAATAGAATAGATAGTAAGTGACAACAGAATAGATAGTAAGTGACAATAGAATAGATAGTAAGAAAGTGACCATAGAATGAAAAGTAGAAATGTGAGATAGTGATGGAAGGATGACAAGCAAGTGAAAGTGATAACATTATAATAAGTAGATAATGCCGAAGTGACAAAATGGGACAAGCAGAATCAAAGTATTGACAAATGGGTGACAAGTAACATGACAGTGATGACAAAAGGGTGACAAGCAGAATGAAAGTGATGACAAAAAGGTGACAAGCAGAATGAAAGTGATGACAAAAGGGTGGCAAGTAGAATCAGGGTGATGATGGAATGACAAGTAGGTAATAGGAGAAGTGACTTTTGAATGATAAGTAATGAGAAAGTGGCAACAAGGCGAGGGAAAGGGCTAAAAAGATGACTAGTGGAGCACTCGTGATGATGATGTAACATGTAGATATTGATAAAGTAATCATGGAATGATAACACACAATGTTATTTTCAAAGTTTTAACTTCTTTCTCTTTTTCAGTATCTGCTAGATTACGTCTCATTTGTAACATTTTCAATATTATGCTATTTTTTTTTCTATTTCATCCATAATTTTTTTGAATTTTTACTTTGTTCAAATTCTGTGCTTTTCCTATTATTTTCTTCTTATAATTCTTTAAAATGTATGCCATTTTTCTACCCTATTATTTATATATATCTTCTTGTCAGTTAAACCTGCTGAATTACTAGAACCTTCTATAAAAGCTATGCTGTTTCCTTCGTACACCCACCCGTATGATTTTAAATGATTTATAGTAGACCATTGAATCACAGGTTCACTTTTAAGTGCTAATATAAATCCAGTGACAAACTTTTTTTGTAAATGCTGTGCAAAGTTATTAAGTAATGTCAGTATACAAAATAAGACATTTGGGCAAATTTAACAGCTACATTTTTATGTAACCGCTATCTAAAGTTAAAAAGTAGCGTTGGTTTTTAAAAGAAATAAATAAAAATTTAAATGTTAGTTGTTGTGATCTTCTTTTCAAATTTAGCCATATCCTTAGAGTAGTAGCTTCTTTTCAACTTCAGGAAAAAAAATTTATTGTGCTTAGTTTGGTTTATAATTTGTATTGCTTTTATTGAAAGCATGTAGCAAGATCTGAAACAAATATTTTGGCTTCTTTATAAATTTTTAAATAAAAATCTTCCTCTATTATTATTTATTAGTGATTGACGGACAGCTTAACAAAACTGAATAATCTGTTAAATTTATCAGTAGTTAAATATAGCAAAAACATAATATCAATGTTTGACAACTTTTAAGAATCACTAAGATAAAGTGCTCATATTACGGGCATAGACTTTCTTTTTGGAACAAGACACAAGAATATATATACGTGGATAATAAATAAATATAAAAAAACTGTGGTAAATAGAACAAATCCTTCATCTTGAAGTACCATGCCACATTGGCATAAGTGATCTTGTTTCTCCACAACTTCCTGTTTATCAGTATTGTTTATCAGTATTGTTTATCAGTATTGTTTATCAGTTTTGTTGTTGACCTCATTCCATGCCGTCATGTCAGACTGTCCAGTATCTTCTCACTTTGTCATTCTCTGTCTCTTTTTCCTTTAATCTTTCCTGTTGTCACAATGTACTTCAGTTTTCTTCTTCTCATGACATGCCTAAAGCAAGTGGATTGCTTCCTTCTAATGTGAGTAATAAGTTCATTTGCTCACTGGCTTCTTTCAGGACATCCTCATTACTCTCTTTAACTGCCTGTGGTGTTCTAAACATTCTTCTGCAAAACCACATCCCTGTGGCCTCCAAGCCTTTTGCTGCTTATTTACTAACTGTCCATGACTCACTTTTATATGTTAGGCTTGTTTTTTAATGTAACGCTGAAAAGCTTCCTTACGTCCATTGACATAAAGTTGTTGCATACAGTACTGTTCATTTTATGGAACACTGCATTTGTCTGAGCTGTTCTACTCTTCACCTCTAAGACGCATCTTAGAATAAATATGACAACCAAATAATATAAACAGTTAGCTAAAAACTTTGCTTCATGATGCTGAAGAATCAGACTAAAAGTTCACGTTGCTGAAGAATCAGACTAAAAGTTCACGTTGCTGAAGAATCACACTAAAAGTTCACGTTGCTGAAGAATCAGACTAAAAGTTCACGTTGCTGAAGAATCACACTAAAAGTTCACGTTGCTGAAGAATCACACTAAAAGTTCACGTTGCTGAAGAATCACACTAAAAGTTCATGTTATCAAAGTCAGAAGTAATGGTTTTCTAAAATATTGTTTGTATCCCTCCACTGAAATTTGCTGATGTTATCTTATCCAAATCCTTTGTTTTATATATATGTTATTCAAATTAATAGCAATTAACTCTTAAAAGGGTGTGGTGGTGTTTCCATGTTTGACGCAGGGAATTTTCTGTGGCTTTGAGTGTTCGTATAGTGTTAAAGTTTAAGGGTGGGTTCTTTTAAAGGTTTGGCAATGTTATGCATAGTTGTAAAGGAATTTGAGTGAAGATTAATAAAATACACAAGTTCACATTTATCAGCCCCAGAAAATGGACTTTCTGTGATGAGCACCTGGGGGGGAGGACTAGCCCCAAATACTGGCTTCTCTTCCATTAAGAGTTAAGAAATGTTTGCCATGGGGCTTAATGCCCCAACCTATAGATTTAAATCAAGAACATGAGCACATCATCCAAAGAAATAAAGCAGGTTATTCAACTTAGTCGTCCAAGATGGTAAAGGCCCTTCATCAAGTAGGATAATTACGTGATACAGAGAAAACCTAAAGTAGTCCAAAATGCTAGCTCACTATGTTTCACCTGGACAATCTCCAGAATAGGCACCTGAACAATAAACGGGTAAAGAACAACTGCACGAGTAGCAGCAGAAATGTATATCCTTGAATTGACAACTTGGGACTATGTGAAACAGATGGAAGGGAATACGGAAGAAGAAACTCAACTGATTTGCCAGCAGAATGGAGGAAATGATATCTAGTCAAGTCACCAAAGAAGGGAAATTTGGAAGAATGTACAAATTACAGATTAGTAATGTTACTAGTAGTGATGGAGGAAAGTGTTGAAGAGTATCATCCTTGAGAAGTTAAGAGAGGTCATTGGCAGACAATTGAAAGAGAAAGGTAGGTTTATGACAGGACAGATCCTGTACAGCCACACCTTGCTTAATAGCAGATTGGAATCAAATTCACCACACAACTTTGGATTTGTGGACTAGGCTAAGGTCTTCAAGGTTTGAACAGAGTCACTTTTGAAAATGATGGGGCACTATAGAGTCCCCAGTAGTTTATCAACCTTATAAAGAAAACATATGAAGAGATTAGAGTAAGTTTCTTCATGTGGAAAATGTACAGAACCCTTTCATTAGAACTGGAGTAAGGCAAGAATGCTTCTTTTCACAATTTCTATTCCCACTGACAACAGATTGGATTATGAAAACATCATAATTTTCCAACGGAGATGGAGTTGAGTAGATTCTGAGGAAACAGCTCAAAGTTCTAGATTTTGCTCCTCTTATCACTTAATGAGGGAGGTCAAAGTTCGGCAGCTAAAATACTTTGGCCACATAAAAAGGCATAACACCTTGCAGAAGACCATAACAGAAGGGAGAGTTGAAGGCAAACATGCAAGGGGAAGACAGCGCTATAAGTGGGAAGACAACATCAAGAGATGGACAGGAAAGAGTCTATCACAGTGCACCATCAAGACAAGAGACAGAAGACGTTGGAGATCCATTACAGCCAACCTTCGTTGTGGAGATGGCAACTGATGATGATGATGATCACTTAACCTAAACGAAATGCAAGATAATGGGATTACTGGACAAGAGATCATGGCAGTTAGGCTTTGAACAAAAGATAAAAAGTATGAGAGTAAATGTGACTAATAATATACCATATTGGAATTTTTAAAAAACCCCCAGCAGGATATGGTCTCATACTGGTATTTTGGCAGAGACATGGGGAAATAATGGCGGAGTGGAGAGTGACATCAAAGTATGAATACAGATGGCAAGAGGAGCTTTTATTTCACTTGGAGATTAAGTGGTAATCACAAGAAATCAAGTTGAGCACAGAAATACAAATGTTCAAATAAATGATAAGGCAGTACTAATGTATGGCTGTGAAACATGGAGAACAAAAATGACAACCAAGAGATTACATACATCTTATCGATGTTTGCTTAGTATGTATGATGTATGAGAAGGTTTGAAATCGTATGACAGGGCCACCAGTGTGTGGCTGATGAAAAGGGCCAGACAAATACAATTAGAGGATGGAGTCGTATTAGATAATATACATGGTGAAAAAAATTTAGCTGACAGCATTACAAGGAATTCCCTGTTCTGGACCCCCCAAGGTTGCAGAAATAGAGGGAGATCCATGGAGAGAAGAATAGGAGATGAGACTGAAAAAGGATAAAGAAGATATGGAGAGAACTTGAGCAGCTGCCACAGGACATGAGAGCTTGGTGTCAACTGATTGCAGGCATATGCTCCACAGGGAGCAGGGTTATGATTATGATATAAAAATTACAAATATAATATACACCAGTTTACCCTGTAGGTGGTTATATTCCATTACTGTTTTTCCCCATACTAACGTAACTGACACGTTATAAACTTGTGATTTGTGCTAGTATTTGTTTGTTTTCAGGGTTGTCATAACAGGTTGGTAACTTGTTTTGTCTCTGGTTTTCCTGATGTCAGTCGCTTCCCAGACTGTCCTTTTTTTTTTTTTTTCCAACTAACCTAATTTTCACTTTGCTTTCAATCTGTTGTCTATCTCTGGCAGCTTTAATACAGTGTTTTATGATGTTAATCAATTCCTGGTACCCAATCACAAATTTTAAATATCTGAAGTTGAACCCATAATATACTGGTTTCTGGTAATCCATTGTAAGGCAAGGGGAAACTGAACATTTGTTCTCTAGTTGTCATTTATCAGTTAACTCACAAATTAAAACTGAGAATCATAAAATGTTATATATTCTGCACTTCTGTATGGGGTAGAAACATGGACAATGAATAAGCAATTGGAAGAACGAATTGAGACTCTTGAGATGTGGATATATAGAAGAATGGGGCGTATCTCATGGAAAGAGAAGAAAACAAATAAGGAGGTCCTAGAAAATCTAGGTATGAAAAGAGAACTAATGAAAGAGATCAAAATTAGGCAGCTAAAATATTTTGGCCACATAAAAAGACGTAACACCTAGCAGAAGACCATAATAGAAGGGAGAACTGAAGGCAAACGTGCAAGAGGAAGACAGCGCTATAAGTGGGAAGATAACATCAAGAGATGGACAGGAAAGAGTCTGTCAGAGTGCACCACCAAGACAAGAGACAGAAGACGTTGGAGATCCATTACAGCCAACATTGATTGTGGAGATGGCAGCTGATGATGTCATTTATCTATGGCTATCCTAGTTTTTACTAGCTTTTTTTATTGACTGCAAATACAGTGAAGCATCTTGGGTAGAAATTGGTTATTGGCTTCTGACGCAGTGCACCCTGGTGTGCTTGTCATGTCAGTTGTCTTGGAGAAGTCTCACTCCTATGACTTAACTTATTTGTTGGTCAACCTGTATAGCTGGCCACTTTGATTTCTTACTTGGTTTGGTTTAGTTTTAAGGACTACCTTCATTGCACACGGACAACTCCATCAGTGCTTCGATCTCCTCCTGTAAATAGGAATCACACATTCTATAGGAATTACACATTCTATAAATATGTTTGTGGTGGGTAGGTTTCTAATTTTTTTAATTTTGTCAGGGCAGCGGCCTTTTAGCCTACTCTTTACGATTTCCAACTGCCGTGAGATTTTTAATGTGCGCAACTTGCACAGAAAAAAAAAATTCCATAAATTATACTCTCTCTACTGGTCTACTGGGAATCGAACCTGGTACCTTTAGAATTTGAAGTGGACACCATACCTCTGTGCCACTTCGACCCCTGATTTCTTACTTACTTACTTACTTAGTCTTTCCTACCTTGGGGTGTAGAGGTTTGCCAGAGACAGTGCCGTACTATCTTATCGGCTGTTGTGCTCCTGGCCTGGTTCCAATTTAGTCCTCGGTCCTTCAGAGATTATCTAATGTTGTCCTCCCAGCAGATTCTGGGTCATCCTGGTGGTGAGGAACCATGGCTCTTAGTTTCTCATACTTGTCGTGGTAGCCAATCTTCTCCCATTGTGCAGACATGGCTAAACCATCGTATTTGGGACTGTTCTACTTGGGTCTGCAGGGCCTGGGTTTTTATTTCAAGGTTATATACTGATATCTTATAGTTGAATTGATGCATCCTTGTTTAAGTTGCGACCATTTAAAAATAGTAAAGAGTAGGCCACATGGCCGCTGCCCTGGCAAATTAAAAAAATTAGGAAACCTACCCTACCCACCACAGAAATATTTATAGAGTATGACATCCCTGTATACACATATTGAGATCCTTGCTGATGCTATGGTGTTTGTGCACTGTGCTGAGATCCTCCTTGTGTGATATAGGAGCAGTGATGGGGTTCTTAGGTCGGAGTAGTGATGGAGTTGTCTATGTGCAATGAAGATGGTCCTTAAAATCAAACCTCTTCACTGTGATAGTTTTGTTTACCTCCGATTGATTCTTTGTATAGCTTATTGAGATTTTCCAAGTACTGAATCTTTGTATGTTCCCAGTATCTAATCCATGTACTGAATCTTTGTTTTTTCCCCAGTATTGGATCTTTGTATTTTCCCAGTATTGAATCATTGCATTTTCCCAGAGTTGAATCCATGTATTTTTACAGTACTGAATTAATTTTCCCAGTATATATCCATGTGTTTGCTCATCATTCAAAACATGTATTTTCCCAGTATTGCATCCATGTATTTTTGCAGTATTGAATTAATTAATTTTCCCAGTATTGATCCATGTATTTAATCATTCAGTCCATGTATTTTCCCAGTATTGATCCGTGTAATTACTCATCATCCAGTCCGTGTATTTTCCCAGTATTGAACCCAGTGATTGTCTTTGACTATTTTATTTCACTTGCTTCTTCTTCATGCGATTTGAAGTTCTATGTGACACCCAGATTTTAGATAGGTGCTTCCTCATTCATATTGCTTTGTTTCTTCGTTGTGCCAGGCTATTCCAATCTTTCCTGTATCTGCAATCTTTCTGGGGCCACAAATCTTTGTTAGGCTGTTAAGGAAGTTAACCCGTCAATAATGATGGAAGTAAATCAAAAACTGTAATATATTTTTTAATTCAATATAAAAGTTATTTGATGACAACGTTTTTTTGAAAGTGCGTGGATTTGTTTCAAGGAATGTTCCCTGATAACAAGTGTTTTTAACAAAAACTTTCAAGTTTTCATGATTTTTTCCTCGGGTGAGGGCGGCATAGAGCTGGCCATGTCCGAAAACAGGTTCAGGGAGGAAAACTCCTACGTGATCAAAAGATTGTCCTTGCGCATCAATGGAATTCCGATACAAGACTTTTATGACCAAATGCGTGCCATTCAATAGTCCGTTTTTTTCGTTCAGATTTTGCAATAGCATGATAATGCAGCAACCTTTAATTTCAGCAAATATGGTGGCATTCCTGATGGGCACTGGTCGTTAAGGAACTCGGTTGGGAAATCAACTGCATCGTTGGGATCATCGGAAATCTTGGTATCTATTCTCCAATAAACCATTTCATTTCCAGCGAGTAGCTCCAACAATAAGTCTACAATACTTTAAATTAAAATTTTGAAGAAACAATCAAAAACTTAAATTTTAAGGTTATTTTTAACAAAATGATGAGTTAAATCCGTTTCCAGAATGAAACTGAGTTCTACAATCAAAAACTTACATTTTATTCATATATCACTGTCACTCACTTTGTGTTGCACAATTCACCGATTTTTCTTCATTGAGTGTTACTATTTTCGGGAGATTACATATAAGGGAAACAATACAATTAATGTCTAACTTTCAACCATAGTTGCATCACTTAGATGTGACCAACGTACAAACGGCGAGAATTATGGAGTTTGATGTTTCAATTACCTCTAGTTGTGATAATTACATTTGTTTAATTTATGATACTGTCTCTTTCTACCACCTTTCCCTTTTTTTCCTGCTTTTATCTCTTTTCCCTACCTTAAACCTGACTTGTCCCTCATTGCTTGACCTTACCCCTGACTTAAGTCCATCTTTGCTTGCTCTGTCAGCATATTCTATTTCTCATTTATTTCCTACATTTTTTTCCCTACCCTGTTTGTCTGTTCTTTTGATTCCCGTCTGTTCTCATATGGTCTTTATAATCTTGTCTTTCATTTTGTTCTTTCTTTTGTAGTTCCTCTTTTTCTTATTCTCCCATTCTGTGTGTTCTCCTCTCTACTGCCAATTTCTCTTCTGCTCTTTTACCCCATTATTCTTTTTTTTTTTTATGGTTCCTATTTCTGTCTCAGGTAGTGAATATATTTGATACTTGATTCATGCAATGAATTTAAAGATGTTGCAATTTCTTGGCTCCTTTTTACACCACTGTTTTCAGTGTTTAAAATTAATACCTTGATATCATAATTGTGTTTTCTATACCACATATCTTCTTATCTGATAAATCTTTTTATTTTATTTATTTATTTTTTTAATAAAATAAAATTCACTTAATTCTCCATTTGAATTCTTTGCACAGAAAACAGAAAGTACATCTGGTGCTGGAGCAACTGTGGAAACGGAGAAAAATACCAGAAGAACTTCCAAAGTTTTGGACATGGTCAAGAACTTTCAGAACCTGCAAGCACCTTCATAAACTCACCAGGATATTTCATTCTGTGCCATCATAGACGTCAGTGCTGAGAAAGCTACCAAGAACCATAACAGAATTTTCTGTGGGATACTCAACACCTCAACAATTTTTGAATGCTGTGCAAAGTCTTATAATGTGGAAGTAATTTTATTTCATGCAATTACATAAACATTTTAAATGTCCATAATGTGTTGTTTATATAAGAAAGACTGAGATAAATGTTACAGTGGAACCTTTATTTGCATAAATTTTATGAATGTTGGGGTAATTTTTATATTTTAGAAGTGAAAAAGAAAGTAATTAGGAAATGTGTTTTTCAGTGGCTTTTATCTTATTTAGACGTGTTAACATTTTCATGTTGATCTTCATTTGGGCCGACCCCTCTTCACTCATTTGCTGTTAACAGTTGCAGTTTCTCAAGCAATCACTAGCATTACTTGAAGTTTCTTACCTGATCACATGTAATTTTTTTTGTTTACTTCACTTGGATCTTATTTGATAAGCATTACCACTTTTATATTAAATTTAACAGACAGATTACCTTTTTGTTTGTTTTTAGTCATTGTGTTGTAGTGACATAATATGCATTACACCAGAGAGATTTCAGTTGAGAACAGGAGAAAGGTTCATGTGACTACCTGATGGAAGAACTCAGCATTTTCAGAAAATGGTTGAAAGTACATTATCATAATAGAAAGGAAATTAACGTATCACCATAAGAATATAGGTTCTAACTGCATCTTCTGTTTGGTCTTCCATTTTTTTCTGGTATTTATTTATATTTATTTGCTGTATATCTTGTTTCAAGTTTTTAAGTTTGATTGATGGCCCCTTAATTTTTTTTTTTTTTTCTAGTACTCGTGTGTTAAAACACAAACTAAATTGAAATATCCTACGGTTTAATGTTTAGCTATAAAGTTTAGAAAAACTAAATAGCTGACCACAAAATGTAGGATTGTTCAATGGAAATATCCATTGGTTTAATATCAGGCAATATGTAGAGTAGCTAATTAGAAAATTTATATACTTTAATAATTTGACAATGAGGTGTAGAAAAATTAAAAAGAAATATCCTATGGTTTAATGTTTGACAGAAGAGTGTTGAAAAATCTGGGTTTGAACTGTGGCCAGTTGTAAAGTAAATTTGTTCAAGGTAATATGAAATGTTTCTCTCTGAAAGTTTTTGAAGATAAAATATTTTAGGTCACCTGATGGTGAACTAAACTATCAGTTATAACACTACTGCCATAGAATCACTGTTTTATAACTTCAGTTTAGGCAAATGTTGTCCTTATGTGATTTTAGACTGTATCGTTAAGAGTAAATGTGAGTTATATTGGATAAACTACAAGCTGGCATGAAAATGATGATGGTGAATTAGTTTGTACTTTACTGATTAATTACAACACTTTGTATTTAAAGATTGCTATTAATCCTTCCATTTGTTTTTTTCTAATTGCTTATTGTACTATATTGTATTTGGGACGCAACAAAAGTTAGTTTATATAAATTTTAATATTATCTTGTACATATTGTTTCAGAGACCTTGCTGGAATGTTTTTCATTGAATGTATAATTGCTGTTTGAAATAAGTTTGTAAGAAAAATTAATTTCCTGCTTTCCTCTAGGAACCTATTAAGAAATGTGAAGAATAATTCAAACCTCCATATTGTATTTTAGAATTAATAATAACATGAACTTGTATAAATTTTTCTAAGTTTCTGCTGAGAATTGAAGAATAACACAAGTATGTATGTTTGTGGTATTTTTATAAATGTCTAAGTGGAGTGGGTAACACAAATTTGTCTTGTTTAGTTTACCAAGACGTTCAGAAACATGTTTATTAGTGACATAAAGGACTTTAACAAGTGTGAAGTGCACAAGGAAGTTGTAAAGAAAAGGGTAAAATGCAAACCAGGCTTGACGTTGGATATAATGTACTAGGTATGTGTGGCTCATTACATATTATTTCTGTGAGTGCTTTTATACATGCTCTCGGAAATATGTTCATTGCTAGAAGTGATTCACTTGTATATTTTAGATTAATTTTACTGGTGGTTTCAACTTCTTAATCCTTCGTTGGGAATCAGATTGTTTATTTTTTGTTTAGGTTTTAAAAGAAAAAAAAATTAGTTGTTGGTTTTTGATTTTTATGTATATAAAAAACAGTATGTTAAAAACAAATAAAAGATGTCACTTCTAGAGTTTCAGGCAGGATTTTTTTGTTTTTGTTTAAGCTGCAGCAAATTTTTATTGTTGTGTGGTTTAAACTGTGCTACAGAAAAATTCTCACAGTTCAGTTAAGTAGGAGTAACTTGTGTTGCTGAATTTAATTTGTCATTTGCCTTGAACATGTATAGTGAAAGAACAACAAAGAGAATAAAATATTAAAGGAGGGTGTTGATGATGAATAAAAGGTCTTGAAAAAAATTTAAATCAGATCAATTTGTATTGAAAATAAAATTCAGATCAAATGGTGTGGGAAAAAATATGAAATCATATCAGATAGTATTTAAAAAAAAGAGTATCAGATAACATGGTATTGAGAAAATGAAAAACAGATCAGATAGTATTGAAAAACAAAATAAAAATTAGAACAGTAAGAAATGTAACTGCTCTTGTAAGACAAGCAAGAAATAAGTATTGGATCTGATATGATTGGCTGCCATCTTTGCATCAGTGGTTGGCTGAAATGCATCTCCAATATCCTTCCTCTCTTGTTTTAATGGTACACTCTGACAGACTCTTTCCTGTCCATCTCTTGATGTTATTTTCCCCACTTATAGCAGTTTCTTCCTCTTGTATGTTTGCCTTCAACGTTTACTTTCATTATGGTGTTCAGCTGGGTGTTCATGTGTGGTCAAAATATTTTATCTACCTAATTTTTAATTACATTCATTCATTCTCTTTTCAGCCCTAGAATTTCTGGGACTTCTTTGTGTTCTTCTCCTCTCATGACCTGTGCCTTTTTTCTTCTGTATATCCACGCTTTGTCTATGTTTCTCTCCCATACAGTAATGAAGAGTCTATATAGCACTTGATAAGACTTATTATTAAATAAACAACAATGAAATTGAGAAAAAAAAAAATGGACAAAAGACATGGCAGTAGATAAAGATTAGAAATGATGAAGCTTTAGATTGGAATGATTGCTTTCTTAAATCATTTAGTGAGACAGACCATACTCTGCCACTCATAAATAACATGAGGAAAGAAGGAAAAACAGAAGATAACAATAGATAAACAATATAAACAATAAATATGTATAGTGGAGGTATTACTTTCATAAAGTGTTGATATTTAGTGAGATAATTTGATGCTCTTATCTCTTAAAGGACTTAGTGGTTTCCCATGTCTGATGTGTGGAATTATCTGTCACTTTTTTTTTTCATCATAAAGTTTTAAAAGTTATTTCTTTCCACATATTTTAAAAGTATGGCAATCTTTGCATAGTTGTAAAGGAACTTGAATAAGGATTCATGAAATCTAGCATTTGGACAAAATGAAACAAAAACTTAAGTCATATATACCAGCCCAGACAACTGACCTCCTGTAGGAAATATTGGCACAAAAACTGGTATCTCATTCTTTAAAGATAAAACATGAAAAGAGAAGGTAAACAGAATATGAACAAATGTCATAAAGAACATTTTAAAATGAAACTGCTGATGACAAATGTGAGATCCTTAAGAAATAAGTCCTAATGGAGAGGGTAATATCCATGACAATGACCAGAGTCATCAGAACAAGGTGTAGAAGTATGTGTTACTAATTCAGCTGTCTGTGATCGAAGGCTGTGTGGATTGTTACGATGCAAGAGAAGTATAAGAGCAGTATTGAATGTTTTGTTTTCACTCCCTTGTTTGACAGGTTCGTTTTCTCCCCTGGTTCAAACTTTGAGCTTGATTGTTTGTTTACAAGCATCCGCTGAGAAGCAAATATTAAGCCGTTGTAAAGAAATGTTCTAACATCAGAACTAGTTCATTATGCAAGGGATCATGGGAAATAGAGAAACCTGTTCTCCAAAAAATCTGATAATGATGAAAGATATTGCATATTAATTAATCATAGTCTAACTGAAATTGGGAAAGATTAATTACATATACTGTACTCAGAATATTATATTCTCTCTCATTAAATGTAGAACAGAATAATATGAATGTTTTTATTAAATTTATTTCTTTGGTTAATCGTTAATAAGGTATACATGTAACTTTGCCTGTTAAAAAGTGAAAAAAAACAGTTGTTTTACAGAGTTAGGTAACAACTTGCTGTTTAATAATATTTGGTTTAAAACAGATTTAAAGATAATTGTGAATGTCTAGTTATTACCACTATTTTAAGATTAATTCATACTTTTAATTGTAACTGTTTCTGTATATAAAATGTACACAGTTTCTTTTACAATATTAACCTTGTTTCACTCAATCCTTCACAGCCAGCATGTAAATATGCAAACCTGTTTTACCTTCCTCGAAGTTCTATTTTGTTGGAGAAATAAATTACTTTTAAACTATTCCTAAATGTGTCTGTGTGTCTTTCAGAAAGTTTACCTTGTGTTAGAAAATGCTTGAAAGATTTAATGTTAATGCTAATCAGAATCAATGTCATTGCACTCCGGGCAAACCCATAGGTGCTCAGTGAAAGATTTATTATTATTTAGTGTTTTTTATTTTGTGTGTAAACAGTTATGCATGTGTTTGTGCTTTTGTTCAGGTGTTATTTTGAAGAAAGAATTTGCTTTAACCATATCTACAAGAGCATGTGCATGCTTGCTGCTGGCAAATGGGCCAGTTGTAATGGTGGCTTCATGTTCTGTAAGGAGCCCAAAGGAAAAAGCTGATGATGATGATTGTCTCTGAGTTTTGATGTCTTTCATTTTTCTTTCCTTAATAGATCTTCAACTCAAATGTCAGGTCAGTACTATTTTATGGTGCTGAGACATGGAGAGCAACAAAAACAACAACCAAAAAGCTACAGACTTTTATAAACGGGTACTTGCATAGAATAGGACTGAAATGATATGACAAAGTCACAAATGTGGAACTGATGACAAGAACCAGACAAGTGCCAGTGGAACAAGAGTTGAGAAGAAGATGCTGGCGATGGATAGGACACATGTTCAGTTCGTAGCCATGTTTATTTACAGAATATCGTACATGTGAAGATTCGCATATTATTACAATGTGTGGTTCGTATTATTAATGTATCATATTATATTACATCCCCCCTTTTTTTGAAAAAAAAAAAATGTGTGCAAACATTTCCAACAAAATGTTTCATGTGAGAAAGGATAAGTATGTGTAATGCTCAGTGTGAGTATATATATGTCACTGTCTGTATCGGCTGGGAGGTGTCACTGTACGGCCAGAACGAGTGGTGTAAAGTGCTGGTGGTTCTGCGGAAGTCCCTGGTTTAGCTTGAGTTGGTTGTGATTTCGGCCTTGGCGCTTGTTGGTTTTGTGGGGCACCAAGGTCTGGAGTTACTGCATTGTCTGTTGAAAGCATGGGAATTCTCTGTTCTGTTGTATTCTGTGGGATTTCTCTTATGTCCACTCTGTTTTGCCTCAGGAGGTTGCTGCTGCTGTCTGGTCTTAAAGTATAGCTCCTGGGTTCAGGGTTTCTGGAAATGATTGTTGCTTTTGACCATGTGTCATTGTTGTGGTTGTAGGTAGTCACATGCTGACCAGGATATAATGGTGGTAAGTCTTTAGCACATTTGTCATAGTTGGATTTCTGAACTTGCTGACGATGCTGAAATTGATCATATGTGCTGTCTCTATGTTGTGGACGGAAGTGGACCTTAGATGGTAGAAGGTCTTTAATTCTTCTATCAAACATAAGTTCTGCTGGACTGTCGATCTTACTGTCTACCAGTGTTGTTCTCCATCTCAAGAGTGCTAGGTGTACATCCTCTGTTCTTGTTTTCTTCATGATTGACTTGATAGTTTGTATCTGTCTCTCAATGAAACCATTAGATTTAGGGTATCTAGGTGATGATGTTGTGTGTTTGATCTTCCAGTCCTTAGTGAAGTTTCTGTATGCTTGACCTGAGAAATGTGGACCGTTGTCTGATCTAATTTCATCTGGGATGCCAAACATGCTGCAATACTTCTTTGTAATGTCTGCAATAACAGCTGATGGTGAGGGTTGTGGAAGTTTCTCAATGATGGGAAATTTGCTGTAGTAAACAGCAATAATAAGATAGTCATTATTGTCGATTGAGAAAATATCAGCTCCTATAATGCTCCAAGGGCTCAATGGTATGTCTGATGGTATGAGAGGTTCTCTGCACTGCCTATTTGCATGTTCTTGGCAAATTGAACAGTTTTTACATAGTGTTTCTATGTCCTTGTTTATCTGTGGCCAGTAAACATCTTTCTTTGCTCTCAGTTGTGTCTTCACAATACCAAGGTGACTATTATGGAGCTGTTTAAGGATGATATCGCGTTGTGTTTCTGGTACAACAATGCGATCTCCTTTAAGGATCAAACATCTTCGATGCTTAACTCGTCCCTCATAGAGTAGTATGGACGGATGTGTGTTGGAACTTCCCTGATAGAGCTTGGCCATCCATGGTATATCAGTTCTTTGAGAGAGTTAAGGATAGGATCTCTCATTGTGTCTTCTCTGATGTGTTCAAGCCGATTACCGCTAAACTTGACAAAATCAACTTTGATGTTTGGGGTAAGATCTGCTGTCTTGTTGGGTTTGGTATTTGCTGAGAGCATCTGCAAGACCTATATCCTCTTTAATGTTGTTAATAGTTACCACACTCAGCTTTTTCGCACATTGGTAAACCCAAAATTGCAGGTCCTTCAACATCTACCAAGTAAAATGTTGACGATGTCCATTCAGAGTCTCTGTATAAACATTCAAGTGTTACTGCTCCGAAACAGTCTATACTTGTTCCATTGTAAGCTCTTAGCTTTGTCCTGCCACTCCTACTTTTTACATCCCTTGTGGGAAATCCTTGCTCATCCACCTTGTCAGGCATGATCTGTCTGAATATTCTTAAGGGTAGAGTGTTACCTTGGGCACCTGTGTCTATCTTGAACCGAATATATCTTTCTTTGTGCCTTTTAATTCCTGGTATTCGGAATTGTACCTTGCAGAAAGCCTGCGTTCTCTTTGGTTCATTACTGAAAGTTAGTATCTTCACAGTATCAAAAATGGAAGGATCACTTTCTTCACTGGAGTCAAGGTCCTCAGTCATCATAGAGTGTGTTTGTTTTGACGACTTTCTGCTGTGAAGTTTGTGTTGAGCACTGTCTTGTTTCCTCTTGAAACATAATTTTATCCAGTGGCCCCTCTTTCTGCAGTAATGACATGTAGAGTCTTTAGCTGGACAGTGGTTTTGTATGTGGTTTAGGCCACAACATTTACACATAGCACCTCTGCTTGTTTTGTGTTTTTCTTGTTGTTTCGAACCAGTTGCTTTGTTGTGTCTAGGTTTATAGCTTTTCACTGCATCCACCTGGGCTGCTAATGTACCTTGCTGAATTTGTTTAATGTTTAGTGCTTGTGCCTCGTGTTTCCTGCCTTCATCCAGAAGTTGTTGTAAAGTTAGCGTATCACTCTGGCTCAGTAGCCATTTCTGGAACTCTGGCATTGGTGTGCTAAGAAGAATCTGTTCAATAATTCGCTCTTTTTCTTCTTCGTTGCTAAATTTACATACTCTTGTTTTTCTCCTTAATGCGAGTGAAGAAATCATCTAGGCTTTCACCACGTTTCTGTCGCAGGTGGTGAAGCTCTAATCTTGCCGCTCTAAAGTTTGTGTGCTTTATGATCAGACGCTTTTCAAATTCGTCCAATATGGCTACGGGGTCGGTTGCCGACTCAACCGGCATGGCGGTAGCAAAACTGTTGTAGATTTTCAAACCTTCATCGTCCAATGCTTCTAGGATATATGGAGTTAGGGTTTGTCCTTCCAGACCAGTGGTCTTGGAATATAGATCTATGCGTTGACGCCATAACAAGAAAGCTTCACTCTTATCATCTTGACCGGCAAATCTCATTTGCGGTGCGCTGCGGTAATGTTTAGCTGCCATTGTTGACCTCGATGACGAAAATTAGCCGAATACTGTACTCACGTAGGATAGGAATACACTTGACATGTGTTTGTTGAAGGCCTATGCTCCTCAGGGAGCTAAAAGGTATTGATTGAATAGATCTTCTTCAGTGTTTCTGTATAGTTTTTTCCTGTTCACTGTCCTGGAGCATGACGCCAACACTGCAGCTGGTCACCTTTGAAGGAAGCCTGCACTAAAGCTTTAATGTAGTGTTTTCTGAAGCAATCTGTTTTCATGATGAGGTTGCCAGCCCTATGTATAAACTCATATTAGTCACCTCTTACAATATGCCTGAGGAAGAAATAGCCTTACTCTATTTCCTTCGAGACCCCCTCAGGAACTACACAGGGTTCAGTTTAGATCATCATCAATCATGATCATCATCTCTCCTCCCTGTAGACCACAGGTCTTCAATATAAACATGCCAAGTCATCCTATCCTGTACCATCCACCCAAGGTTTCTCTCTATCTTTATGCTGTTCATTCTTCTTCTTCTTCTTCCGTCCTTAGCCACCGACCGTCAAAGCAGTCAGTGGCCATTACGCCTAGTGGCGTCTTAGGGCAACAGCAGATAGGTTTTCTTTGCCATTATTTCCCATCACACCTATTGGCGTCTTTAGGGCAACGGCAAATCAATCCATTTGCTGTTGTTTCCGTAATCGAAGTGACTGGTAAACGGGTGATCAGCCCGTTGGTATGCTATTCATGTCTCTCTCCAATTCTCTTCTCCATGTGTTTTTGATTTCCTTCTATATCTTTTACCCTTGGGGTTGCAGAACAGGTTCTGCCTTGAAATGCTATCAACTGGTTTTCTTAATATGGTGTCTTTTCCAGTGCCAAAATATTTTCCTCACCTCTTTTCCACTTGTGTTTGTCTGGTCTTTCTGTCAGTTCCTCATTTGTGATTTTGTCAATCTTCCTTTTTATCTTATAAAAGATGTTCGTGATTGCCAAAGTTCATTTTTAAGTTATGTCAACTGGCACAGATTTACTGCATGCAAAGAACATCCCCCATGTGATTTCCAATAGTCTCTGCTGGAAAGAAAGACACGACCTTGTTTTGAACCCAGTCCCTTTACTTTGAGAAGCAAGCACTCAAACCATTCTGGCACTCAGATGCCTTTTTTTTAAAAAAAAATTCACAACATAAAAATAAAATAAATCAAGTTTGTAGAGAAATAAAAACGGTTGTGAAACTTGAATGCAATGTTGGGAGCCGCGCTGCGCTAGCGACCAGGTTTTCAAGGTTCAAACCCGGGCGCGGGCATTTGTAGGAGTGTCCTCAACCTGGATTTTGAGATAAACCCTCTGTGGATGGGAAGGAGCAAAGCTCCTGACCGGGTTGGAAGGAAAGTCCACAGGTTCCCCAGCCTCGCAATGACATGCCATTGGGCCGAAGGGCTGAAAGCCCAAGTGCCGCTGGTTAAGAAAGAAAAAAAAAGAATGCAATGTAGAACATCAGCAGAGTTCAAACATCAGACTTCACTGAATACTAAAATAATAAAACTGATATTAAATATACTCATGTTAATATTGTTATTTAATTTACATACCACAACTAGCATTCACACATTGCTAAGCATAATATATTGCATAAAACTCTTATGTAAAGGGGAAAAAAACAATGCCCATTTTAATTTAGTATTTTTTTTTTTTTTTTAAATGCTACCACCTGCCAAAGGGAAGTTGTATTTTCTGTTCATGTTTGAGATATTTTGTTGTGGCTGGCAGCCGATGTATCAGGATTTTTTTTATGTTACCTATCCGACTTGCTCTATGACACACCTTTGCCCTGAAGCTAGATCTTTTGTTGCTGAACGACTTCTTGTGGTTCTTGCCTTGGTAAAATTTTGTTGACTGAACTATTATGTTTTCTATTTGTGTAGTTGAAACATGATATTCTTCCAAAAACTTTCTCATTTCTTCATTCCAATTTCTGTCTCTGGTGTAAAAATTATCATCTTTTTTCATTTGCACTCCTCATAGCTGGCCCTCTTGTAGGACGCCTGAGCCAAAGCATTCATATATTCCTGCAGTGGTGGTTTATGAGGCAATAGTTTGACATGATGAGGTTGCCAGCTTTCTGCAAAATCTCAAGTTAGTCTCCTTGTACAACATGCCTGATGGTGCAGTAGTCTTAGTCTCTCTTCATCTCCTAAGAGGCTCCCTGGAAGAACACAGGACCTGGTGTATGAATAATGCCCCTAAACATGTAAATCAGTGGTGGTCCCTTAGTTGATATTGTTTTGAATGCTGTGTACAGGGGGAAAAGAAAATTCACAATAATTAAACAACACATAATGGTATTCAAAAAAGTAAATTCACAACAGGGGATAATCCATGCATGCAGCCTATTAGTGGTAAAGGAAATCATCACAATTTTGTAACAGTATTCACTAAAGTAAATTTACAACACAAGAAAATCCATGCACACAATCTATTATTAGTAAATGAAATATTCACGACTTCGTAACAATATCCATAAATTACAATTTACAGCATGAGAAAATCCACGCATACAGTCTATTATTAGGAAGTGAAATCTCTCGGCTTACAAAGAAGAGATCACGCTAACAAAAAAGAAATGACAATAAATTGACTACAGTAAACATCTTATTTATACAGAAAAGAACATTTGTTAAGAAAAACAAAACAATAATAATAATAATAATCTTCATAATTCTTCAGCTCCCCAAGGAGCATAGGCCTTCAACAAACTTGTGCCAGGTCTTCCTGTTCCATGCCATCAGTTCAAGGTCTTTATATGTCTTCCTCGTTCTTTTCAAAGCAGAGGGATTGAAACTGTACCACAAGATCTCTAATATGGAACTGATGACAAGATCTCTAATGTGGAACTGATGACAAGATCTCTAATGTGGAACTGATGACAAGATCTCTAATGTGGAACTGATGACAAGATCTCTAATGTGGAACTGATGACAAGATCTCTAATGTGGAACTGATGACAAGATCTCTAATTTGGAACTGATGACAAGATCTCTAATGTGGAACTGATGACAAGACCTCTAATTTGGAACTGATGACAAGAAACCAGACAAGTGCCAGTGGAGCAGGAGATGAGAAGAAGATGCTGGTGATAGACAGGACACAACTTTTAGGAAACCTGTTGATAGCATTACCAGGCAGTCCTTGTTCTGAATCCCCAGAGTATGAGAGGTAGAGGCAGATGAAACAACACATGAAGAAAAGTACTGGAGACAGACATGAGAGTCTGTTGCTTCTTGGCTGTTCTTCTTGGCTGTTCTTCTTGGCTGTTACCTATGTTTCAGTGTCATGCAATAGGACTGACTTGACATTTATTTTCTTGCTGACCCAAACACAGATCACATATTTAATTTTATTCTTGTTGATCCACACACACATCACATATTTGTGGTATTCTTACATACGGATTGCACATTTTCAGTTATTCTTGCTAATTCACATACGGATCACAAATTATTTTAGTTATTCTTTCTTATACACATAGATCATATATTGTCTGTTATTCTTGCTAATCCACTCTGATCCACACTGTGAACTGTAAGATATTGTGTATGATGATGGATTCAACTGTATGATGTCGACTGATGACATCAAGTCAATTTTGGCCAAGAGTGCAGATGGGATTAAGCAGTACTAAGGCAATGAGATCACATATTTTATTTACTCTTACTGATCCACAAACATATCACATACTTTCTGTTATTCTTGTTGATCCACATGTAGCATGTTGGTTAAGAGGGAAAATTCGGTTAGATGTATTTTTATGAGATTGATTTTTATGATTGATATTAGCTGAGTCTTATTTATAGTTAAAGGGAAGGAATGCATAGAATGTAAATGGGGGACAAAATACGTCTTACATCCCTTCTTTAGTTATAGGGCATATGCCTTTGTTTATGTCGTGAGATGGGCTAGGTGATCGAAATTCACGCGTTTTGAATGGAGAGGTGAGTTTTTTTGTCAAAGTTGTTCGGGAAGGTTCGAAAATAGTCGTCGTTGCAAATCGACGTTGTAGATAAAATCAGTTCGCTCCCAGATGTGATAGAGTTAGCTTCTAGATGTGGTAGCGAGTGGAGGTTTTCATCGGGTGATAAGCCAATGTATATTGGTTGCTTCTGCGGTGGCAGAAAAGCTGTAACTATCATCCAGACCTCCATCTCGATATTTGCCACGTTTGTTTATGACAGTATTTATTTACTCTGAGGACGAGATGTCAATGTTTCCAGTTGAGAAAATGTGTGTATTTCGAGATACCAGGCATGTAGAGTTTACACAAAACCTGTCAATGAAATTTTACGTAAATAAGAAGAACAGTAGACAGCCGATAGTCTTGAGTTTAGAAGATAGACTTGGTAAATGTACACCCCTGGCGGTTAGGCCAGTTTCATTTAAGATACACCAAGGCAGAAGCATAAGAATATGTCACAGCATAAGAGATACGTGTGGTTACATACGAAGAGACAGATGGCAGATCAAATTATGGCAACAGTGGTTCTCAAAGTGTGGTCCCCAATAGTTACTAGAGACAGTTATGATAACTGAAGCAGCGAGAGAGATAGAGTGACACTGAAATATTACCTACTGATCTTGTAGTACACGTCTGCCGACCTCAGGTGGAAGGTTGGGCATATGGTTTTGCAGATGTTGTCAAGAGCTAGCATTTGGCCTATTTTACGATGGCTTATGTAAATAAAGTTCTACGTTTAATATGAAGCCTGCTGTCATCGTAACTCATTTATCAACTGTTGTTCTGTGTAACGTTGTCGTCTGAAAGAAAGAAATTTCTTACCATAAAACAAGCAGCCTACTGTCATGGCAGAGATACGAACCTATACGATCAACCAAATATAAGTAGGGTATAACAGACGAGCCTGTCTGTCAACGGCCTCACATACACAGATCACATTTTTTATGTTACTCTTGCTGATCCACGCAAAGATCACATATTTTCTGTTACTCTTGCTGATTCACATCTAGGTCACATTATTTTATGTTATTCTCGCCGACCCACACAAAGATTGTGGCCTATTCTTGCCGACCCACACAAAGATTGTGGCCTATTCTTGCCGACCCACACAAATATTGTGGCCTATTCTTGCTGATCCACGCACAGATCACATCTCCGTAGTCCATTCTCATTGCAGTGCATGCACTTAAGGGCACAGAACTCTTCAGTGAAGTGGTTCCTTAGAAGAGACTTCTTGCTTCCGTGGCAGAACTCACAAGGCAGAAAGCGGTAACCTCCACATTTGTCACACATTATGCGGACAATGACTTTCTGAAACGAAAAAGCAACATATTTTAAGAAACAGCGCAATTGATATACAGCACTTGTAAGAGACAATTTATTCAGCCTCTGAGTGTCCCGGACGTACCGAAAACCGAAACCGACAAATTGTAAAATAAGGGTAGTCCTCATATGACGTCACACACTTTTGGCCACTTTTTACACCCCCCCCCCCCCTCGTCACATTTCGTCATAAAATCTAGACCACTCTTATATGACGTCACAAATCTATTGATAGTGTTTTTTGTTTTGTTTTGTCGTACCACTGAAAAAGAACAAATGTAATCAAATGTAAATAAGTTAACTAGTGTAGACAAATTAACAATCTCTCAAGTAAAACAGTGTTTACTTAGTCAAGCTTTTACAATAACTGCTTTGCTGATTAAATCTTGCTGAATTTATTTAAAATATCGATAATTTTCGCTTAATTTAATTTCAAACAATAAAAAATAAATTAAGAGTAAATTAAACACAACAATAATTTCAGTACCTAGTTATGTTAAAGTTTCATAAAATAATGTTAAACTTGATATAAAATCCTCAGTAATTCAAGGGTTTAGAAATTGAAGTTGTTATCAATTTTCATTATCACCCAAGGCAAGACAAGATACTCCTCCTTTTAACAAACTAGACGACTATTTCCTTCCAGATCAACGCCGTTTATTAGAAATTTCTGTATTGCAGTTTATTAAAAAAGAAATGTATGATTATAAAACAAAATTTAAAACAGTTACAGGTTATGACAATTATCAGATATTTCAGCTGAGATTATAATATAAGTCGTCCACGTGGAAGTTGTTAACTACTGCTGATAAAAGTAGATTATGAGGATGGAGGTTACAAAATCTACTTTGTTTGGACACCATTGATGAAAGAAGCGATACCTCGTATTTTTGCATGAAGTCACATTTTTTCAACCTCCCTTATCGTTACACTTAAAAAAAAACCATATAGGCGGAACCATAGGTCCCAAACATTCCGGATAAAAGTTCCCATTCTTGTATATGTTTCTGATTTTTGTTAAATATAAAAAGAGAAATGCATAAACTGATAAGAAAATAATTGACATTTTGTTGTTGATGGTGGTGTAAATTTTCGGGATGTGTGTGTGTACTACAGTCACACTTGCAGTCAAGATTTTAAGTCAGTCAGAAAATCATGGATTTGAAATAAGCTATACAAACACTGGTCCTCAGAAGAGACCCTGGGACCTAAGACGCGCCAACAGTGAGAAATGCAGTTAGCGACCCATAACTAGACTGCGTCAGGGTCAGCGAACCAGATCTGACCAAGACCCTACTCCACCTCCAAGTGGTGGTCCTGGAAACAGGCTGCATCACTGCAGTCTGGCTGAGAGAGTAGGGATCAAAGAGGGAAGGCTAACCCGGTCCCAAAAATGCCGTGCTGAAGTCGGATGTGTCGGCCGACAGGCGCAAATATTGCAGCTTCGCTGTAAACGGACACAACGCAACCAACGTCCTTTTCAGGACGAACGAGGAAGAAGAAGAAGAAGAGACCCTGGTGCCATCACAAGAACAGCTATGCTATGGACCCCTGAAGGAAAGCGAAAGAAAAGCCGACCAAAAACAACTTGGCGGAGAACTGTGGAGGCCGAGATGCAAAGAATGAATCAGAGCTGGGGCACTGTACGAAGGATGGCCACCGACCGAGCAAAGTGGAAGCAGTTTGTTGTTGTCCTACAAGAAGCCACCAGGCGTGATGGCCACTGACTTCTTTGACAGTCGGCGGCAAATGATGAATGAAGAAGAAAAAGAAGATACAAGCACTGAACTATAATTTAATTATACATCTGTGGTCACATTCTCACGTTCTATGGATGAATTAAATACATGCAAACACGTTCTATGGATGAATTAAATACATGCAAACGCGTTCGTATTCAGAAAGATATACAGTAGAACTCCATTTATCCGAACCCCAATTATCCGAACATCCAATTATCCGAACACTTTTTCGAGAAAAAAAAAAATCAGGCGCCACCAGTCATGTTAGACTTTATTTTTGAATCTTTTGATGCTGCAAGCTTCAAATGTGTGCGAACAATTTGTAGAGGATGGAATGGGCTAATGGTCAGTCGCTTACGTACAGGAGGTCAGTCAGATCATAAAGTCAGTTAATATCTGGTTTACCAATCTAGTGTACGTATGCGTTCTAGGCAGAACACTGGCTAAACAGACAGTTCAACTTAAAATAATTGTGTCTGCTACTACAGCAGAATAATTTTGGTGTGCAAGTATTTCTCTGTGCGATATGGAATCTTCCAGAAGGCCTAAAGCATATAAAAGGAACCGCAATGTTTTGTCAATTGAAACGAAAACAGAAATTATCAAGAGACTAGGAAAAGGTGAAACTGTGTCTTCACTTGCGAGGATTTCCAATGTTGGGAAAGCTACCGTCTCTGACATCAAAAGTAACAAGGATAAAATTATGAGTTTTGCACCGAAATTGGATAGTGAAAATGGGTCGAAGAAACGTAAACCATGAGACATGCGAAAGATTTGAAATTGGAAGAGGCTTTGTATATATGGTTTGTGCAAAGAAGAAGCAAAGGGGAAACTATCTCTGGTTCTCTATTGTGTGAAAAGGCACTTCAGTTCAACAATCAACTTGACTGTCCTCCTGACTTTAAGGCTAGCCAGGGATGGTTAAGAAACTTTAAATCTCGTCATGGCATACGAGAATTGGAGATGCAACTGCCGCTGAAAATTTTAAAGAAACATTCTTGGCTTTTTTGGAAGAAGAAGATTATTCACTCGATGTGTATAATGCCGATGAGACTGGCTTATGCTGGAAATCATTGCCTCAAAAATCACTTGCATCTCAGCGCGAAGCAGCTTCCCCTGTGTTTAAAAAGTGCAAAGAGAGAGTAACAATTTTGGTAGCCGCGAATGCCAGTGGAAGTCATCGTTTACCGGTGCTAATGATCGGTAAAGCCAAAAAACCACGTTGTTTAAAGAATGTGACATGTCTCCCATTGTGCTACAAAGCACAGAAGAGTGCTTGGATGAATAGTGAAATATTTCTTGATTGGTATACAAATCAGTTCATCCCAAATGTGAAGAGGTTGAGAGAACAAGAAAAGAAAACTGGAAAAGTAATTCTTCTACTGGACAATGCACCATCTCATCCAGAGACGGATACATTGAATGCAGTTGATGCAAATTTTAAAGTAATTTTTCTGCCTCCCAATGTAACAGCACTGATTCAACCAATGGATCAGGGTGTTATAGCAAAGCTTAAAACGATGTACAAGAAGGAAGTCATGCGTCGTTTATTGTTGGCTGAAGATGAAGAAAGTGTGGTGGCGTTTTCCAAAAAGCTTAATCTCAAAGACTGCTGATATATGTTAGCTGATGCTTGGACCACCCTGTCACAAGATAATCTCAACAAGGCTTGGAATAGATTGCTTGGGAAAAAAGGAGGAAATGAAACTACTGTAGTGGACACAAATGATGATTGTATAAATGAAGTTGTGGAACTGTTTCAAGCAATGCCCGGATTTTCGGCCTGTGACAAAGATGATGCACACATGTGGCTAGAAGATGATAATGATTCTGGTTTTCAGTTTTTGAATGACGAAGAAATTTTGTCTTTTGTGAAGAAGAAAACCAAATACATGTAGTGACCGATGATGAAGACTCCTCAGAAGTACATGATGTACTTGTAGATTATGAAGAAAACCCAAAACGTCGACCAAGTCCTGAAGAGGCCTTTATAGCACTAGAAACAGCGATGGCTTGGTACGAGCAAGAAGATGACAGCTGTCCTATACAGCTTCTGCTGTTGAAGAGAATGCGGGACTTAGCAGCCAAAAGGAGACTATCCAGTTTGGTGCAAAAGAGGATTCCTCATTAATTTAAATAGTGGGTTACATCTGTGCAAGTACATGTATACGTAAGTTGCGCCTGGTTTTGAATCGTTTGTAATGTTATTTTGAAAACATTTCTCTTTATTAAAAAATAATAATTAATACAAGTAGTACATGCACTGCAAAATGTAATGAAAGATTTTGGTGATACAGTGATCTAATACAGTGTGGGTATTATTATTACAGTACAAGTAAATATGTTTTATAGTGTAATTTCCTTGTGATGGTTAATTATTTTTAGAAATATGTGTACATGTACTCGATACATTATGTAATCCAATTATCCGAACATTTGATTATCCGAACGATGCTAGGTCCCATGGGGTTCGGATAAATGGAGTTCTACTGTATTCTTAAAATATTTTGTAACTGGAATTTAATTCCTAAACGAGAATAATTATTCCGTGTTATGAAATTAATTACGCGTTAATTAATTATGTGGATGAATTGGTCTCTTCTTCTTCTTCTTCTTCCGTCCTTAGCCACCGACCGTCAAAGCAGTCAGTGGCCATTACGCCTAGTGGCGTCTTAGGGCAACAGCAGATAGGTTTTCTTTGCCATTGTTTCCCATCAACTGATTTCTTTTTCTCTACATCTGCTTTTTTTCATTTGTCAATAAATCATATAAAAAATCTGGTATGTCTCGTTCCTAACTCCATCAACCAGGGCAATTATTGTGTCAGACTTTCAGTCCATGCTTCGGAAGGTCCAAAGTGGATGGCCGCGGCATGAATGGAAAATATCCATAGAAGCCTCGAATCTTCAGGACCTAGTTGGGATCTACTGTCCTGGTCAAACAGGGGTACGGGCAATGAAAGAGCTGTCAGACTAGCTTCGAGAGCACCTATAGTGGGGACACTGAATATAGATAAGGGAGAAATACTAAAGACTGTTACTGATCACCTGCTAGAGACACTGTAGTTAATGAATAAACCAGGCTAAGATTGCTGGAATTTGGCATCAAACGTAAGACCAGCAGAGATGGACTTGTGATAGGATGCATCAGTCGTGTATTTCAACGGGTGTGCTACAGGAACACTTAAGCATTCATACCTTTCGACATTTGCTGAGGAAGACTGAGCACCTATGGGTTTGGCCAGAATGCGGTGATGTAGATTCTGATCAACAATAACAATGTCTCCTTCAGTGACGAAGGTTTTTACAGGGGGGGGGGGGGGGGGGGGGGGGGTGGGGGTGGGGTGGGGGTGGGGGGGTGGGGGGGGAGAGTGGGGTGGGAGGGTGGCGGAAGGAATGTCGGGTACTTGCATCTTTACATATTTTGCGCGTAATTCTATTATTAGTAAGCAGTGTTTTTCACTATCATTTTCTGTTACGTTCCTTATGGAGCATATAGCTGCCAGTGATTACTATGGTAAATTGTTTTAGATATTGAGGGTGCCAGCCGCACGCAAAGCCATTTTTGTTGTTGTTGTAAATACAAGTAGGACTTTGTGTCCCTTAGTTTTAAGGGACGTAACAACGACGTTATAATTTATGAATGTTTCGATGAGTAACTTCCCCATACGTTAATCTTATGTACAAGATTTCTGAAGATGGAAAGGATAGAGCCGCTTAGATTATGAAAGACGTGCACAGCTTCACCTCTTTGAGGAATAAAGTAGCGTCAACTCGGAGTAAGAAACAAATCAACATGTCAGTGCCAAGATTAACAACATCAGATCTACCTCCAGCTCTCGGCGTCTCAAATGAGCCACTCTGTGTCCTTCTAGCTAGAAGTCAAATAGAGACAGTGAAGATGGATGTGTGACATATCCTCAAGAAACATTATGACGTAGAAGGACACGGCCCAAAATAGAAACGGTGGCGAGCGATAATTTTACAACTTGTGTAGGTCCTGCAGGTCTCTGAGGACACAAAGAAGGAATAAGGCTACTACTGCCCCAGGTATGTCGTAAGAGGCTACATATCTGAGGTTGTGCACGGGCCTGGCAGTCACATCATAAAAGAAAGTATAGTACTACAGATACTTCTGCTGGTAGAGCACATCAAAGAGCTGGCGTAGGCTTCCTGCAGGGAAGAATCGCTGCAGTGGTGATTCGATGTTCTGTAGTGAGCGAAATGGATAATGGTGATGGTAATGGTGATGGTGATGGTAATGGTGATGGTGATAATTTAAAGAGAGTGTGATTTTTTAAGATTTTTGATTTTCTGAAGTTGAACTAGTAACTGAAACACGATGCCAGACTGGAAAGGGGAGGTAGTGGAGGGGAGACATAAAGAAGATGGACAGACGGCACTGATGGGACCTACAATTAATCAAAGGAATGAATAAAAAGTTACTACAAAGGTGAAAAAAGCAATAATAATTGTTTTCTCCAAATTAAAGAATAAAAATATCCAATTCAACCTCTCATGGCTTATAAGTACTGGGCCGAAGGGCGAGAGCCCACGCGCCGCTGGATCTATAAGAGCATAGCTTATAAGTACAGTAAACTGAGTATAACTGTAGATAAAATATTCAAATTTTCAAACTTATTCACTTGCAACATATTTCCCAATAAATTGTTCTATGTTGTAAACTAGTTCATTAAAAATTCTAATATCGCGTTTTTAAAAAATATTTTTAAATAACCATAATTAATGTATTGCTTTAAACAAATAAGTGAATACATAAATGTAAAACAAATTAAAGAAATAATTTTAAAAAGTATTTATTGGATTTGTATATAATTTCATAATTTTCATTCATAATTTCAGATGATTTACATTTTTTATACATTAAAAAAAATCTTTCAAGATTCCGTCATTTATTTACATTTTCTTTTTCTTTATTCAAGCTTTGTTTATTTTCCACCAAATAAATGCAGATTTTATTCGATTGTTATATTCCTAGTATACTTTTATTACTGTCATAGCTTAGTTTTTGTTCTTGTTAATTTTAAATACATTTTTTTATTTACTACATTATGCATTTCATTAATTAAGCAGGTTTATTTTCAACCCGTGTTCTACCGCGAAAGGGGAATTGGATGATTGTTAATATTCTAATAATAGAAAGTTTCGGTACTTATATTTATTAGATTTTAGAATGACATGATTTATTGTGATATCTTGCATGAACTCTGCACATTAAAGTTCTTCTGTCATAAAATGTCATACTTCCAGTTGTAATATGAGATTTTTGGGGTAGGAGCTTGTCTTCCTACCAAACGCGTCACCCGGATGATTGATGGTTGAACGGCTAGCTGTGAATATTGAATAAGAAACCGCGGACCAAAACAGTTGGTTGCCACTGAGGGTGAAGTGGGGTAGTTGTGAGGGGCATCTGTTTATATAAAACACTTCTAAAGCTTTATAACTGACAGACATAGAGATGAAGGTGCTTTATTTCACCCCCACGGCCCCCTCTCCGCTCCTTACTGCCTTGTGGGTTAACATTGTTAGCCAAAAGCTATCGGAAATGAAGATCGGCTACCACGACATGTATGGAAAACTGAGAGCCAGGGATTCAGACCTCTAAGACGACACAGAGTCCGCTGGGAGGACAACATTAGACAATCTTTGAAGGACCGAGGACTAGAATGGAACCACGCCAGAAGGAAAAGAGCCGATAGGATAGTATGGCGCTCTCTCTTCCAAATCTCTACACCTCACGGTAGAAGAGGAACTACTAAGTAAGGCTATAGGAAATACCTGTACAGTTTAGACTTTAGTCAAAGGCTATCGGAAATACCCGTACAGAAACCGCGCAAAGCAACGGGAAACTACCATCGTACTGTCCCTTGTAAAGTCATAAATTAAAGTAACTCATTGGATTTATTGGACAGTCTGACATCATAGAATGGCAAGAAGTCAACATAGTAGTCAAATAGTACTGGAGACAGGAAGTTGTGAAAGAGATGATCGCCTATGCCTTCTGTCTTGACACTTGAAGAAGAAGATCTGAGAGAGTTCTTACTGTTGGGTATTTTTAAATTATCTAATTAACGGACATGTTATTTCTTGAGCTTTCAGCAGTTTATATGCATGTCTTCCCTCAGAAATGAGGTATCTGATGAAGGTGGTTGAAATAACAAGAAGAGACATGGTCTGCAACCAGACGATACGTCAAGACCTAAAAATCCAACCCCTGCAGACCCAACTAGAACAATGCCAACTGAGATGGTTTGGCCATGTCTGCAGAATGGGAGAAGATCGGCTACCACGGTAAGCATGGGAAACTAAGAGCCAGGGATCCAGACCTCCAGGACGACCCAAAGTCCGCTGGGAGGACAACATTAGACAATCTTTGAAGGACCGAGGACTAGAATGGAACCAAGCCAGGAGGACGACAGCCGATAGAATAGTATGGCGCTCTCTCTTACAAATCTCTACACCTCACGGTAGAAGAGGAACGACTAAGTAAGTAAGTCTTCCCTAGCAACAAAGATCCTTATTTGGGTAGAGACCCTTTTAAGGCAATAACTGTTAGAAATGGGATCGGAGTGTGTGGCGTGAGGTTTTATTTGGCTCTAGGGTCAGTATAGTACTGACAATTACAGAAATATAATTTCTGCAGAAAATGGTGAAGTCCCAGTGTCTGAGAGAACTACTGGTATCACAAATTAGTTACGGCTGTGAATGTTCTGATCTCGAAAAATTAGTAGAGAGGAGACCGACATAACTTGCCACCTCCGCTGTGTAACTAACTGTGATATTACGACAAGGAAACATATTTTACTTAACAATGATAAAATTGACAAGTCTTCAAATACAATTTCCTTATTATTTATTTAGTATATACACTATCTACTCTTGTGCGGAAGGGTGAATGTTGAAAAATGGAACGTAATGAATTTGTAAGTTTACATATGATTTACAAATATTTATATTTATATAGATATGTAAATATATTACAACAAGTTTTCCAATTAAAGGAACAAAAATTATATCAGCTGTGCTGTTATTCAATTATAGTACATGTATCAGCTGTGTTGTTAATTACGTATAATTTATCAGCTATAATCTTGTTATTGTCTCTTGCTACGCTAATTCACTTTCTCGTCACTGACACTAGCTTTTGCTCACAATGCTGACAGAAATGGTACTAATGTGTACTCATCTCTTAAAAGGTCTGTCCTTCTTGGTTTGGTTGACACAAAACACCCGCTGATGGTCGTTTCGTTAGCCCACCCAAGACTGAGGGGGACTAAAGAGGTTGATCCTGTGCAATCACTGTGCTCCTGCGACGTTCCAGGCAGCTGGATTGACACGACATACGACCTCAGGTTTGATGACACGAATAAAACCTGTAACAAGGAAAAATAGGGGCTAATTTCTGTCCTCAAGCCCACCTATTTCTATTGTATATGATATGAGCGTGTCTCAGTGTCTGCATGTAGGATGAATGACAACATGGCTCAGTATGATTTAGCAATAGCGAGACAAGACAGGTGTCTACTTACAAAACATTCTTTCTGATAAACTAATACATGGATACATTCAATAATATAAATTCAATGCATGAATACATTCAATAATATAAATTCAATACATGAATACATTCAATACATGAATACATCCCATAATATGTACACCTAGGTGTGATACAACCATTCCCCCTATAATATACCAGGCCCTCTCTGACAAGTGCTATACTAGCTGGTAACATATATCCTAACAATATTGTTATGTTCTTATGATAGGAGTATATGCGAGAAGGACTGTTTGGTTATATCAGGTGGGAGTTATAGGGGACAATAGAGTGATGTTAGATGAGACAATAGATTGAGTCCTAACAAGGACTGTTTTGGTTATATTGCAGTTGGTTTTATCTGAGATAATAGACTGAAGTTATAGGAGACAATAGATTGAGTTATAGGAGACAATAGATTGAGTCCTAACAAGGACTGTGTTGGTTATATTGCAGTTGGTCTGAGAAAATAGATTGAAGTTATAGGAGACAATAGGTTGAGTCCTAACAAGGACTGTTTTGGTTATATTTCAGTTTGGAGTTATCTGAGACAATAGACTGAAGTTATAGGAGACAATAGATTGAAGTATGAGTCCTATTAGTCTTCGTCTATTCAATCATATTAGGAAATACAATCATTATACCTAATACCCTTAAGATACAATCAGTAACCTGATACGTTCATATTGAAACAATTTATATAAAATATGTGTAGGTAGTATAATGACACACAACAAATACCAACATTATATACCTGCTGAAGGCCTATTTTCCTAAAGGTTATCGTAAATATATTTACCCTCTAAGATTCAAACAGGCCAGTTTTTGACTCGACTTAGCGAAGCAGGCTGCAGGTCGATGCCCTCAGGTAAGCTATAAATCAAAGCTGACAGCTCCTCTCTTCAGTCGGTCGTCTCTGGCTTCGTGTTCGGGGTTGCGTGTTTAGCATAAAATTTCGCCCGATTATATAAAAGCGTTTGGTTGGTTCCTGGCGGAGCAAGCTGATTGGTTTCCTGCAGTTTCGTCTTTTGCACGTACAGCCTAATTTTATTCAGTTTTCTTCCGCCATCTTGCGTGAACAAGATGGCCACGACCCACATCCGAAAAAAACAGGGCTTAAGTTTTTCCTGGCGTAACTTCAGGTAATTTATTCCGGCTCAGCAACTGTGCGTTGGCTGGGGCAAATTTGTATCCCGACATAATGATTTAATAAAGTAGTGGGGTTACACACATTCGTTTCACGACAGAGTGGCTACGAGAAATGGCGTCCGGCTCGAATTCTAAAGGTACCGGGTTCGATTTCCAGTAGAGGAAATATATTTTATGGACATTTTTCAGAACCAGTGGTCCTAATGATGTTATACACCCCCTGGTCTCATGGGTAGTGAGATCGGATGCCTAGCTTTCTCGGATAAGGGCGACAAAACAGGAGGTCCCGTGTGCAAGCTGCGCACGTTAAAAATCCAAGGACAGTTGGAAGTCGCAAAGAGCAGGCCATACGGCCGCTGCCCTGGCAAATTTTAAAAATTAGAAACCTACTCACTACAAAAAATATTTATAGAATGTGTGATTCCTATACACACACATTGGAATTCTCGCCGGTGCTACGGAGTTCGTGCATTGTGCTGAGATCCTCATTGTGTGATGTAAGGGAGGAGATCGGAACACTTATGGAGTTGTCCGTGTGCAGTGAAGATAGTCCTTAAAAAGCAAACCAAACTGTAAAATACTAAAATGGATACTTCAGTAATTATCTGACGTCTGAGACAGACTGTTATAACAGTTTTACTGTTGATGTTACTTTCTTCCCAAATTATTCTCACCTGATAGTTGTCAAGCAGTCCTCTCAACTCCCCTGCTTCGTTAAGTTTCTCCAGTTCTCCAGCACCCTGGACAGAAAGAAAATAAAGATTCGAACTGTGATAAGACAATATTAAAAAGGTAGTCCCATAGCAAATACTGACGTAGGGGAGTGAAGTGTTAGAGACTTAACTCCAGCATTGAGAAGTTGGGTGACCAGGTCCCTTCCTCGCTGCATTTTCTTTCCTTAACTCAAGAGCAAGGTCATGTACCCAATTACAGCTGGGTAGGCTAAAGCGTGTCGATATCATGAATCGAACATGGCACCTTTGCAGCGAGAGACCAGTGCTCTAACTACTCTGCCAGTCGGACGTTCGATAAGACTATAAGAAAGTTTATGGCGTTGTACATCATTGAATTCTGTTATTTTCTAGTTCATTCGAATTGCTTCTCTTTTTATTCTATCCTTTTGACAACATAGACCGATGTAACGGGGTCGAGTATTAGTATAATTACAATCCAACTTTGACTTATAACTGAGCAATATCAACACTCCAAAACTTGGCCACTTTGAAAATGTCTAGGAATTGAACTCAACTTCCTCGTAACATGTTTAATAACATTTATTGTTCACTTTCGTTTCTCATCATAATGCTTATCATTCGTCCTGGCAATTCATCATATATTTTGTACTCCTGTACATCTCCTTAATCAGATGTTTTGTTTACAGTATATAACACTTGTCCATTTGTGGGGTGTTATTTCAATATTCCTTCAATCATAATAGTTGAGACATATACATCATGCATATCCTTCAATACATTAAGATTCTCACGAACACCTTGTCTCACTGAACTCTGAACATAAACTCAAACATGTCGAGTCCCTCAGGAAGGGAAACCCGAGGCCTGTAAACAGTAAATTAATATGAAACAAATATAAAGGTATGTTATCAGGCACTTGTAAGAAACAAAGAAGTAGAACACCAGACAACAGAAAAACAACAGATATGAGTGGCTTACCCAGGATTTGAACCCTGGACCTTCCGTGCGACAACCCCGCCTAGCTATGCAAGTGAACCACACTATCCTCCCTGCCATCTACACATCACCAAAAAATGATGTTTCGACGACAGGTCAATAGTGCGAACCTCTATACATAACACCGGAAGTTTTACCATGGGCAGTTCAGCCTATTAATGACGCAATCACTTCTGTTGTTCCCCTATATCAGTATTGGTCAGTCCAACAAGACAAAGACCTAAATACTGTGTCCAGTATGATAGTAGACTTATGTTTCTTACGAGTGCCTGATAACATACCTTTATATTTGTTTCATATTACAGTGCAGACCTGATAAGGAGAACTCACCAGGGACCCAAGAAATAGTTCTTCTTATCAGAAATTCCTCTTATCCAGATAAGAGTTCAAGCATATGGTAATGCATTTACAACGTACAATACAATAATGAATTAGCGTTGAATATGACAGATGTATGACACAGAAAATATGTAAATCACCAAAAGTGTTAATGTACAAAGTTGGCACAAATATCTAGAGAATAACAGCACTTTTTACACTTTGAAATGAAAAAGCTGCAATTTTCCTCTGTATCTTACTTAGTACCTGTACTTTAGTTAATAAAAATGTCTTTCCATGACATCCTTAAATTCAAAGAAATGATAAATTAAATCATCTTGGCATCCAGCCTGCATTATATACATGTTAGTTTTATCCATGCAATTTGAAACTTCCAACTGTGAAATAGTTCTTACCGTTAACCCACAGTCATCATTATCTCTAGAATTTGCACACTCTTAAATGATAAAGCACTCTTAAATGAAAAAGTATGTAATTTTCCTCTGTACTGCATCAATGTGACCTACAAGTTTGGACAACATTGCTGACCTATAATGAACCTTCAGATTTTGAATAATACCTTGGTCACAAGGCTGAAGTTTGGATGTCGCATTTGGTGGTAAAAATAAAAGTTCTGTTGCTTTTAGATTTTGAACATTTATGTGGGCTGAACAGTTGTAAAGCACCAAAAGAAGTTTGCGATGTTGACGTTTCATAGAATGATCAAATGCATGTAGCCACTTGGTGAAAATGTCTGATGTCATCCAGGCTTTTTAATTAGCTGCATAATCAACACACAATTTTTTCAAACCTTTAAAACAGCGTGGATTTTTGAATTTACCAATTACAAGTAATGGCAATTTTTCTGAACCATCCATATTTGTACACACACCAATTGTGATTCTTTCTTTCGATTTTTTCCTCCCATGACACTTTACATTTCTGAAGGAAAAAGTCTTGTCAGGCAGCAATCTCCAAAACAATCCAGTTTCATCAGCATTAAACACATCAACGGAATTATACCTACTCATGGCTGGTTTTAGCACCTCCTCTGTCCATGACTCGGTAGTCGTTTCATTAACAGAATGCCTTTCCAAACAAAACAAAAACAAAAAAAAAAGGTAAAGGAACCCGTTACACGCCCATTGAGGCATATTGGGAATATGGTGTTAGGCCCATATTATCTTGACCGTCGGCACACTAGGGGTGATGTGGTTAGCATCACGTCGGCCGCCTTAACCTTCACAGGGTTGCTCTGGTACCCATTTGGGGCTGGGTCGACCCAGGAGCCGTTTGTAACCTAAAAAATTCCCACCTCATCTGGGGATCGAACCATAGACTACTGCGCTAGGAAGCCAGTGCACTAACCACTATGTTACCACGGCTTTGTAAGTAATGTGCCGTTTTTTAAAACAACCCAACCAGCCAGGACTACATTTCCAGCCAGTCCGACCTTCCAGAAGTGCTAACTCTTCTGCCTTTGCAGTTAATATAGGTCCATTTACAGGAACATTTGCTGATCTCGCCATAGTGAACCATTTTAGGAGTGCCGTGTCAACCACATCACACGTCGCTTTTCGGTTCTTCATTCTGTGACAATCAACTTGTCCACCATAAAACATTTTTCTGTACCGATCCTTATTTTTTATGATTCCTGAAAGCGTTGATTTTGGAATGTCGAATTCCTTTGCAATTTCCATTTTCTTTTTGCCACTATTTTCCAATTCTTGTACTAGCTCAATCTTTCTTTTCAAAGATATGGATTTTAACTTTCCAGCCATTTTTAGAGGGGAAATAACTCAAATTCTAACACTGACGAAGCGCGCAATTTCCGAAAATAGCCGAAAAGTTGTACAGATGTCCAGGTACTGTATTTGAAAAAAAGTTCGCCTTAAGCAGATCAAATTATATAGTCGGGACACGTGTAATCGTTCGGCATATCCGAAAATTCGTGATAAACGGATTCCGCTTAACCGGACATTTTTTACAAAGACAAAGAAGAAAAATTGCCGGGGATAAACAAATTGTTCTTCACAACAGAAATTCGCCACATCCGAGATCGCCTTAAGCGGTTTGCACTGTAATTTACTGTTTACAGGCTTCGGGTTTCCCTTCCTTATGTGTTATATATGTTTATACAATACCCTCTGTCCTGTTCTCACTGTTCTAAGTCTACTATCATACTGGACACAGTATTTAGGTCTTTGTCTTGTTGGACTGACCAATACTGATATATAGGGGAACAACAGAAGTGATTGCGTCATTAATAGGCTGAACTGCCCATGGTAAAACTTCCGGTGTTATGTATAGAGGTTCGCACTATTGACATGTCGTCGAAACATCATTTTTTGGTGATGTGTAGATGGCAGGGAGGATAGTGTGGTTCACTTGCATAGCTAGGCGGGGTTGTCGCACGGAAGGTCCAGGGTTCAAATCCTGGGTAAGCCACTCATGTCTGTTGTTTTTCTGTTGTCTGGTGTTCTACTTCTTTGTTTCTTACGAGTGCCTGATAACATACCTTTATATTTGTGTAATATTAATTTACGAGTCCCCGAGGACGCTAAGTATCGATTCAACTGTGCTATACCAAACAAAGACGCGTCAAATCCTAACCACACATAGAAACATTCGCACCGACACCTTTGTGCGCACCACATAACCTCTGAATACACGTCTCTATCTAGTGCGCCAAAAGAGTCATAACAACCACAAAGGTTACAACTGACAGCAGTATATTCATTCCTTCTTTCATTCATCACTTTTCAGCTCCCCGAGAAGCATAAGCTTTCAACAAATTCATGTCAAGTTGTCCTGCCCTGTGCCATGTTCTCAAGGCTTTTCTTTATGCCTCATATTTCTGTCTCCAGTTCTCTTCTCGTGTGTATTTTCTTTCTTTGTCTCTTACCTGGGGATTCCAGAATAAGGACTTCCTAGTAATGCTATTACCAGGTTTCCTCAGTGTGTGTCCTATTCATCGCCAGGGTGTCGTGAAATATTCTAATCCACATATATAAATTATTAGGTAAATATAAAGCCTAACAAATAAAATTAATAAAGAGAAGAGCAATGGGAAAATAACAGTGCTGTCACAAAGAATGTACTCGAAATCCCCCTTGTTTTCTGCTTCGTCTGCAAATTGTAACGCTTTCACGTTGATATAAAAGCTTACTGTATTATTACCCGCCTTCTTCAATGAAACGTGTGCTGCATTTCTAAGAAAAACATTGAGACGTACTGCGTAATGACCTAAATTAATCCTAACATTAATTATACTGCGTTACCAAAACGAACGAACAGATGGACAAAAGGATAAAGAGAGAGGGGAGGGCTGAAAATCAGGAACGCATGCAACACGCGTCGCGCGATACACAAATGCTGCCATCACGCGTGTAAGTCTACATGCACTAATTTTTTTTCAGACGGACAGTGATAAAATACACTACCCTTTCCCAGAGTTAGGTTTATAAATCATAAAAAAACTCTTATTAGGAAAGACAACATTAGATGGGTTTACGGTTGAAAACATAACAGTACCCAGACAGCACATCTTCGAAACAGGAGGTAGAAAATACATATTTTGAACGCAGCCACGTAGCTCTTTCAAATTGGTATATTTGGGTTCCTTAGGGCTTGCTGACAAATAATATGTAAAACGTTACGCAAATAGTCCAGGAATTAATAAATTATACCCAAAATAAAATAGTGAGGATGCCTGACAGCATGGAATCATTTCTGCTCATAAAATTTTTTTTATAACGTGTTTGAAAAAATTTACGTTACAGAAATAGCCTACCATGTAAACTCCAAATTGATTGGAGCGCAACAAATGAAAGCCTAACCACGATTGGTCGGGCTATAAATACTATCTTGGTTGTTAGGGGAAACGGGGAAAGGTAACATTTTTTCAAACACTTGTCGAAACGGGGCTCATTGGTCAGACTCGCTGATATACACACTTGGGAGCGTTAGTTCGAAACCACTTGTTTAAATAAGATTGATAAAGCATCAGTGCGTTGAAGCCAGCTTATATTTGGCTAAATAAAAGCCTGGAAGATAAGCAGATGGGAATTTGTGCCAGTTTGTGCCAGAATTCATTGCTAATCAACGTATCTGTGTTTATTCGTATGAATTGTGGGACAGTGGTCTTGATGGTACTGAGCAGCACCTAGTCAGAGCTTTGCTGAATCCAGTGTCGGACAGCATACTCCTTGGTCCTTTTAGCTATCAGTGAGGTGTCTCCAGAGCCCAGAGGAGAATTCGAGCAGAGGAGTCCTTTCCTGCCGCCATCACGCCAGATAAGCTAACTTGGCCAGCTGAGCTCAACATTATGTCCCCTCATCTTGAACTGACTTTGTAAAATTAACATTAAGAGGGGAATTTAATTGTCTTAATATCAGGAACTGAGAACATCTCCAATACTAGTCCCTAAAGACAAACTATTGAAGTCATGATGACAAATACCAACAGAGCTTGAACAAAACAAAACCAGTATTACCTCATTTTACTACTACACAACTGACACACATAGAACATTTGTAATAATATATGTCACTACAATATTCATATTAAATACATTCTGTAAATAACTTGTAATTTAAATTGATTGTGATTCCTGGTTCCCTTGTAGTTGAATCAGGACACATATTCATTCATGCCAGTAATGAATACATATTGTTATTTGAAAAGTTACGAGTGACTTCTTTAAGATATTCTCATAGAGTGTTATATGTATGTGAGTGTCACAGTGTTGTTAAGAGTAGTGGATTAAATTAAATTGTTTATCTGTCTGTTGTTGTGACTTACACTTCATCATACACATACCCTAGACACATAACGTAGCATCACACTATTCCAGAATAATTCTGACTGAGATATAGAGATATGTGGTAGCAAGTAAGGTTATCTATAATACACTACTCTTAATAGATATAGATACCTTCACAGCTGATCTCAGTCAGTACACTAAGTCCCCTATAAATATTTATAACATCCCACTTCACCACACAGGGTTTTCTTGTTCCACTTGCACCTGTCTGGTTCTTCTCGTCAATTCTACATTGATGATGTTTTTCATACTATTTCAACCTTTCTAATCTACGCAATCACCCTTTTATGAACGTCAGTGTGTAAGTTCTTGGAGTCAGCCATCACTGGACGTCCGATAAGAAGGAAAGAATCTTAACATCAACGGTTTAAAAAAAAAAAAGAATCAATGTATGAAGTACAGCAAATTACAGACAGAGAAGATAACAGTTTGAAATTATGACAAGGCAGGAAATCATAAACACAATTTAAAATAAAAATAAAAACGAAAACTATTTATTTAAGTTTTGCTGTGTTATTTCTTCTTTCATGTTAGCTACTCTTCCAACCCTTCAACATTCACATTTTTCATCGATTCACTCTACGCAAGCATTGGTGTAGTTTAATGCTGACGAAGATAACTTACATCGCTGATAACAATTATCGTACGGCAGGAAGTGAACTACCTATTTTAAACACAATAAAGATAATTAAATTCATGATTGTCTTCTTCTGTTACTTCCTTCCATCAACATTCAAAATACTCATCGCTTCACTCATCTCTTCACTCATCTCTTCACTCATCTCTTCACTCATCTCTTCACATGCAACCAGTGCCGGCGTCAGGCTATTTTGTGCTCTAGGCAAGGCTTACTGCTTGAATCCCCTAAAAAAAATAAAATTGTCTCAACGTCAATTTTCAAAAATATGTTTTGTAGAAACACAAAAAAAAAAAAAAAAAAAAAAAAAAAAAAAAATAAAAAAAAAATAAAACTGCTAAATTTATTTTAAATTGCAAGAATAAGTAATACAACAATCTTTGATTATATTTCTCAAATATAAAAGACGATATTTTAGCACAAACATCATTTTGTATAATCTTGTGAACTGTAATGTCTCTTAAAACTTTCAATTCCCAGACACATCACAATCTCACTTTGCGTGCCTTTTACTTTGCAAATGTTGTCATCAATTTCTTCAGGTCAAGTGCTGATTCTTGGGTATATTCAATTGATATAGTTGCCAAGCCAACTAGTCTCTTTGGCAACATTGTTGATCGTATGTAAATTTTTATAAGTTTGAGCTTTGAGAAACTGCGTTCACCATTTGACACTGACACTGGAGGTCTGAGATGGATCCTTAGAGCAACAGAAACATTATGCACATTATCCAGGAGTTTTTGTTGTAGTATGAAGAGAACAAAAGTTGAGAAGAAGACGCTAACGATGAATAGGACACACATTGTTGATAGCATTACAAGGCAGTCCTTGTTCTGGAATCCACAGGGAAAGAGAGGCAGAGGTAGACCAAAAAACACATGGAGAAGAGAACTGGAAACAAAGGTGAAAAGGATGAGGAAAACATGGAAAGAACGAGCGGATGGCACAGGACAGGAAGACTTGGCGTGTGTTTGTTGAAGGCCTATGCTCCTCGGGGAGCTAAAGGGTATTGATTGATTGATTGATTGATGAAGAGAAGTACTTGTTGTGGTGGCATAGACTTTGGAAGTCTTCGAGCTATTGCTATAAGTTCACAGCACAGATCTTCGGCATCAATATCTTTGTTCCCATTGTGAATCAATGATTTTTCCAAATTCTTGTACGCCTTAATTACATCTTAAGTAGATTTTTTGTTGATACTGTAAATATTATACAGATAGCCAAATAGGGAATTATATTGTTGTAGCTGTTGGAATCTCTCTTCAGCAGATTGTATGACCAGGTCTAAGACAGCAAACCTACTTTGAATTTATGTTTTGGATCTTGCTGTGCCTCTTGCTGTGCCTCAAACTCAAATTGCTGTTTCTTTCTCCTTTTTCTAACTTATCTACCAAAACTTTGTTGAAAACCTGCAGCCCACAAGGTCATTCTTGGTCACTTACAATTAGCTTGTAGATGAAATTTGATGAGCTGCTTTAGTTTGTAGTATCTTGCTTGAAAGATTGATTTTAAAAAAAAGATGTCCAATGTAATAAGGGATACAAAACACTTAAAATAACAAATTGCACCAGTAAGGGCTTTAGCTTCAATTCGGGAAGTATTTCCAGATGAACCTTTTTGGTTTGTGTCATCAAAGATCTCTGTTAAAGCATCATATATATTACCAAGATGATATCTCAGTGGTTTCAAAGCATCAATCCGACTCTCCCATCTTGTTTCACTCAATGATTTAACAGTTATGTCTAATACATGACTAGTTAGAATTTACCTACGCTGAGTCGATGCAGAGAAATAATTATAGATCTGTTGAACCAAACTGAAGCAACTAGTTGCTTTCAGACAACACTTAGCGGCATCATTGACTACCAAGTTTAAAGAGTAGGCATTGCAGGGCACAAAAACGCTCGAAGTTGTCAGTTGCATTTTAACTTGGGTTAAAAAAAAACTAATCTGTATAAAACTGTACCCCTCAAAGGTCAATACTGCGCCCCTCTGAGGTCTGCGCCCGAGGCGGCTGTCTAGTTGGCCTAATGGTAGCACCGGCCCTGCATACAAACACGATTTATCCAACGATCACACATTCACTCCGCAGTTTTCATCGCTGCCTTTGTATCATTGATCCAAATATTCACATTAAAACATCAACGCTACATTCACACACGCATTTAAAGATATTTATCTGTGGTGCCTACCCCTATATGGATTCCGTCGGCAAATACATGGGGAAGATGTATCCCAGAGATGCCTTCACTAGCGAGTCTTTGATGGAGTTCCAGCTGAATCTCTCTACTCATGTACAAGTCTCTTTCCTCATATCTGACCTATGAGATATAGAATACTCTGTTTCTTTCAAGTAGGAGAAGACAGTAGATCATATGGACAAGAGAACTGGAGATATAAATTAAAGACACGAGGTAAACATGGAAAGACCTTCAGCTGATAGCACGAGACAGGAGAATGTGACGTGAACTTGTAAAAGGCCTATGCTCCTTCAAGAATTGAAGGGTTATGAATGTATGAATACATATTTGTTTATTTCGGCTGCTTGTTGTTAATTGGCTGCTTCTTCCTACTGTCAATAAATGTATCTGTTTATGTGTATGTATGCATCATCATTATCAGCTGCCATCTCCACATCAAAGTTCGGCTGTAATGGATCTCCGACGTCGTCTGTCCATTGTCTTGGTGGTGAACTCTGGTAGACTCTTCTGTCCATCTCTTGATGTTATCTTCTCACTTACAGCGATGTCCTCCTCTTGCACGTTTACCTTTAACTCTGCCTTCTATTATGGTCTTCAACAAGGTGTTATGGTCTTCAACAAGGTGTTATGGTCTTTAACAAGGTGTTATGGTCTTCAACAAGGTGTTATGTCTTTTTACATGGCCAAAATATTTTAGCTGTCTAATTTTGATCTCCTTCATTATTTCTCTTTTAATTCCTAGGTTTTCTAGGACCTCTTTATTTTTTTTCTTCTCTTATCACGAGGCGTGCCCCATTTTTCTATATATCCATATCTCAAAGGCCTCAATTCTGTCCTCTAAGTGTTTGTTCATTGTCCATGTTTCTACTCCATACAGTAATGAAGAGTATACATTTTTCGGCTGCATGTTGTTAACTGGTTGTTTCTTCCTACTGACAAACGTGTATCTGTTTATGTGTATGAATGCATACACGCGTGTGTATGTGTGTATATGGTGATATAAGTATGCGTATATATGTATGCATGTATGTGCATATATATGTGTATATACGAATGCTTAACTGTATGTGTAGACGTACACATGAGTGGGTGTGTGTGTTTACGTAGATATGGGTGTATGCATAAAATATGTATGCCTGAGGCTAACTGTTCGGTGTTGCTAACAATCAGTGACTTCAGGCTTCTTAGGCAATGCAGGGAATACATACTTATATATATATATATATATATATATATATATATATATATATATATATATATATATATATATATATATATATATATATATATATATATATATATATATATATATATATATATATATATATATATATATATATATATATATATATATATATATATATATATATATATATATATATATATATATATATATATTATATATATATATATATATATATATTATATATATATATATATATATATATATATATATATATATATATATATATATATATATATATATATATATATATATATATATATATATATATATATATATATATATATATATATATATATATATATATAGATAAGTCGCTCCGTATTTTTACATTTTTATATCCTCACTAGCGTCTATTGGATATGCACGAAACAAATGTCAGAATAAGCATTTGATTCATAATTTTATTTTTCCTGGAAACAAAACTTAATAATTTAAAATCAAATCTAGAAAGCTCAGTAAACGGACGTTACAATGTGCAGCAAAAGTTGCTGCTCACTATGAAGTCATGTGTTGTACGGGTCGGATTCCACGGTGAGCTATTCCAGTTATTGAAATTAATGTATTACACAATTACTATATATCAGCAGCTTTATCCAGTTACTGAAATCAATTTATCATGCAGTTAATATATGTCAGGAGCTTCCTCCAGCTGTTATACATATACGATGTTATTAGATTATCTTTCATCATCATCATCATGTGACGTATTCTTTCCAGAACGTTGTCTCCATTACAGATGCTTTGAACGCATCACGATTATGGGCAAGTCGACCTGCATCATCCAAAGAAGAGTTCAGACTCTCTGTGATGTCCTGGATCCACCGTCGTCTAGGTCATCCCCTTCCCCTTTTTCCAGGGACCATGCCTTCCATTACTAATTTTTCCAGACTATTATGTCTTTTTATATGACCTAACAATGTCAGCTTCCTTATTGCGATGGTATTTAGGAGCCAATTTTCCTCTAAATTTAGTGAGTGCGATACTTCTCTGTTGGTCTTTTTTTCTGTCCAGGGTATTCTCAACATCCTTCTGTAGCATTTCATTTTGAATGATGTAATCTTTTTTGCAACTGTTTTATTGAGTGTCCATGTCTCGCAGCTGTATGTTGCCACTGGGAATATACATGCTCTAATCAGTTGTAACTTTGTTTCTTTGCTTATGCCTTGCCATAGGTTTTTCATATCTTCATAAACACTGGAAATTCAATTTCAATTCATATGTCAAGTCAGTACTACTGTATGGCTCTGAAACACGGAGAGTAACAAAAACAACAACCTAAAAGCTACATACATTCATAAATAAAGCTTGTGTAGCATAGAATGAAATGGTATGACAAGATCACTTATAATGTGGGACTGATGACACGAATCAGACAAGCGCCATTGGATGAGAAGAAGACGCCGGAGATGGATAGTACACACACTGAGGAAACTTGTTGACAGCATTACCTGGCAGTCCGTGCTCTAGAATCTCCAAGGTAAGAGTGGTAGAGAAAGACTAAAGAACACACACTGAGGAAACTTGTTGACAGCATTACCTGGCAGTCCGTGCTCTAGAATCTCCAAGGTAAGACAGGTAGAGAAAGACCAAAGAACACACACTGAGGAAACTTGTTGACAGCATTACCTGGCAGTCCTTGCTCTAGAATCTCCAAGGTAAGACAGGTAGAGAAAGACCAAAGAACACACACTGAGGAAACTTGTTGACAGCATTACCTGGCAGTCCTTGCTCTAGAATCTCCAAGGTAAGACAGGTAGAGAAAGACCAAAGAACACACACTGAGGAAACTTGTTGACAGCATTACCTGGCAGTCCTTGCTCTAGAATCTCCAATGTAAGACAGGTAGAGAAAGACCAAAGAACATACACTGAGGAAACTTGTTGACAGCATTACCTGGCAGTCCGTGCTCGAGAATCTCCAAGGTATGAGAGGTAGAGAAAGACAAAAGAACACACACTGAGGAAACATGTTGACAGCATTACCTGGCAGTCCTTGCTCTAGAATCTCCAATGTAAGACAGGTAGAGAAAGACCAAAGAACACACACTGAGGAAACTTGTTGACAGCATTACCTGGCAGTCCTTGCTCGAGAATCTCCAAGGTAAGAGAGGTAGAGAAAGACAAAAGAACACACACAGAGAAAAGAACTGGAGACAGACATGAAGGAGATAAAGGGAACATAGAAAGACCTTCAGCTGATGGCACGGGACAGGAAGTTTGTTGAAGGCCTATGCTCCTTGGGGAGCTGACAGGCCATTACGGTGAAACACTGGAAATAATATGTGATCATATTTTAATTTTACCATGTGATTTTGAAGCAACCGCCGAACTGTTTTGCAGCGTTCACTTGTTTCCCTGACAACAGACATGGACGTCGCATACACCACAATCTTCCCATGTTCCAGCTGTCTATAGTTTCTCTGTAAGAGTTTAAAAAACAAATCATGTTATATATTGCAGGTAGTCCTGTTATTTCGTTGTCTTTTCAGAGACTCCCGAAGACTACACGGGGCCTACCTTTAATTAGTTTATGTCAAACGCTCCTATCTAAAGCCACCCGTTCAAAAAATGTTTTCCTCCTCTGTCTTCATCTTTTTTTTTTTTTTAAAGATTTCCTCTGTTGCTCAAACATTATTACGTACCCGTATTTGGAAACCGAGCGCTTTCCTCCGGTTTCCGGAATCGTCATATTGTAGCGCCACGATTCTACCCAGCTGTAAATTGGTACCTCACTATACTCTTCAGTTAGGCAAAGCAAAAGGCAGCGAAGAAGGGCACTAGTCCCTCCACGTCATAAAAAAGCTACACCTGGTATGATGAGGTATCTAACAGTTCACTCCCCTACATCTGGTATGATGAGGTATCTAAAAGTTCACTCCTCTACACCTGGTATGATGAGGTATCTAACAATTCACTCCCCTACACCTGGTATGATGAGGTATCTAACAGTTCACTCCCCTACACCTGGTATGATGAGGTATCTAACAGTTCACTCCCCTACACCTGGTATGATGAGGTATCTAACAGTTCACTCCCCTACACCTGGTATGATGAGGTATCTAACAGTTCACTCCCCTACACCTGGTATGATGAGGTATCTAACAGTTCACTCCCCTACATCTGTATCGTCGAAGGGACTACTTTTTGTTATGTGGAAGCGAGGGAGTCGTACAAGACAAACGAAAATATTTCATTTCTCAATTCTCGCTGATTGATTGGTCAACACAATTTAGACCTGCTTTCAAACTGACTAAAAATTACATAAAAATGTTTACACACAGAGCGTGCCCATGAGTAATCAGAAACGAATTTTATATGGTAAAGTAAATTTATAGAAATTTAAATTTCGAAGAGCAAATCTGTGCGGTTCGTTTTCTTTGTTCTTAAATGTTGAATGTGTGATGTGAACGCTTTGCATATAACATTTTATCTCAGTGGGATCTACAAATCACATGTACAGGTTGTATAATAAATGTTGGACAGGTTTCTGTTTTAGTTCGCTATTATTTACTCAGCCCCGTGTAGTATCGTGATCTTTGAAGAGACAAAGGAAGAATGGGGCTACTGTTCCGTCAAGCACGACGTAGGAGGCGACAAATACGAGACTGTGTATGGGAGTGGCCACCTCGTCATGTTAAAAAAAATTAGCTACATAAACCATTACTGGAAGAGCACATGAATGCTTTAGTTCAGGCTTTCTCCAAGAACACCAGCTGTAGATGTGAATACATGCCCCATAGGAAAAGACAGGAAAATGATGACAATGAGTTATTCATTTCAAACGAACTTTCCGTAGTTCATATGTCATCAATAGCAGACGCCCAGTGATAGTAAAGGATCCCGCTACACGCCCATTGAGGCATATTGGGAATATGGTGTTAGGCCCATATTTTCTCGACCGTCGCCACACTAGGGGTGATGTGGTCAGCATCACGCCAGCCGCCTTAACCTTCCCATAGTTGCTCTGGTACCCAATAGGGGCTGGGTCAACCCAGGAGCCGTTTGCGGCCTAAAAAAATCCCACCTCATATCGGGATCGAACCATGGACCACTGAGCTAGGAAGCCAGTGCACTAACCACTATGCTACCGCGGCTCCCAGTGACAGTGGATCAAAGTAAAGTCCGTAATTCAAAATAACTTCGCAACGAAAGAACAAACAATATTCAGATAATCATTGTTATTGTGAGTCAGAATCGACCTCACTGCACTCCAGGCAAACCCATAGGTGCTCAGTCTCCCTCAGCAAATGAAGAGTATGAATGCTAATTGTACCTGTAGCACGCTGGTTGTACATACGACGGATACATCCTCTCTCATGTCCATTACTGCTAGTCCCACACTCATTGCTTACCTTAAAATATTTAATCCTTAGCTTACACTGACTAGTAAATGCAAACTTGTCAAACAGTTAATATGTAGGAAAGATGAGGGATATAGAACGTTTCATTATCATCTAACAATCTTAGTCTTCTTGATGGTGGAGACATGAATGCAGGGGTATCTACTGACGAAGTTGTGATGGTGGAGATATGAATGCAGATGTATCTACTGACGAAGTTGAGGGAATGCTAGCTCTTGTTTTGCAAGGTTGAGATGCTGGTTTCTTCAAGTAGGAAAGCAATGAGCTTGTCTTCAGGGATGGCTGTTTCTTTTCACTTAAAATTTATTTGTAGCATGCAATATTATTTAGGACACCTTATCCTTTGCAATAATAACTGTACTCACTGTTTGGCGTGTCAAACCTAGCTTTCTGCATATCTCAGCATTTGTTAAACTTCGGTCTTATCATTTCTAACTTTGTATCTAAAGTAAGAGGGTTACGACTCCTCTTTTTTCACTAGCAGACTTGGATATCATTATGATTTCAGTAAAAGCTCTTTAGTACATAATATAACAAGTTTAAAACGTTCGACAACACTGAGGGACGCAGAAAGATCAAATGGCAGAAGCACACTGGTCGACATCTAGATAGCGCCCGGCTCTGATTTCAGACACTACTAGTGATCGCAGGTGGTCGAAAAGCGCCGTAAGAGCGAAGAATGCGCAGAAAATGTGGAGAACGGTTATAACTGAGAAGCTCCGTATCAGCGAAGTGCCGTAAACCGCAGTGCTGTAAAGCGGGGTTCGTCTTATATATATATATATAAGGAAGCTGAAATTTTTCGGTCATATAAAAAGACATAATAGCCTGGAAAAAACAGTGATGGAAGGCATGGTCCCTGGAAAAAGGGGAAGGGGTCGACCTAGACGACGGTGGACCCAGGACATCACAGAGAGTCTGAACTTGTCTTTGGCTGATGCAGGTCGACTTGCCCAGAATCGTGATGCGTTCAGAGCAGCTGTAATGGATACAACGTTCTGGAAAGAATATGTCACATGCTGATGATATATATATATATATATATATATATATATATATATATATATATATATATATATATATATATATATGTATCGAAATTAACGTTCCGCACAGAATATTCACTTGCAGTTATTGCTTTATTTCCATACATATTCTGGGCGGAAAATTCAGCGACGTTCATTCCGATATTACCCGGAAATATCGTGATTTTGAATGCCAGGGGGAGAGGTCTCGACCAAAATTTCCCTAGTATAAAAAGTCTTTCTCCCCTCCCCTCCTCAGTCGCCTAAAGATCTACCACAACATCCACTGGGATCTACATCGACTGGTTGCCGAGCTCTGCCCTATAGTGTCTGCGTCTAGTTTATTCCCTAGAAGTATGGGACCAGTACTGCACATGATGCCTGTGCGAGAAGCGTGCTCTTAAGCACGTTGTATCCGCTAGTGATGTTGTTATACTTACCTGGTCGTTCCTCTCCTACTCCGTGGTGTAGAGGTTAACGATAGGTTTTTGTTGTTGTTGGTACTATTATGTTGTGGGTACCAGCTCCATGCCCAGGCTCGTCTAATCTTATGAGGAAACAGTCATCCTATTCGTTAGTTGTCTCCCCGGAGATCCCAGAAACCATTTGAGGTACTATTCTTCTAATCTGCGCAATTGTTGGGTAGAACACACATCATGGAAACCACGTGATAGCATTAGAAGGCAGTTCTATTTCTGGAATCCCCGGTATAAGAGAAATAGAGGGAGACAAATACACACACACACACACACACACACACACACACACACACACACACACACACACACACACACACACACACACACACACACACACACACACACACACACACAAGAACACACACACACAAAAACACACACACACAGAGAAAAGAACTGTAGACAGGAATCTACTACTTCAAAAACATTCAGACGTCAGCGTGAATAAGTTTAAAGAAAGCCAGTGGTTAGCCTGAGGATATTGGCATCTCAGTGGCGGTTGTCCAGGAACGATAAAAGATGTACATGAGAACGATAAAAGATGTACATGAGAACGATAAAAGATGTACATGAGAACGATAAAAGATGTACATGAGAATGATAAAAGATGTACATGAGAACGATAAAAGATGTACATGAGAACGATAAAAGATGTACATGAGAACGATAAAAGATGTACATGAGAACGATAAAAGATGTACACGAGAACGATAAAGAAGACATTGAAAGATCTTGAGTAGGAAGACACAGGACAGGAAGGTTTTACATGTGTTTGATGGGGATCACTGCGTCATAGGGAGCAGAAACATATTAATGTTAATGATGAAACTAGGTACGATACCATATATTCCTTTCAGGCATTCGCATATTCGATTCCGATTTTAAAAGAACGACCAATTTATTTATTGTATCATTTGCTCACAGATGTAGCACAATAAAATTTAACACACGCAGATGTAACTTGTAATGAAGCTATTAAAAAAACAAAAAATAAATCAAATTAGACTGTAAAATTTTGTTAGCGATCAAACGGGCAGGAAAACGAATGTTTTTTAATTTGTTGGGAGAAACAGCCCACTGTATTCAGTTAAAGATGAAAGTGATACATTAATCGATTTTACTTTAATTTTTCTTTATTTATTTCAGCAGCTGAATTAAACAGTTCTTGTTTACGTGTAACTCCACGGACATTATAATTTTAAATTAAGCACTTTTTTGTGTGGCTACAGTGTGTCTAGAGATAACCCATCATGCCCTGCGGTTCACTCGTGTCAAATATGTGACGCCGTGAAAACTTCGGACTTAGAATCAGATAAAACTATTCAAATTAAAACTGCTGAAACGAAAACAAAAGAATACAGTATTTTTTGTTTTTAAAATTTGACAGTAGACGCTGAATGTGTATATATATATATATATTGAGTTATTTTTGTTAGGTGCGAATTCTTTACACGCTACTTTGTTGATGCAATTTCTACTACAGCTATGTTGAGTGAAGCAATTTCTGATTAAGATTTCTTATTTGAAGCAAACTCTTTTCAAAGTGTTTTATTTACTGCAATTTTCTCTAGTTATTTTGTTAGAAACTTTTATTTTGAGTTACTTTGTGGTTGGATTTTTCTTCTTGAGTTGTTTAGATTGAAGCTATTTTTTCTAGAGTTATTTTCTTTGAAACTATTTCTTCTCGACTTGTTCTATTGGACGCAAATTCTTCACGAGTTTTTTTTGTTTTTTTAAGGAATAACTTCTCGAAGGATTCTGCTCGAAGCAATTTCTTCTGTGTGTCGCGATTTCGTATTAAGCTTGTTTGAAACAATTTCTTCTTGAGTTCTTTTGTTTGTCGGAATTTCCTCACCAGTTCTTTTGTTTGTCGGCATTCCTCACTAGTTCTTTCCTTTGTCGGAATTTCCTCACAGGTTCTTTTGTTTATCGGAATTTCCTCACCAGTTATTTTGTTTGTCGGAATTTCCTCACCAGTTATTTTGTTTGTCGGAATTTCCTCACCAGTTATTTTGTTTGTCGGAATTTCCTCACCAGTTATTTTGCTAGAAGTAATTTCTGGAGATTTCATGTTTGAAGCATGTTCTGTCCTATTTATTTTTGTTGAAAGCAATTTCTTTTTAAAGGGAGGATATTGAGAGCTGATGCGGGTTGCCTAGGACAGGTAATCTTGGAGAAACTTAGGTGACCGTCTAGGCTTTACCAGGAACTAATTGGCGAAGACGTAATTATGAAAAACGTCCATAGGATTGTAGTTCCAACAGTTCATTTGCTGAACGTCATTTACAATAGTCAAGGGACTTGGACAGCCGTCTGAGGGACGTTGAGCTCGGTCAAACCACTATAGAGGAAAAATGGGCCACTCTAAAGAACACTGTGTACTCTGTAGCCTCTGAGAGCTTGGGATATACAACACGCAAGAACCCTGACTGGTTTGATGAGAATGATGTAAATATTAAAACACTGCTGGCTGAAAAATATCGCTTGCACAGAGACTATCAAAGCAACCCTTCCTCAACATCCAAAAAGGCAGCCTTTACCAACATACGCAGAGTTGTCCAGAATAAGCTCAGGAAGATGCATGATGCATGGCTCAGCAATAAAGCAAACGAGATACAGAGAAATGCAGACAGAAATGACTCAAAGCGCTTTTATGATGCCCTGAAAGCAATGTATGGCCCTCAATCGAATCAATCATCACCGGTCCTAAATTCTGATGGCATGGCATTGCTCACTGATAAAACGCAGATTTTGGAATGCTGGGCACAACACTTCAATGCCATCTTAAATTATCCATCAACCGTGAACGACCAGGCCATTGCAAGCATACCGCAAGTTACAGTCAACGATAGACTTGACCTTCCACCCAGCTTGGAAGAGGTCAAGAAAGCAACCAGTCTACTGTCCAGCGGCAAAGCCCCTGGATCAGATGCTATTCCTGCTGAGATTTATAAAGCTGGAGGCAGCATGCTGCTGCAGAGATTAACAGACCTCTTCCACTCAGTCTGGGATGAAGAACAGATACCACAGGAATTGAAAGATGCCACCATTGTTCACATATACAAGCGAAAGGGAAATCATCAATCATGTGTTAACCATAGGGGAATCTCCCTATTATCTATTGCGGGCAAAATCCTGGCTCGAGTCCTGCTCAATCGCTTGACTGTTCATCTCGAATCGCAGGACTTACTTCCAGAGAGTCAGTGTGGTTTCCGAGCAGGCCGCGGGACCGTCGATATGATATTTGCCGCTCGCCAACTTCAGGAGAAATGCCAGGAACAGTACAGTGACCTATACACAACATTTATTGACTTGACCAAGGCCTTTGACACTGTCAATAGGGATGGACTATGGAAAATTATGGCGAAATTCGGCTGTCCCGATAAGTTCATCTCAATTGTCCGCCAGTTTCATGAAGGTATGATGGCTCGCGTATTGAATGATGGAGAACCTTCTGAACCCTTTCCGGTCACAAACGGTGTCAAACAGGGATGTGTGCTCGCTCCGACACTATTCAGTATGATATTTGCTGCCATGCTGTCTAACGTTACGCATGGCAGTAGTGACGGCATACACATCAGATACAGGACAGATGGGAAGCTGTTTAATTTGAGACGATTACAGTCCTTTACAAAGGTGAATGAAACAATGATCTCTGACCTTGTCTTTGCGGACGACTGTGCCCTCAACACCTGCACAGAACTAGACATGCAGAACAATATGAGAAGGCTTTCTGTAGCGTGTGATGACTTTGGTCTTACCATCAATACGAAGAAATCTGAAGTAATGTTGCAACCTGCTCCTGAGAAACCTTACTGTGAACCAAATATCACAGTAAAGAACCAACGTCTCCAAGTGGTGGACAGCTTCACTTATCTAGGCAGTACCCTTACCAAAGATGCGAATATCGACGCCGAGGTCAACAACAGAATTGCAAAGGCAAGTGCAGCTTTTGGAAGACTAAGAGTAAATGTCTGGGATCGACAAGGAATTAGTGCCGCCACCAAGATAAAAGTATATCATGCAATAGTGCTCACTACCCTCCTGTGTGCCTGTGAAACATGGACAGTGTATAGCAGACACGCCAAGAAGCTTAATCATTTCGACATGAGCTGTCTTCGCAGGATACTCAGGATCAAGTGGCATGATAGAGTATTTAATTCTGAGGTCCTCAACAGAGCACATATCTCAAGCATCTACACATTGCTGCAGAGGGCCCAAAATAGATGGGCCGGACATGTTGTTCGCATGCCCGAAAAACGCCTCCCAAAGCAGTTGATGTACAGTGAACTCTCTATGGGTAAGCGAACAGTAGGGGGACAAAAGAAACGCTTCAAAGACACACTGAAAGCATCGTTGAGCAGCTTCAAAATTGATGTCTCCTGGGAGACTATCGCACATGATCGCTCTGCCTGGCGGACAAACATTACTCAAGGCGCTCGCTTTGCAGAACAGAATTTAGCTGATAAGGCAGAAGGCAAGCGTGCTACAAGAAAAGTCAGAATGCGCAGCAACACTACTATCGACTCTAACCATGTGTGCCCCGTATGTGGCATGGCCTGTAGGGCCAAAATAGGACTAATTAGCCACATGAGATCACGGCACTGATGTCTCACAATTCAAGTCTGAAGCTGTCGCCATCTTCGCTTGCGATGGGCAACTATTATTATTATTATTTACAATAGTCAAGCCCAGCTGTTATTTTTGTTGTTAATGTTGATAATAATCAACGTCACTGCATTCCGGGCAAACCCATAGGTGAACAGTCTCCCTCAGCAAATGTCAAAGGATATGAATGCTAATTGTTCCCGTAGCGCGCTGGCTGTACAGACGGCGGATGCATCCTCTCATATGTCCATCCCTGCTAATTATACGTTCTATGTCAAATTCCAACAATCTTAGCCTTGTTGATTCCTAGGTTGCAGTGTCCTTCTCTAACAAAAGATTATCAATAATCCCTAGTATCTCTCCCTTATCCATATCCAGTGTCCTCACTATTGGTGCTCTCGAAGCTAATCTATCAGCTCTTTCATTGCCGCGTACCCCAGCATAACCAGGACAGTAGATCCATACCAGTTCCTGAAGACTCAAGGCTTCTATGGATGTTTTCCATTCTTGACCTTCAATTCTGGACCTTCCGAAGCATGGACTGAGACTCTGAAGCCCCATATTGATATCTTACCACGGAGCACAGACCCATCAATGCAGACAGTGGCATCATCAACCCCCTGTCACTGTACAATCACGCAACACATGGAAAATAAATTGCGCCAAACTCCATATTACGCAAATGTATCGTTATCTTTAAGCTCCCAGAGGTGCGTAGCCCGTCAACAAATTCCCGTCACGGTTTCCCGTGATATGTCGTCATTCGTTTAAGATTGTTTCCATGTCTTCTTGTTATCTCTTCATGTCTATCTCCAGTTTCTTTCTGCGAGCGTGTTTTTAATTACGCACAGTACACTTTTATAAATTGTCTATTCTTTTAATCTAACAGTGTCAAATACTGCTCATATATATATATATATATATATATATATATATATATATATATATATATATATATATATATATATATATATATATATATATATATATATATATATAATATATATATATATATATATATATATATACAGTAGAACTCCATTTATCCGAACCCCATGGGACCGAGCATCGTTCGGATAATCAAATGTTCGGATAATTGGATTACATAATGTATCGAGTACATGTACACATATTTCTAAAAAATAATTAACCATCACAAGGAAATTACACTATAAAACATATTTACTTGTACTGTAATAATAATACCCACACTGTATTAGATCACTGTATCACCAAAATCTTTCATTACATTTTGCAGTGCATGTACTACTTGTATTAATTATTTTTTTTTAAGAAAGAGAAATGTTTTCAAAATAACATTACAAACGATTCAAAACCAGGCGCAACTTACGTATACATGTACTTGCACAGATGTAACCCACTATTTAAATTAATGAGGAATCCTCTTTTGCACCAAACTGGATAGTCTCCTTTTGGCTGCTAAGTTTCGCATTCTCTTCAACAGCAGAAGCTGTATAGGACAGCTGTCATCTTCTTGCTCGTACCAAGCCATCGCTGTTTCTAGTGCTATAAAGGCCTCTTCGGGACTTGGTCGACGTTTTGGGTTTTCTTCATAATCTACAAGTACATCATGTACTTCTGAGGAGTCTTCATCATCGGTCACTACATGTATTTGGTTTTCTTCTTGCACAAAAGACAAAATTTCTTCGTCATTCAAAAACTGAAAACCAGAATCATTATCATCTTCTAGCCACATGTGTGCATCATCTTTGTCACAGGCCGAAAATCCGGGCATTGCTTGAAACAGTTCCACAACTTCATTTATACAATCATCATTTGTGTCCACTACAGTAGTTTCATTTCCTCCTTTTTTCCCAAGCAATCTATTCCAAGCCTTGTTGAGATTATCTTGTGACAGGGTGGTCCAAGCATCAGCTAACATATATCAGCAGTCTTTGAGATTAAGCTTTTTGGAAAACGCCACCACACTTTCTTCATCTTCAGCCAACAATAAACGACGCATGACTTCCTTCTTGTACATCGTTTTAAGCTTTGCTATAACACCCTGATCCATTGGTTGAATCAGTGCTGTTACATTGGGAGGCAGAAAAATTACTTTAAAATTTGCATCAACTGCATTCAATGTATCCGTCTCTGGATGAGATGGTGCATTGTCCAGTAGAAGAATTACTTTTCCAGTTTTCTTTTCTTGTTCTCGCAACCTCTTCACATTTGGGATGAACTGATTTGTATACCAATCAAGAAATATTTCACTATTCATCCAAGCACTCTTCTGTGCTTTGTAGCACAATGGGAGACATGTCACATTCTTTAAACAACGTGGTTTTTTGGCTTACCGATCATTAGCACCGGTAAACGATGACTTCCACTGGCATTCGCGGCTACCAAGATTGTTATTCTCTCCTTGCGCTTTTTAAGCACGGGGGAAGCTGCGTCGCGCGGAGTTGCAAGTGATTTTGGAGGCAATGATTTCCAGCATAAGCCAGTCTCATCGGCATTATACACATCGAGTGGAATAATCCTCTTCTTCCAAAAAAGCCTAGCATGTTCCTTTAAAATTTTTAGCGGCAGTTGCATATCTCCAATTCTCGTATGCCATGACGAGATTTAAAGTTTCTTAACCATCCCTGGCTAGCCTTAAAGTCAGGAGGACAGTCAAGTTGATTGTTGAACTGAAGTGCCTTTTCACACAATAGAGAACCAGAGATAGTTTCCCCTTTGCTTCTTCTTTGCACAAACCATATATACAAAGCCTCTTCCAATTTCAAATCTTTCGCATGTCTCACGGTTTACGTTTCTTCGACCCATTTTCACTATCCAATTTCGGTGCAAAACTCATAATTTTATCCTTGTTACTTTTGATGTCAAAGACGGTAGCTTTCCCAACATTGGAAATCCTCGCAAGTGAAGACACAGTTTCACCTTTTCCTAGTCTCTTGATAATTTCTGTTTTCGTTTCAATTGACAAAACATTGCGGTTCCTTTTATATGCTTTAGGCCTTCTGGAAGATTCCATATCGCACAGAGAAATACTTGCACACCAAAATTATTCTGCTGTAGTAGCAGACACAATTATTTTAAGTTGAACTGTCTGTTTAGCCAGTGTTCTGCCTAGAACGCATACGTACACTAGATTGGTAAACCAGATATTAACTGACTTTATGATCTCACTGACTTCCTGTACGTAAGAGACTGACCATTAGCCCCCTCCCTCGTCTGCAAATATTTCGGACACATTTGAAGCTTGCAGCATCAAAAGATTCAAAAATAAAAGTCCTAACATGACTGGTGGCGCTGATTTTTTTTTTTTTTCTCGAAAAAGTGTTCGGATAATTGGATGTTCGGATAATTGGGGTTCGGATAAATGGAGTTCTACTGTATATATATATATATATATATATATATATATATATATATATATATATATATATATATATAATCGTGAAAATAGCGAAGAATCAAATGGCACTTGGGTTGCAAAGAATCAAAAGACCAACCCGGTTGTGACCGAAAAAAAATATAATCAAGATTGATGTCAACATAAGTAAGTAAGACAGAAAATGGGACACAAATTTTGCCAGTAGTCTGAAAAATTATTTAAAAATAAAATCAAGATTGATCTCAACGTACTACATAAGTGAGACAGAAAATGGGTCTCAGATTACGTGAGCTGTCAGAAATATTATTTTACTTTAGAAAACAATGTTGATGGAAAATATGGTTCAAATTACAATATCAATCATTGGGGATTTGGAAAAGGGGGGGGGGGGGGGGGGGGGGGGGGGGGAGGCGTGAAAAGGGGGATACGTGAGGAGTGGGAGGATGTGTATTTGCTGTGCGACATCATCAGTGACTGAAGGAAAAAACATTTTCAAATTACGTTCAAATAATTAATAAGGAGAAATAATAAATAAAAGCAGATCATCGCAAAAGGGACATCAAAGAACGGCCAAATTGAAAAAAAAACAAACAAAACTATACTTGTCTTCTTAGTAGATAAGAGACTTTAGAAGGAAAACAAACCCTCTGAGACAAACGTTACTAGTGTTATCTCTGTGGTCGAATTATATACATATATGTAATCAAATATTTTTGTACAAAGATATCTGTTTATTGCTTGTTTTAAAAACATAACATGTGAAAAATTAATTGATTTTCATTTTGGTGCATCTGTTAAAACCTAAAGACCATCTGGGACAGAAAGAATTAACAAACACTAATTTGACACTATATAATAATACAAACTACAATTTAAAAAAAAAACTATCCTGTTCAACCTCCGATGGATATAATTAGAATATACATTATTTTAGTTTCAAAGTAACGTTCTAGAAGATGTAAGGTATTTTATGAAAAATCTTTGTCAATGGAAATAAGAAAGATAGTTTTCAATGTTATCCCCAACAAATTGCAGAGAATTGTGGTGACTTTTGAGGGAGAAGGACAGATTGAATCTTCTTCTTCGTCCTCGTTCGTCCTGAAAAGGACGTTGGTTGCGTTGTGTCTGTTTACAGCGGAGCTGAGATATCTGCGCCTTTCGGCCGGCACATCCGACTTCAGCACGGCATTTTTTGGGACTGGGTTTGCCTTCCCTCTTCGATCTCTACTCTCTCAGCCAGACTGCATTGATGCAGCCTGTTTCCAGGACCACCACGTGGAGGTGGAGTAGGGTCTTGGTTGAATGAAGGTAAGCAAGTTAACAAAATGGTCACACAAAAGAATTAATTTCCTGTCATTCATACTCGCGCTAGCAAAGGCCTTCACTCATCTTGCTCTCACTTACCGATTGTGAAAAAATCTTGCACTCCATAGAATAACACAACAGCAGTTACACCTCAACTAAATGTATGAGTGTTTGTTCAAGTTCTAGCCCCAGATTATCGGGTAGGCGGTCAGCACATAAAAGGATCCCGTAATCGCTGGAAAATGAATCTGTAGTTGTGTCTCTTTTTTCTTAATAACAGTTTCTATGGGAGGGCACGGTCTCTGATACCGGGGTGAGGATGGTGTGGTCTATTTGACTATGCCGCTGATAATAAAATTCTTACGCGTGCTGGTACACTTTATCCGTGAGGTATGGTTTAAGTCCAGTGAGAAAACTAAGTCACATCACTGTTCAGGAAATTATGAATTATCTCTCTGTGTCAGTAAACTAACAAAGCTCGGGCCAGTGTTCTTCTTCCCGTTACGACTTAAGTTGTTTGATGGTGCGTTAAATTTGTCTTTGGGTGTGCTTTCTTTGCTATAAGTTAGATAGCGGAATTCCAAACATAGAATCGCCTCAAAGATTAAAAATTTACACAGTCTCAACAAGTTCTGCGTCAGGGGAACTCTACACACTGTTTATGCTTTGCTTTGCTTAGATTGATTTCTTTATTGCTTTCTTAGTGCTGGGATCGCACAGGTTACGATCACTCTGTATGAAAGAAAAAAAGACATGTAATATACCGAAAACAAATAACCTTCTGAAGCGCGATGAATTTCCCGTTAAGCCTTATTATATATATGCTCGCGTATTTAATTATGTATTTAATAAACACTGCGCGAGTTCTAGTGGTTAAAAACACACATCTATAAAACTAGGACTTAACTGAATTTATTAATTATAAATTCCTTCGCGACTTTAAAAGTTAATTTAAGCATCTATTATCTTTTGAAATAATATAATAGATAGATCATTATATTTAAAACTGGAACTCTTGAGATGGTTTAATTAAATAGATTTAAATTAACACAAAATCCCTTTAAATAGAATGACTGAGCTAGACCACTGATCACTTTACACAATATATATTACCGCTTTGCACAGAATTAGAAATCACTGCAAATATATATAAAATCCAGGGGAAAATCTATAACAAGATTTCAATAAAGCTAGTGCTTCTGTAAAGGTCTGGCCAGCGAGTGATAACGTGTCTAGTTCTACATGGTCTATTTAGCTAAAATGAAATGTAAGTTGAGTGGGACATGATAAACTTGACAACTTATTTGATCTCACGAACTTTTGGGGATCTGGCCGCCAAATCAAGAGAAGAAGCCGCCCCCTGGTCTTCGTATCCGCTCGCTGCTGCCCGTTTCGCTTTCCCCCGTTCGCTCGGTTCCTCGATTGACACCGAGACGCGAAATTAGCGGCAAGCAACTGCGTCTCGTATCAGGGAAAACTACTGTCTTTGATAGCGCCGATAGTCTCCCTTAAGATCCCTCGGTCTGTCTCTTTGATCTCGTCGCTGTATCCTACATGAGTCCCGGTGGAATGCGTTCTGGCAAACGAAAAGTTACAACAAATGTTCAGGGGTTCTAATGTTATGAAAAGCTAAGGGTCCCTTAAATCATCCATCATATCAGGGAAAATTCACTTGTCAAACTAGACGTACGTCACAACAGGATATTTTCTGGACGATAAATTCTCTCTCAGGAATCCTACAAAAGGACTATGTAAAGAACATAGAGGAGGTTTGGTGTCCAGCCACATTAATTAAAATATCCCGACCCACTTGAAGTTAGTTTAATTATGGCTCAGCCCCCAGGGTGTAGATTTATGTTTAAAACAAAATAGAGCCCAAATAAAGTTAACAAGAAAAATAACAACCGACGCTGTTAAGTTAAATTGAATAAGAGAGTATAGATTCTCACATAACTGAATGTACATATAAATATGAAAAAAAGTTTAGCTCCACTGTTTAAAAAAAACCCAACTATTATGGTCATCATATGGACCAGGAGATCTTTTCTATGGTAGTTTTGCTGGTAGGTGTTAATACTCATCTCCTCAAGGACTGTTGTAGCTACGGAGATTATTTGTGTTCGGACTCTCTTGGTTTGGTCTTCCCCAGCACTTAGGTAGCATAAACAGTTCTATGGGTTCAGAGGGTGGCAGAGGTTACTTCCCTGGACTCAGTGCACATCACAGATAAGGATGGAGTAAGTCGACCCTGCTGAATACCACTTCTGCTTATGTGATGTGTGGTATGGAATGGGTTACTAGGTAATAGGATATGGTTTGGTATGGTAACCTGGTTTATACCCGCAACTTGTAGTCTGGTTTAGTAGGTTGTAACCGTAACCTGGGTTAGTATCTTGAAAACGTAACCTGGGTGGATTCGCTCACGAATTCACTACGGATTTTGCAACCACAAGGTAGCCTCGGTTGAGGCCCATAGGCTTCTGCTTCGAGCGATAGTTACAATTAGAATGACTTATAATTCCCTCCACAATCTCCTTATGGCCTCCCCCCCCCCGGCGCAGGGGTGGGGGGACCTCTGTTGTGGCCTCATTCCACCCACACACAAGTTCGTGTAGTTCATGTTGGTCGCAGGATGATCAAATTCCTTCATTTTAAACTGGTCCGAGCGTTCTAATAGTGCAGGCTTCCTTGATTTATGTGCATCTACTTGACACAAAAGAGTTACTTCCGGGCTGGTCGTAGCACTGTTTTTCACCTTCCAAGTGGAATGACTTTCGCTGGCCATGCGAATAATTTATTGGCCTGAGTGTGGGGAATCCAGGGGTTTATCAAGTGCTATCGAAATAGAAGACTTGAAGAGGGAAAGTTTTCTCATTATAGAATGGAAAAATTCTGAAGAAAAGTGTTTTCAGTTCTAGCAGAGAGATTTTGAGAGGAATAAAATAAAGAAATAGTCGGTGAGAGTGGTTCACCACAAGAATCATGGATAATAAGTAATGAAGTAAAAATATCCCTGGAGGCCACAGAGATGTGTTTGTGCAGAAGAACGTGCAATATCACGGACATCAAAAGAAGAAAATGAGGATGTCGTGAAAGAAATCAGTGCGCACTAGGAAACTTGCCCCTTCTAACTTCCGCGCGTCTCTGATGAGACACAGATGTAATAAGCCTATTGCTCCCTCGGTCATATCCTTCACACGACTAGTATGAGATTGCGCCTGGGGGCTGGCAACCGCATCATGTTAAACGAATTGTGACATAAACCACGACTGCAAGAACACGTGATTGATTGATGCAGGCTTTCTGTAAAGAGACCATCTACAGTGGTGTGCCCATGCGCCACACGGAGCAAATAGAAAACATTATTAATAGGGAACTAATTACTCATATTAGAAGGAACGCTTACCGCTTTCTATAAACTTATTCATGTTGACGTTTGAAAGTGCGCGTAGAAGAAAAAGAAGCAGAAGAAGAAGGGTTAGCTAGGAAGAACGAAAATAATTACTGTAAGTCTTACAAGAACAAGGGACAATTGAAATGGCCAGCGTAACAATCAAAAAGTTTTCGTCAAGGTTAAAAACGAACACACAGAGTATAAAATACAAAGCCAAAACTAATCTAAATGCAGAAAAAGTAAATGAAAAGAAAAAAAAAAGATACGCTGCTGCTAATCTAGCAAATCCCAGAGAGATATACGACAAGGACACGATAGGAACTAGAAATAATATTAACAAGTAAAGGGGAAATAAACCAAAAGAAAACCTAGTCTTAAGGGAACAATTTTATTGCTATTACCAAATACACTAAAGATACAATTATAAATTGTCCATATATTCTATTGTATAGAGTAAAGACGAATAGCCTAGTATCAACATGTTCCCTCAAGGTGTGTCCAATCCATCGCCAACATCTTCTCATTTCTCGTTCCACTGGTAATTATCATCAGTTCCAGGTTGGTGACCTTTTTGTACAAGTTTAATCCTTCTAATCTACGCAAGCACCAATTTATGAACGCCTGTAACTAGTCGCTTTTGTTGTTATCCACGTGTATATCTTATTATTCACAAACTTATACAACAGTAAAAGTGGAACCTATATATTGCTTTATGATTTTAAGCCATAACTAAATATTAGTTGTTCAGAAAGATCGTCACTTTAGACCAGAAACATTCATCTTTACAGAAAATATACTTTGATAAGTTCACACCTAAGGTAAAGCCCACAAGAAAGCTGGTTATGAATAGAATGTGCTTAACACAGGGTGGCCCAACTTATTCAACCCCGAGGGCCACATAAACCAAAAGTTTAAAGTTCGCAGGCCATTCATGATAACAAAATTATTTAAAATAAAAGCTCAGTGATTAAAAATGACATTGAGTTTCGGATGCTGACTACAGGCAGTAAAACATTACTTTCCATGGGACGTTTTGATTCTAATCTCAAAAATATTAATTATACAATATAATTAAAGAAATATTTTTTTTGTATGAGAGCGGGCCACAAAACAATTTAACGAGGGCCATATTTGGCCCGCGAGACTGCAGTTGGACCACGCTAGCTTAATACAAAATACTCGCTGACCCAGTTGTTTGTCTTATTTCGTGACATGTGTGAAACATGGAGGATTAACATCGCGACAACCAAGAGATTACAGATTTTCATACCTGGGTGCTTGGCCAGGTACGGATTAAAATGGTATTAAGGGATCATCAATGTGGAACTAATGAAAGATTCAGACAAATACGAGTGGTTCAACAAATGACAACAGTACTTTGGGTCTATTGAAGAAACCAGCAGGCATCATTACCAGGCAGTCTTTGTTTTGTGATCTCCAAGGTACGAGAAGTCGCTGGCGCTTTAAAACCAGTATCTTTGGGCAGATAGAGCTCGTGATCCTTGGTTGGTAGCCTGTCTAAGAGAAGGTAAAACTCTGAATTCAAACCACCGCTGCCTAGCGGGAATTTCCAGTTATGGGAAAGGCTTCGGGAGTAAGGCAGTCTAATGTTGATTCGACATTTTTCTGGCAACTCCTGCGACGTGGCTGGTACAAAACTGTATCGGCTACTGCCATTCCTTTGGATCTACCGGCTGCGTGGAGAGGGGGAACATGCTGCATGACCAACAGCTTGATCTCCATATAACTGTGCCCTGGAGAGGACACTCCAGCTTCACCCTACAGATGTCGGCAAAACACGGGAATGAGCAATAACCGGTTATAAGCATTTTGCCTAATTGACGTCGGGTATGGCGCCAGGGGCTACTTCCGACAGTGAGAGAGGTTCTAAGATATCACTGGACAGCTACCGCTCGCTTCAAGCTGGGCAGCCCCTTGTCAGTTAGGTGTTGTCCCGCCACTGTCTGCTTTCCCCATTGAGTGTATGGGGATTAGGGTCAAACCCGAACTGTGGACAGAAAATTTTGTACCAAGCAATTATAAAAAAAACCAGAAGTAATAGAAATAAACAACTTATCAGATTGGGATGCTGGAACGTCCGGACTATGATGACTGGACTATCCGAAAACCTACAGGACATAAACGATGTCAGGAAGACAGCCGTAATTAATGACGAACTCAAGCGACTTCAGGTGGATATAGCTGCACTTCAGGAAACGCACTTGGCAGGCTCAGGAATGGTGAGCGAGAAGAACTACACATTTTATTGGTAAGAGAAAGACCTTAATAAAACTAGAGAACACGGAGTAGGTTTTGCGGTAAAAAAATCGTTGAACCAGGCGAGAATGGATCAGAACGCCTGTTAACGCTCCGCCTGCAAACTAGTGCAGGTCCCATCACCCTTGTCAGTGTGTATGCTCCTACTCTGTACTCTGCCTCAGAAGCTAAAGACGAGTTCTACGAGAATCTAGCAGCAGTCATCAAAAGCACACCTAGGCAAGAACAGCTTGTTCTCCTTGGTGACTTTAATGCTAGAGTGGGTGCCGATAATGTTTCATGGCCTTCATGTCTGGGCAGGTTTGGTATTGGCAAGATGAATGAAAATGGACAACGGCTCTTGGAGTTGTGTGTCCATCATGACCTCTGCGTGACCAACACCTACTTTCAGACAAAACCCCAGCATAAGGTGTCATGGAGACACCCACGATCCAAGCACTGGCACCAACTGGATCTGATTCTTGTCAGAAGGCCACTTCTTAGGTCTGTGCTCTCCACGCGCTCGTACCATAGTGCAGACTGTGATACATAACACTCTTTGGTTGCTGCAAACTCAGAGCACAACCAAGAAAAGTCTATCGTGTCAGACACGAAGGGAAACCACGAATTGATACCAGCAAGATGTCAGACCCTGTCATGGTCGCTCAATTTACCACGACCTTCAAGAAAGAGCAACTCTGGGAAGGTTAAGGCGGCCGGCGTGATGCTGACCACATCACCCCTCGTGTGCCGATGGTCAAGAAAATGTGGGCCTAACACCATATTCCCAATATGCCTCAATGGGCGTGTAACGGAATCCTTTACCTTTTACCTTTTTTTTTCAAGAAAGTGCTCAAAATGGTGATAATGTTACAGACAACTGGGAGCATCTGCGGAACACCATTCAAACACCATTCAAAGTACTGCACTTGCCACCTTTGGTAAAAAAAAACAGCGAAGTCAAACGACTGGTTTGATGCTTCGTCCGATGTGATGACACCTGTCATTGAAGCTAACCACAGTGTCGCGATTGAATACAAACTTTCACCAAGTGCTAGAACCCTACAGATTCTGAAGGCTACGAGAAGCAAAGTACAATAAACTGCTCGACGTTGTGCAAATGTCTATTGGCTCCAGCTCAGTGAAAGCATTCAGACCGCAGCGCAAACAGGCAACACTAGACAAATGTATGACGGTATAAAGAAAGCCCTTGGTCCCCCAAAAAATTAAGACGGCACCGCTAAAAACCATCAGCGGAGAGAAGCTAACCGATAAGGGTAAGCAGATGGAGAGGTGGGTTGAGCACTACTTTGAGCTTTACGCTAGAGAAAATACCGTCGCGACTGCAGCCCTTGGTGCTGTCAAATGTCTGACAACTATCGGGGAGCTGGATGCTGAACCAACATTAGAAGAACTCAGCAAGGCCATTGATATCTTGGCCTCTGGCAAAGCACCAGGCATTGATGGAATTCCCCCCGATTTAATCAAATGCTGCAAGAGCACCCTATTACATCCCCTGCATAGGGTACTGCGCCAGTGCTGGGAAGAGACAACTATTCCTCAAGACATGAGAGATGCCAAGATTGTAACACTGAATAAAAATAAAGGAGACAGAAGTGATTGCAATAACTACAGAGGCATCTCTCTTCTTAGTGTTTTTGGTAAGGTTTTTGCCAGAGTCATCTTAATGCGACTACACAAGTTAGATGAGCGCATATATCCAGAGTCACAGTGTGGATTCCAAGCTGGTAGATCAACAACAGATATGATCCTTTCTCTCTGCCAGCTTCAGGAAAAATCAAGAGAGCAGAAAAGACATTTATAAATCGCCTTTATAGACCTCACAAAGGCATTTGACCTGGTTAGTAGGGATGGTCTCTTCACAATCCTCCTGAAAATAGGCTGTTCTGCTAAATTGCTGGAAAGGATAAAGTCATTCCATGAGAACATGAAGGGAACAGTCCAGTATGCTGGAAGCACATCACAGCCCTTTGACATACGCAGTGGCGTTAAACAAGGCTGTGTTCTGGCTCCAACCCTCTTCGGGATCTTCTTTGCCTTACTCTTGAAACAAGCATTCAGAGATGCAACTGAAGGAATATGCCTTCACACTAGGTCAGATGGCCGTCTGTTTAATCTTTCAAGGCTGAAGGCAAAAACAAAAATCAGAAGGGTCACTATAAGAGACTTGTTGTTCGCTGATGACGCTGCAGTCGTCACTCAAAGCCAACAGGAGCTTCAGAGCTTGATGAATCGCTTCACCCAAGCATGCAAGGACTTTGGCCTCACAATAAGTCTAAAGAAAACAAATGTGCTGAGTCAGGATGTGGGTGCTGCACCAGTTATCACTATCGATAACTATGAATTGGCAGTGGTGCACCACTTCACATACCTGGGGTCTACCATCAATGACAAACTCTCACTGGACACAGAAATTGACAGCCGCATTGGCAAAGCTGCAGCTACCTTTGCTCGCCTCACATCGCGTGTTTGGGGAAACTCCAAACTCACAATGGAGACCAAAGCTGCGGTATATAACACCTGCGTCACCAGCACACTTATGTGTGGTAGTGAGACATGGACAACCTATGCTAAGCATGAAAGAAGACTCAATACCTTCCATTTACGGTGTTTGCGTCACATTCTCGGCATTTCGTGGAAAGATAAAGTGACAAATGTCGAGGTGTTGTCACGTGCTGGCCTTCAAAGTATGTATACACTGCTTAGACAGCGCAGACTACGCTGGCTTGGCCATGTCCGCAGCATGGAAGATGGTCGCATCCCGAAAGATATCGTCTACGGACAACTGGCAGATGGCAAAAGAACAGTTGGGCAACCGTAGCTGAGATTCAAAGATGTGTGCAAGAGAGACACGAGGGCACTGGACATAAGTCCAGCAACCTGAGAGGATGAAGCTGCCGATCGCACCAAGTGGCGATGTTATCTGCTGCGCCACCTCAGTTTGGGCGAAAAAAAGCTCACACAACAAGCAGAAGAGAGGAGAAAACGTCGAAAGGAACACCAGGAAAGTAAGCAGCTGAGGTACTGTCACCTCAGGGGCGCATTCCCACAGTCAGTTATGACTGAAGGGGCTATTATAAGGTACGAGAAATACAGGTAGATTGAACGAACGCCTACAGAAGAGACATGGCGACAGACTTAAAAAGGTAAATTAAGACATGGAAAAAAATTGCATGGATGGTACAGATCAGGCGCACCTGGCACGAACTGGATTTAAGACCTATTCTCCGCAGGGAAATGAATGGTGATAGTGATGATGATTTAGTAGATAAATACTTAAAAAAAACTTGAAAACTTGAAAAAAAAAAAAAAAAAAAATCCTGCCCAACTCCAGACCCTTCCTGGAGATGATGGAAAGTCACATTTTTAATAGCTTCAAGAAATAGTCACAAAATACGGTATTGTGCATAAAGCAGTAGAAAAGGTGTGATGTTTAAAGGTAGTGTGCAATATAACAAAGCTTGTGAAAATCTGCAAAATCAAACAAAAGAGTGAAGCGGGGACAACACCTATAAACTAAACCAAAGGAAAAAATGTGTGCAAGTTTGCAACATGAAACTCACAACAGGTCTCAGCTGATCTGCAGAGCTGTGCTGAAATATCTGAAATTGTAGAAGATTATTGGGTTATAATAACATATAAAAATAGGTTATAAATAGCGCTGTGAAGAATATCATTAAGTGAAGAATATTTTATATAGATAGATAGATAGATTAGATAGATAGATAGATAGATAGATAGATAGATAGATAGATAGATAGATATATAGATAGATAGATAGATAGATGGGTGGGTGGGTGGGTAGTTAGCTAAGTACAAGTAGGTGGGTAAGCAGATTGATAGATAGATAGTTCGATAGATAGATGATAGACAGTTTTGCAAAAAGATAGACTGACAGACAGGCTTGCAGAAAGAAAGACAGACAGACAGATAGACAGCTAGATAGATAGATAGATAGATAGATAGATAGATAGATAGATAGATAGATAGATAGATAGATAGATAGATAGATAGATAGATAGATAGATAGATAGCATGTTGTTTTGTTCAAAAACTCAACTTATTTCCCACGAAATTCCCACTTCCCCTAACTTTCACTTAACGTCGTATGTTGACAAGTCAAACTATCACTTAACCTCGTATGTTGACAAGTCAAACTATCACTTAACCTCTTATGTTGACAAGTCAAACTATCACTTAACTTCGTATGTTGACAAGTCAAACCATAACTTAACCTCGTATGTTGACAAGTCAAATTATCACTTAACCTCGTATGTTGACAAGTCAAACTATCACTTAACCTCGTATGTTGACAAGTCAAACTATCACTTAACCTCGCATGTTGACAAGTCAAACTATCACTTAACCTCGTATGTTGACAAGTCAAACTATTACATCAATTTCATCATCATCATCATCATCAGCAATTTCCTTTTCGTTCCTTGTGGAGCATGGTGCCACCAAGGCAGTTGGTCACCTTGCAGGAAACGTGCACCAAGCATTCCCCTGTGGTTGTTACAGTAACAATGTTTTACATGATGGGGTTGCTAGCCTCATCCACAACCTCATATGAGTAGCCATGCACGACATGGTTGAGGTAGCGAAGGTAATATCCCTTCTTTGTCTCATTAGAGACATGAGGGAACTTCACGGTGGATCACTCCAATCTATTCACGCGCATGCTTTCATATATCACCCACAGTTATTTCCCCTTTCATGTTTATATCCCTTGCACTTTAAACTAACATTACATATCCAATGTTAGGAAACAAATAAACAGCACTTTTAAAAGGTGTCTGTGAGAATAAATTACTCAAGGGGATGCTTTCATCTTTATCGTCAGCGTAAATTACATGTGAAAACACACATATTAAAAAAAACACGAAGGATTTCGTTCGATGAAAATAGAGACAGAGGAACAAACAAACACACACACACATACAGAGTGAAAAAAATAGAGAGGGGTTATATACAGAGCATTACTATTTGTTCTCTTACGAGGCTCAATTTTATGCTATTGAGTTGGATCACGCTGTAATTTTCGGTATAGGATTTTACAAAAATGTAACATGCTTATGTTTTTAAAATCTTATGGTAAGTAATTATTTTTTCATTATTTATGTTAAGTTTTAACATAAGCGCCCAACGCCTAAGGACTAGTAATACATACATGGAATACTCGAAAAATGCATTCTTAAAACATGAAATCAATGTAAAAATAAAAACAGTTCATACTTTCAATCCTAAAAAAATTATGTTTCGGTTGTTCTTTTAAAATTTAAATTGAAAAAAAAAAGTTAAATACATTTCGGCGCCCCCACCCCCCACTCATCAGCGCCCTGTACGGCCGCACTGCTCGTATCGCCTAGGAGCCAGCCCAGGGTATTCAAGCCTAATTGTTTGACGTCATCAACAATAACAAACCATAGTGAAAACAATTTAAACAGAAGGGTTTTATGTCTACGAAATTTCCCAGGGGAAACCTGCTTCTCAGCTACTTCCTCTTTCACAGAGACATATATACGCCCAGCCTAGCCACTCACACCCACCCACTCATTTATCTCTCCCACATACAAAAAAGTGGTTTGAAAAAAGTAGGGCGTGGCTTATAATCGATAACTTTAAAACACGTGACACAGAACAGGAAGAAATGTCAACAATAGCTTCCATTTGTAATCAGAGTGGTTCTCTCCCACAGCGGCAGATATGTTTACCTTTTATTTCATTTTCTTTGGCCAAATGTCTGACGGATAAAGGAATACGTCTTATTAGGCTAAAGGACAAAGAAAACTGCCTATGTTGCGGCAACAATACCTTTGTCAGGAACAGACTAACAAAAACAGAACGGAAAAAAAACGAGAGCTAAGTAAGAAAGATGGAAAATTAATGAAAATAATACAACCTGGTCATAGGCGTGCCCAAAATCGTGCGGTGAAAACAAATTTTTTTTTCAACCCATCGTTTATTACCGTCTTAAAAAAGTCTTCCTTATTTTCTTATACAAAATATCTTATGAAGCATTTTGGGAGAACGAACGAACTTTATTTTCGAAGGGTTAAGAATTGGGCGCGCAATGTGTAACAGCATCCATAAGATGTGGATGTTACACCAGTTATTACTATCCATAGCTATGAATTGGTAGAGGTTCTCCACTTCACACACCTGGCGTGTGCCATCCACGACAAACTCTCTCGTGATACGTAAATAGATAGCCGCATTGGCAAAGTTGCAATAATCTTTGCCCACCTCATAACGCCTGTCTGGGGAAAGCTCAAACTAATGAAGACCAAAGCTGTGGTTATGATGCCTGCGTCCCCAGCACGCTTCTATATGGCAACGAGATTGGGACAACCTGCTAAGCAGGAGAAAAGAAACAAAGATCCAGATCCTTCAATCCACGGTGTCTACGGCACACCCTTGGTATTTCATGGAAGGACAAAGTGGCAAATGACGAGGTGCCTTTCAAAGCATGTACACACTGCTTATACAACACAGATTACGCTGGCTTGGCCATGTCAGGCGCATGAAAGATTGTCGCATCCCAAAATATATTTTCTACGGACAACTAGCAGATGGCAAAAGAACAGCCAGACGACTGCAACTGAGGTTCAAAGACGTGTGCAAGAGGAGACATAAATCCAGCAACCTGGAAGGATGAAGATGCCGATCGCACCAACTGGAGATGCTCCCAACGACACCATCTCTGATTGGGCGAAAAGAAACTCTTACAACAAGGAGAAGAGATAAAAACATGCCTTAAAAGAAAACCAGGCAGAAAAGCAGCTGATGGCTATCATCTCAAGGGAAGGAGGGTGCTAATGTGATGCAGCAATGATGCTTAGATGTTCGTATTGGTAAATCGCAGTCGTAGATCGTAATCGTTAAACGTAATCGTAAAACGTAATCGTAAAATGTAATCATAATTTGTACAGTTAGAGTATTACGTATTTATATGATGAAGTGAGGATGAAGGAATGAATAAAAATATAATAAAAATAGTCAGCAACAACAAGACAGCACTTGTGCTGAGAAATCTGCACTGCACCATTTGTTGAAACGTGAATGAAGGGGAAACATGAAAATTCTTAGTTGACGTCTTTAAACAATAGTGGAAGTTCGTTCAATATTTTGTTAGTGGTTCGATTTTCTTCGATATGAATTTTTTTCAATGCTCAATTTTTGTATACACTTTAAAAAAGAAATTTGCTTTTATTTCCTATAGATAGTGGTTAACCAGATTTTTATTAACCGGATTAATTCTCTCTCCCCCACACCATGCCAGCAGCAGACGTGGTAATCCCAGCACCAATAATTTGTATTAAAGTTGTTGCAGTTAAAAAAGCGTGTATTAAAGTTGTTGCAGCTAAAAAAAAGCGTATATTAAAGTTGCTGCAGCTAAAAAAGCGTATATTAAAGTTGTTGCAGTTAAAAAAGCTTGTATTAAAGTTGTTGCGGAGTCCTTCGGGTGATGAGTTGCGACCTATGCCTGTAAGTACGATTTTGAGGTTTTGATGGGTTGGCAAAACAATTGTTACATAAACCATATTGTAGACGGCATAAAGAAATACCCTTGGTGAAGGATTCCGTTGAAACTATGCTTACATACTGACTCCATGCTCCTCAAGGAGTGAGTGAGTTAGCAAGCTGTCTTAGAACCTACTACAGTGTTGACTCCGTGTTACCCCGCTAGGAGCGACAAGGAGGCAAGAGGTGGAGGACGATGCCGAATAATCGAGAGCCTACTGTATTTCGAGGAATTGTTTTGCTTAAAAATTTATGGACTAAAGTTTTTATGGCGTTTTTGAAATGATCTCAATTAAATGAAGCCTTCCATTAGCGAGCTTTATTTAAATAATGAAATTAATTTGGGAGAACATATTTATTTACATAAATGTTATTTCGTGACACAAAATGCATTGTTTTAAGCGGTGTTTGTTTTCGATATCAATTAGACTAAATTCCAGTTTTTTCACCATTTGGTTACTCATTTTCCAACATTCGCATCCATATAAAAGAACGGACCACAAGTAGCCCCTTAGTAAGCGAATGTTTGTGCTTATTGTGATGTTTTTTTAATCAAACCTATCCTTTATAATAAAATGCTAGTCCTTTAATTGTGGTGAGGGGAGGAGACAATATTGATTAAAGATATAAAAATAAGAATAAAAAAAGCAAGTGCTTCCATTGTATTGTGGAATATCTGGAAATCAATGGAAATCAAGTATAACGCAAAAATAAACATCTTCATCTCAAATGTCAAGTCAGTCCTATTGTATGGCTCTGAAACATGGAGAACAACAAAAACAACAACCAAAAAGCTACAGACTTAATTATGTACTTGCGTAGAATAGAAGCATAAAAATGGTATGACAAGGTCACCAATCTGGAACTGATGACAAGAACTAGACAAGGGCCAGTGGAACAAGAGATGAGAAAAAGACGCTGGAGATAGATAAGACACACACTGAGGAAACCTGTTGATAGCATTACAAGGCAGTCATCATTCTTGAACTCCCAGTATAAGGGAGACAAAGGTAGACCAACAAACATACGGAGAAGAGAAATGGTGACAGAAATGAAAATGATGAGGAAAACGGGGAAAGACCTTGAGCTGATGGCACGTGACAGGAGAACGTGAGGGTATCAAGTGGTTGAATTTTGAGTCGCGACCTATAGATTTAGAATCACTGATCAAACAGATACTGGCTTTCAATAAAAACCAATCAACTTCTAATAAAACTCTAGTCCTTCAATGAAGTGCGCATGGGCAGATAAAACATTGAGAGATATCTGGATGCTTCGAGCAATGATTCGTGAGCAGTTGTGTATAATCTGTGACGCGATATAGATCTTCCAGGCTTAGCGTGAGTACTTCGGGGTTATTCTGAATAGGAAGGGAATGAGTGGGAGGAAGATCAGAACCGCTGTCAGGCCACAGGTGGATGCTGGTTGAGGACTAGGTCGATGGCGTGTATTTTTTGTGTGAGAACTTGTGTTTAGTATGAGCGAGCAAAAAGATTGGTCGATGCGCGTGTGTGAGTAGGTGATAACAAGCTTTGGATGTTAGGGGACGGGAGAAATTTTGTAGACTGTGTATGGAATATGAAGTGAGAGTGAATGATGCAGAAAATGAAAGATGTAGAGATTGCGAATGACAAGGAGAGAAATGGGCATTGATATAGGTTAAAGATGAATCAGAGAGACAGATAAAGGTACAGAGAAAAGACACATACAGAGAGAGAGAGAGAGAGAGAGAGAGAGAGAGAGAGAGAGAGAGAGAGAGAGAGAGAGAGAGAGAGAGAGAGAGAGAGAGAGAGAGAGAGAGAGAGAGAGAACAATAAACAAGGCCAGAGACCAAACTTTCCTCTTTCCACACAACCTGCATAATGAAAAGTCTTCTAATTTTCTGGCCGAACACAATCACCAACTGCTAACTCTGAGCCACCAAGAAGGTATGCGCACTATCATAGCGAGTAGAAGTTGGCCACAATCTCAGAAGAGACCCTAACTCCATCATAAGAACTACCATCCTATGGACTCCAGAAAAAAAGCCAAAAGCTACCTGGCGGAGAACTGTGGACGCAGAGATGCTAAGAAGGAATCAGAGCTGGGACACCACACGAAGGAAAGCTGCCGACCGAGTAGTGGAGACAGTTTGTTGCTGCCCTACAAGACGCCACCAGGCTTGATGGTCACCGATTGCTTTGTCAGTCAGCGGCCTAGTCTAAAAGAATGTCACGGAATTGCCTCCCCTGCTTTGCAGTGGTGGTTCAACAGTGGCCAAAACTCAAGAGTATCTAATATGTGTCTTCAAAGGTGTCTACCTTCGCACAAGATTACTCTTGGCAGAGTTGTAGATAGAAGGATAATGATGCTTCTATCTTAAGGGAGTTTCATAAGATATTTCAGAAGTCAAGAACAAGGCTGCGTTGGGCAGGGTAATTGTTAACTTATATCTGATCCGCCGCCTTTTATGAAGAATTAAGCAATTATTAATTTCAGCTCGTTCAAGCCCCCACCATGATTTGCTCAGTGGAACTCTTACTATTCTTGTATAGCTCTGTTTAGAGTGTTTTTAGTAAATTGACTGAAACAAACATGCAGTACATTCAAAATGATTAAATCGACGTTAAATTTGTATATTTACAAATAACAGATTTAATAATCAACAAAGTTTTAACAGTTTAAAAAATGGAATAATCTTTAGCAGAAAATACTCATCATCGTGTGATGGTATAGTGTTTTATGTAAGACGTCACTTGGCAGTTTTTAGGTTTGACTTAGTTGTAAATAGTAGTTTCTGCTCCTGCTGGGGTTTTGGGTTCTGTGCAGATAGGTCACTGGAGTTCTCGCGTCTCTGGTCAAGATTAAAGGCGCAGCACGTTCCAAGTAAGATCAGGGATCTTAGACCCTCTGATGATGGTGTCTAGTTCGACGTCAGACCACGTCTACCCTCACTTTGTTCCAGAGATTAGTACACTCACTGGTACCACCAACTAGTATGGTAAAAGAATAGAAACGAATACCCTCTGAGTATTGAGTTTCCCGACACATACTTATGTGTCCCCATCTTCCTATTCCACCATCCAATCTATCTCAGAATTTATCTTCCAAGAGAATTAATCTTAATCCCTGGATAGAAGACTTTCTTCACATTTAAATTGAATAGCTTTATATTTACTTTACATTCAAATGAGAAGGTTAATAGTATAGATTGAATATGTTTACATTCACATTTACACTGGTTGGAAAATGTTCACAATATAGATTGAATATGTTTTCATTTACATCTACACCTGTTAAAAAGCTTGAAAGTTTCATTATTTTTAAAGTGAATATGTTTACATAGACATTTTACACTGGTTTGTAAATGTAAATATTATAATTAGAATGTACATAATTTCTTTCATCTTTCCCTCCCTGCTCCATATGGAACTTGGGACTACCTATGCTGTTTAGTTCTCTTTAAGAAACTAGCAATAAAGCAGTCACCAGCCCTTGCAGTAATGGTTCATGAAATCTTCATTCTATATGCTGAGGTTGCCAGCCTTAGATGACTTGGACATCCACTAGCAATTTGCACATCTTAATATTCACATGGCAATGTATACATATTAGTTCACATGTTAGTAAATGAAAAATATAGAATGTAAAATGTACACTTACGCCGATTTTGGCTCACAGACTGTTTGCTCAGAGGAATAAAGGCACTGGAATATGCCTCCTACGTGTTTCTGTGGTGTTGTTATGTTAACAATGAATTCCCACTATGACTCCGTGTTTTCAGTTTCCCCAGATCCCGGTTGTCCTTGTTAAATGGTAGAGTTTATTCTGGGCTCTGAAGTCCTCAAAATTGCTCAAACAAAGTCCAGTCTGATAAATGGAATTGATTCTATTCTTAACTCTGGCATTCTGGTGGTCGTCTTGGCAAGCGATTCTCACATTGAACTAGACTTGAAAAGCAATCCCCCGCTTTTGTTTGTTATGATGTTAAGCAGAGCGCCAATCGTTTCAAGCATGCGTGTTTGTGGGGTAATTTCAAAATTATTTCCGCCTGAAATTCTGTGCGTGATGCAAAGGTCAAGTCTCCCATATATGGACGTGAAACCTCCAAATATTCTCGTCAGTGATTACAAATAACTTCTTCTTACTTTTTTCTCAAGTAATATCTTCGTAATACTGCTATCCGGATGCTATTACCTCATTCTATCTTCCAGGTGCATGTCTGTAATATGTCCGCAGACGGATAATTTATCTTCCCGTCCTTGTGCAAACACCGACCCTCGTGTAACCATCTGGGCTGTGTCTCTTCACGACAGTAATTAGTGAATCATAATCGCCATATCAGCCCTAAATAAACTATCTTGGGCGTACGTCGGGCTAATGCGGCGCGGCCAAGGTTTGGTACACGAGAATTTTAACAACATGACTGTAGTTCAATATTGCATCACCTGCGTACTCTTTCAGCAGGGATGGTCAGTTAAGCAGACAAGTCGAATTGTTACTGAAAGAAGTGAAAGAATGTTTGAAAACACAAACTATCTGCTACATAGCAGAGAAAGAAAAAGGTGCCGACAATTTAAAAGTATGTAATTAGTCAGTACAACAAATGTAACTTACTGTCGTAGTGAAGCAGAGATCGACCCAAAATAATTATGTGACAAAGAAGAAGGTCAAAAATTATAAGGAGATGTAGATGATGATGGATATAGTCTTTATTTTAATCTAATTTGTTATTGATATAACGTATTGTTATTAATGTTTTTTTATTGCACCCATTTGAGTGAGCCTGTACAGATGTGTGCAAACGTTTAAATGACCTTGTCTCCATACCGATATGAAAATAGTGACTGGTTACAACCAGTATTATATTATGGGTGTTGAGAGCTGAGGTGAAGAAGGTGACAAGAAGGCAAAGTGTGCATGAACATTTTATACGAACAGTCGTTTTTATGTTGACTTTGGCGTGTGTCGATATTCTGGTACTTGTCCGTGTGTCAAGTTATCATAAATAAGTAGATATACATAGACATAAAGATAAACGTATAAATACATAGCTAGTCAAACAGAACGACAGGCTTGCAGATAGATAGATAGATAGATAGATAGATAGATAGATAGATAGATAGATAGATAGATAGATAGATAGATAGATAGATAGATAGATGGATGGATGGATAGATAGATAGATAGATAGATAGATAGATAGATAGATAGATAGATAGATAGATAGATAGATAGATAGATAGATAGATAGATAGATAGATAGATAGATAGACAGACAGACAGACAGACAGACAGATAGATAGACAGACAGACAGACAGACAGACAGATAGATAGATAGACAGACAGACAGACAGACAGACAGACAGACAGACAGACAGATAGATAGATAGATAGATAGATAGATAGATAGATAGATAGATAGATAAATAGATGGATAGATAGATAGATAGATAGATAGATAGATAGATAGATAGATAGATAGATAGATAGATAGATAGATAGATAGATAGATAGATAGATAGATAGACAGACAGACAGACAGACAGATAGATAGATAGATAGATAGATAGATAGACAGACAGATAGATAGATAGATAGATAGATAGATAGATAGATAGATAGATAGATAGATAGATAGATAGATAGATCGATAGATAGATAGATAGATAGATAGATAGATAGATAGATAGATAGATAGATAGATAGATAGATAGATAGATAGATAGATAGATAGACAGACAGATAGATAGATAGATAGATAGATAGATAGATAGATAGATAGATAGATAGATAGATAGATAGATAGATAGATAGATAGATAGATAGATAGATAGATAGATAGATAGATAACGCTCTGATATAGTTAATTCTTCTCACTTTTGCTTCTTAACAAACATAGGGCCTACGGAATCGGCGGCAAAAGGTTTCCAGGAAGTCAGTGCTGAAGCACTTCACTTGTTCTTACTTTTGGTATTTTCTGTAGCAATTTTTTTTGCATGATGAAGCTGGTGCACAAAGAAACATGTTGAAAATAACGTTAACTCAAACTACAGTACAATGTATGTTGCGTTTCCATATTTTCCAGAAAAGGTTGTGCGATTATTTCACTGATTATAAACTTTCAAAAAAAAAAAAAAAAAAAAAAATTGTAACATGGATATTTAATAGTGTCTGAAGAAGTGTTAATCTAGAAAATTAGATTTGAACATTATTCCAAAGATGTCTAGACCGTCAAATCTATATTTTTGAACGTCTGTCGGTTTGTTCCCTACAGAAACAGGGGACGCAATATTTTATTTTGATAATGAAAGTTATGCATTTAATTGTATTGTTTCCCTTGACATTAATTTTGGGTCAATGTTTCAATGGGTTTCCAATTTTTAAAAAAAATTTAAAAAATTAATCAAGATCAGTCATCGCAATTTTTTTTGATTCGTCTACTTTTAGAGTCTTCATTATCGCATACAGCAAGAAGCACCCAATGACATTCTACTTGACCCACTAGCACTAAGGATTAAATACAGAGATGATCTTACAGAAGATTTTAAACATCAGGCTCAGTTAATATACCCAGTCCAGAAATGGAAACTGGATACAGCGATGAAATTTAAAATACAGCTTTAATTGCCATAGAAGATAAGGTTATTTCTATGGAAGGGGAGGAACTGCATATTCTTGGTCTCCCTCAAACTAACCGAGCTAAAGGAGGTACAGTGGAGAAACGATTGGAATAGATGTGCTAGAGGTGAAAGGTGTGATGGAGGAGATGATTGATGTAGATGTTTTGGAGGTGAGAGGTATGGTGGAGGACATGGTTGAATAAGGTGTGCTTAAGGTGAAAGATGTAGTGGAAGAAATGATTGGGATTGGTGTGCTCGGAGTGAGAGGTATAAGGTAGAACATAATTGGGGTAGATGTCCGGGGAGTGAGAGGTATAGTGAAGGACATGATTGGAGTAGATATGCCGAAGGTGGGAGGTGCCATGGAGGACATGACTGGAGTGGATGTGATGGACGAAACAGGACAATGGTGGACATGAGTGGAGTGGATGTGCTGGAGATAAGAGGTACGGTGGAAGACATGATTGGAGTAAATGTGCTGGAAGAGAGAGGTACGATGGAGGACATGATTGGAGTAAATATGCTGGAGGTGAGAGGTATGGTGGAGAACATGATTGAATTAGATGTGGTCGTGAGAGGTACCCTGGAGTACATGATTGGAGTAGATATGCAGGAGGTGAGATGTATAGTTGTCATGGGGTTAATCCGAGATCTAACCGTGGAAGGTTGATCCTGGTTGCTCAGAAAATAATGGTAGCTCAGAAGTACCGCAACCAGATGACATATTAAAAGTTCAGTTACTTTTTAAAACTCGGGCAACGCCGGGTACATCTGCTAGTTCTATCTATGTTTATTGTTTTAAAAACACTCGTGCGTCTTCATAATATGGGATTTCATATTCTTGTCTCTCATCTTTTTGTTTTACTTGTATATAGGAAGATACTCATACACGTGTTCCCTTTGGAAATGTGTAGTACTAGTTATTCATTCTTTCTTTACACTATAGCTCCCCACTAAGCATGGGCTTTCAAGAAATTCATGCCAACTCCTCCTGTCTTTCCACATCTTCTTTATATCTTTCATTTATATCTCCTTCTCACTTCTCCGTGTGTTTTTCGGTCACTCTCTTCCTTTTTTACCATGGGGGTTCCAGAACAAGGACTACCTTGCAATTCTATAAATAGTGAAGGAATCCTAAGTCCTGTGAGTAGTAAATAAATAAATGTAGGTAACTAACAGGCACTTGTTGGACAGGAAGGAGGACACCAAACAGCTGAGAAGAAATATAAGTGATAGGCTTACTAGGAATCGAGCCTAGGATTTTCCTATCGGCGGCATCGCCTTGCAGTGAATGAAAAATTGTGAAAGCAAGCGATGGCGCCGAATGTATGGTTCTTGGTTCGATACCCGGTAAGCCCGTCACTTAAATTTCTTTGCCGTTATCTGATGTCCTCCTTTCTGTCCAACAATTGCCTGTTAATTACCTATATTTGTTATTATATCAACAGTTTTCTTCAATGTGTATCCTTATCCTCACCAGCGTCTTATACTACTAGTCAGCTTAGCTAATTTCTGCTCTGTCCCGTTTCTGTTTGTACTCTCTCTATGGTTTCTCGAGATATCTCCGGATCTTCCCTTAGAATCTAAGATTTGGATATTATTATTACTTATTTTATTACTTCGTGTGACCGAGACACCACCCGTTCAACCTAGACCTCATGACACGGTCTAATCTCTTTTGGTGACGTTCCAAAGTTAAATCGGCTTTTTTTTGTTGTTGGCTACACAAATACTACGAGTAAAAGAGTATAAAAATGATTGTGTTACATGGAAATTTATTATAAACTGTCGGTCATAGAAAACTTACACAATGGCGTATCATATTTCTGACCTGGGGGGGGGGGGGGGGGGGGGGGGGGGGGGGGGGGGGGGAAAGACGGGGGGGGGGGGGGACGACAACCGGGGGGGGGAACTGAAATCCTATTCACTAGCTAAGTATGTTAAGGTTTTCATGAGGATAAACAGGATTGCTGTCCTTTTAAAATATCGTACTTCAGGTTCGTTTCCTTTTATCCGAACACCCGAAAGCCGAAATATTCTGAAAATCGAAAGATTCTTCGCGCTATTTAGGCGACATTTTGGGTGACATCTAGAAACCGAAATAATCCGGCTTCCGAAACACAGCTGTCCTCGCAGATTTCGAATAAAAGAGTACGGACATGTAGATTGAATTAAGAAGACTTGGCATAAGTTTGTTGAAGATTTAAGCTGGTTCGGGACCTGAAGAGTGATGATGATGAATAGTTTGGAGTGCAGTACATGGCGGCTCTAGCTTAGCTACTGTGGGAGAGGTAGGGGCCGATAATTCATCACCTTTCAACTCCCCATTTACAAATGTACGCCAAGTCTTCTAGTCCTGTGCCATCAGCTCAAAGCCATATCTCCTTCATCACCTTCATACCTGTATCCCAGTTCTCTTCTCCATGCTTTCTTTAGTCTCACTCTACCTTTCTTACCCTGGGAATTTCAGAACAAGGATTGCCTTGTAATGCTATCTTCAGGTTTTCTAAGTGTGTGTCATATCTATCTCCAGCGTCTTCTTCTCAGCTCTTGTTTCACAGGCACTTTTCTAGTTCCAGTCATAAGTTCCACATTAGTGATCCATCCACTCCTTATATTCTACGCAAGCACCTATTTAGGAATATTTGAAGCTTTTTAAGTTGTTTTTTTTTTTGTTGTTGTCCATGTTTCAGAGCCATACAATAGGACTGACTTGACATTTGAAATGAAAATTCAGATTTTTGGGGTTGGACTAGAATGACAATAATGACATAGCTCAAAATGATACTGATCTCATTATAATTCTCTCCCCACCCGCTTTTTTTCTTACGGAACATGGAACCACAAGGTACGGAACATGGAACCACCACTTACGGAACATGGAACATGGAACCACCACTTACGGAACATGGAACCACCACTTACGGAACACGGAACATGGAACCATCACTTACGGAACATGGAACCACCACTTACGGAAAATGAACATGGAACCATCACTTACGGAACATGGAACCACCACTTACGGAACATGGAACATGGAACCACCACTTACGGAACATGGAACCACCACTTACGGAACATGGAACCACCACTTACGGAACATGGAACCACCACTTACGGAACATGGAACATGGAACCACCACTTACGGAACATGGAACCACCACTTACGGAACATGGAACCACCACTTACGGAGCATGGACCATGGAACCACCACTTACGGAACATGGAACCACCACTTACGGAGCATGGAACATGGAACCACCACTTACGGAACATGGAACATGGAACAACCACTTACGGAACATGGAACCACCACTTACGGAACATGGAACATGGAACCACCACTTACGGAACATGGAACCACCACTTACGGAACATGGAACCACCACTTACGGAGCATGGAACATGGAACCACCACTTACGGAACATGGAACATGGAACCACCACTTACGGAACATGGAACATGGAACCACCACTTACGGAACATGGAACATGGAACCACCACTTACGGAACATGGAACATGGAACCACCACTTATGGAACATGGAACCACCACTTACGGAACATGGAACATGGAACCACCACTTACGGAACATGGAACATGGAACCACCACTTACGGAACATGGAACATGGAACCACCACTTACGGAACTTGGAACCACCACTGTCGAAGGCATCCTTGAAAACGCCTACGCCTAAGCCCAAACTCTTGCAGCAGTGGTTTTTGTAGTTATTAATTGTACACGACGAGGCTGCCAGCGCCAGGCCCAACCTCTTTGTTTTCCCAGGAACTACACGGGCTGAATAAAATACTGAAACCTGTCAATAAATTTACAGACGAAGACAGGTGAACTATTTTCGCAATTTTCTTTACTCAATAATGGGAGAATATGGCCTTTCCAGCAGCCGTACACAAACATCAGTTCTGACCATGGTAAGTTTGTTTTCACCATATCCTTATGGCGGTCCCGAGTTCTGAGTCCAAATTTAGCCATAATGTAAACGGCTCCATATCCGCTGTTTGTCTTCAAGACTGTGCTCAAGTGTCTCTCTGGCAATATTATGTTGAGCTCTGCTTGGGATGTATCCTATACAGCTAGCTCCACCTTAGTCTTTTGACGGTATTATCGATTGGTGTTTTGTTTTGTCTGGTCACATTCTTTGTTGGCGGTTTTTTTTAAGTTTTGCCAAAAAGTCACAATAATCTAGCTGATTTATTTTTTTTATTTTTTTTTTGCAAACGATATGTAAACATATTATCTCCACGTGAGGCTACACAGTCTCTGAAAAATCCTGCTGTTTCGGCTATGAAAGAACGCATACGAAAGAACACATTTTGAATCTATTCTTAAAGCGCGAGAAGTATCTGCACAACATTAGCAACATCTGTACCATGGCCTTGTCGGTTTTAAGAAGGCCTTTTAAAAAGTATTAGAAGAGACACTATGGATAATTGTGACGGGTTGGTTGGTGTGTTTGCTGCTGTTCCTTCGTTCTTCTATTATTGATTGAAGAGTAAAGTCACTCTCTAGATGTAGTTAATGTTTGGTATTGATGGTTAGCTCTGACCATCAGAACATCCCTTCGACGTTCTGATTTGCATATTATATATTAGTTGATTTCCCTTGTGGGAGAGCTATCGTGCTGGAAAACGTAAACATTTACAGCTGTGAACCAAACCCGAAACGTAAGTAAAAGATCAAGCCTTCTGTTCTGAGTCCACATGTCTTGAGGTTCATACAAAAGACGATATCCGACATTCACAAAACTTCATGTACAGTTCAGCATAACAATGAATTCCAAATAATATCAGTAAGTATCCGTCCGTGTCAAAACAATATGTCAGATGAACATCGTGGCTATATACGTGCGCTGTTGTAGTCAACAGCCAGAAATGAGCGCATGAGTTCTTGACAGCTACAATTTGAATCATAATGCGATTCTCCTTCCATCATTTAATTTAATTTAATTAATCTCATACTTAGATTAATATCCGAACTGACCCTGAGTTCTACATTGATTCATATATATAATATAGGCTATATACTAAGCCTTTTTCCTTGGAAGAAATACAAGACACGACTTTCTTGCTTGACGGATAGCGTAACAAGGGCCATGTAACCAAGTCACCCAGCGTGACCTTCCCAACGCGAATGCGTCATAATCTCCGCATATATTTCGCGTTCAGTATACCGTAAAATATCTACATATTCTATAAATGTTAATGACCCCTAAACGTTGCGCACGGCTAAACCCCAGCAGACGCCGTCATTTAAAATAACACCGTAACAGATTTCCTGTCAGAGGGGGGGGAAAAAAAAATCTATTAGATAGATTTTTTTTGAATAATATTAATCAAATTATCAAAAATTTAACAAAACCCGACGTATGACCTACGATGTTCTATCTAGAACAGTGTCGTGGTCATGTCAGTAATATCTTATAATAAAATCAACGTCATGTCATACATATAACTTATATTAAACAAGGAAATGTCACTGTCACTAACTAATTAACTAATTAATTTGTTGTATGTATCGACTAACTAATAATGTGAGGTGTTATTAAAATTATTCTAACTAATTAAAATTAAAATAATTAATTATAATATGTACGTATGGTACTAACTAATTAATATCTAATTGAAGAAAATGAGAAATAGTATAAGAGAGTAAAAGAAATAAAAATTGAGAAGTACGGACAATTAAAACTAAATATTAAAGTATACATTAAATTAGAATGCGTGTGAAAATGAAGTGTAAGGATAGATACCTAATTAAATTAACGCAATCAGAAGAAAAGAACAGAAAAAAAATTCATACATTTTAACTATAAATATGAAATGTCATAATCTAATATCTATTACCTTAATAATTACACTAATTAAAAGGTTTAATTGGTGTGATATTATTTTGTTTCATCTTTTCTTAGTATATTTTATTTTTTTTATTTCATCACACTTTAACTTTATTTTATTATATATTAATTTAATAACTAGAAAATTTAACAATATCGGACATGAAGATCCAATCGTTGTTACCTCCTATTGACTTGTATGAAAGTTCATTAAAATCCAAGGTTCATATTATCGAATTATGATATGATTATCCAATCATCGTTAGTTCCTTTATTAAACTTTGAACGTAAATTGAATAAGTCATCACCGTATCTGTCCCTTCTACATCAGAGATTGTTCCTTTTTAACAGTTTTCAATCGAAATGAGTGATACGCAAAGTGGAAGTGAAGTCCAAATTTTCAAACGATCCGTAAAACTTGATATTTTGATCACAATAGTTTATTTCGAAATGTCCTTATTTAAGTAGGAAGTCCAACTGAAGTGTTGTATATTCTGACGTGGCATTAATACCGTTCATTGCAAATGTAATGCTTGATTAGTCAGAAAATTTTCTTGAAATAGTAATATTCATTCAGAATCCGTAGGATGTCTGGACAACGTATCGGCTATGACGTTCTCAGTTCCTGGTATCGACTGTATTTCGAACTCATATGGTTGCAACGCAATAGCAAATCGTGCAAGCTTTGGACTTTTATGGTTTGAACGACGTAATGCTGCCACAGATTTCTGATCAGTCTGGATCAGAAATGGAGATCCCAGCAAAAATTTTTCTAGTTTGGTAATTGCCCAGATTACGGCGAGCAATTCTCTGTCTACAGTCGAATATTTAGTCTCCGGAGGTTTCAGCTTGCGTGAGATATAAAGTACAGGGTGAAGGACATCATCATGATATTGGAGTAGACAAGCCCCGAGTCCGTAATTACTCGCATCTGTACGTAGAACAAACTTTTTAGAGGCATCTGATAATCTTAAAACAGGTGGGCATGAAAAAATGTTCAAGATAGTGCGAAAAGTTTTGTCACATTCGTCTGTCCAATTTATCCTTAATGGCATGTTCTTCTTTAATAACGATGACAGGACAGCCGTGATGGATGATAAGTGAGGTACAAATCTGCTATAGTATTGGATTAACCCTAACAGACTCCTAACCTGTTTCTTCGTTTGAGGAACAGATAAATTTAATATTTTAGAAACCGTACTGGGAATTGTTTGGATACGTCCTGATCCAATAATGTGTCCCAGGAATGTTATCTCATTACACGCTATTTGAATTTTAGTTGGTTTAGCGGTTAAATGGTTATCCCGCAATATTTCCAAAACTGATTTAAGACCCAAAAAATGTTCCTCAAATGATGAACTAAACAAACATATGTCGTCAATGTAGATAATTATATCTGATCTACCTGCTAAAATTTTTCGCATCATGCGAATAAAGGTAGCTGGAGCATTCATTAGCCCAAAAGGCATCACGTCCAACTGGTAAAGACCTTGTGGAGTTAAGAATGCTGTGTAGTATTTGGCTCTTTCGGTTAGTGGAATCTGCCAATAACCTTTGGTTAAGTCAATTTTAGTGAAAAGTGTAGCATTGGATAGACGAGGAAGTAAATCGTCAAGGATAGGATGTGGTTCGCTATCAGGTACTGTCTGCGCATTAAGTTTCCTATAGTCAACACATAAACGTATGTTGTTGTCCTTTTTCCGGACAATGACTAAAGGAGAAGAAAATGGAGATGTACTAGTCTCAATAATACCTAATGATATCATCTGTTCGAGTTCCTGAGATGTCTTACTCAGAAAATGTAGAGGTACAGAATAAGGATGAACACGAAATGGTGTATCATCGTTAAGAATAATATCGTGACTAATTACAGATGGTTCCGTTAACACATCTGGGAAAGATTGTAGAAGATCAGCAATGCGTTGATGCTGTTGCGGTGTAACCGTAGAAGAAATGGTCACATCACGCCAAGATTCAGTAGATTGGACAATAAGTACAGGTAAAGGCATCTGCACTTCAGGAAAAGAAGATTCTTCCTCCTGTATAACAGATAGATTAGAATAATGACAAGTAGATACAGTATTGTCATCTAGTTCATGAAAAATTGACTGTAAGTGTATAGGACGTGTATGAAATTGCTTGAGCATATTAATATGGAATATCTTTCTGTGTCCCTTGATATCTAAGACGTAATCAACGTCTGAAATTTTATCAGTAACTTTATAAGGACCAGTCCATGAGATCAATAACTTATTGTTATTGTGAGGGAGTAATACATAAGCCTCATCGCCTGGGAATAATTGGCGTAATCGTCTAGATCGATTTTGTATAGATCGAGCCTTAGCTTTTGCAGCCTCAGAAGAAGCTGTTGCCAATTGGCAAGACTCAATAATATTATTCCGAAGATTAATCACATACTCATAAGATGACTGAGTGTCCTGAGTCATCTCTGCATCAATTAATAAATCTTTTATCAGTCCCATAGGACCTCTCGGAGGGGCACCAAAAACTAACTCAAAGGGAGAGAAGCCAGTTTGTTCATGTGGCACCTCTCGGTAAGCAAACAGGACAGCTGGGAGTGCTCTGTCCCAGTCCTGAGGGTGTTTAACAGTAACCTTATGTAAAAGTTGTTTAAGCGTACGGTTAAGTCTTTCAACTGCACCGTTACTCATGGGATGATAAATGCTACTCAAATTCCTATCAATGTTCCAGGTTTTCATTACTTCCTTCATGGTATCGGATATAAACTGCGACCCATGGTCAGATAATAATTTTCTAGGAAACCCTATTCTAGAAAAAAATTAGATGTAATGCATCAGCTACATCTGTGGTAGTGGTGGTCTTCAATGGAATGGCTTCTGGCCATCGTGTGCATAAATCAATGCACGTGAGAACAAATCTATGTCCTCTCGCAGATGGTAGAAGTGGACCAATTATATCTATGGCCATCTTGTCAAAAGGTCGTACTGAGATATCGCAAGCCTGAATAGGCGCCGTGTGAAAAGCTCCACGTGCTTTCACTTCCTGGCACGTAGTACAAGAACGTACATACTGCGAAATATCCCGTGATACTCCTGGCCAAAAGAATGAAGACAATACTCCAGATCGTGTTCGAGTATATCCCATATGACCTGCACACTGCGAATCATGCGCGTGTTGAAGAATGTACCGTTAAAAAGCAGCCGGTACCATCACTTGTTGTTTTACCTGTGATTTATCACTAAAACATCTAATCAGTATATTATTTTTAATAATAAACCAATGTTTGTTATTATTACCTGATGTTAAATTATCAACCTTATTAACTAGGTTAAAAAATTTATTTAAAGATTTGTCATTTTTTTGTTTGTTTGCAAATGATTCCCTGTCAATAGGTGAATTGACCCTCAATATCCTCCTGTTTCTCTGCATCCATCTTATTATCATTGACACTTTCCATGAGCATAGTCTGAGCTCTAGTCGTCACGGCGTTTCCAGTGCATAGATTGTGTCTCTCCCATTCAATAATATCTTCTGGTGAACAATCCTTGCTGCCGTGTATGCGACCCACCATAAGGTCTGCAATCGGCTTTTTCAGCATGCATACCTTCACGTTCCCTGTGAAAAAAGGTGTTTTAACATGGATAATAGCTGTGGGATAAAACTCAATAGTTCCCCCAAAAGTCATGCAACGGACATATTCCCCCGTTGCACAGCTAGGATGTACCAGCGACTGTCGCACTCCAATGGTTGTGGACCCCGAATCTCTCAATACAGAAACTATAGAACCGTTAACTGTCCCTCTGTTAAAAATCAGAGAGCCTGTTCCATCATTGGCTGCAAGACCTACTTCTGGTGGAATGTGTCCGCAGTTTAGCACTGTCTCCTTTGCCTTCTGAAAAATAAGATTGCATTGTGGGCAACTATTCTCCACGTTATAATTAATAGCAAAGCATGCAGCAGAAGAATGCATTGTATTATCGTTAGGTGGAACCTGAACCTTAGGGGTGATATCATTTGTAACTGCTGCCCCGGTATTATGGTTATAATGTGAAGATCCACGAGAATGAGAACGATTACGAGAATAATTAGTTGAATTATCCCGTTGTCGTCTATTGTAATTGTTATCTCGATGTCTCGAGTTATAATTATCGCTATTCTTCCAATTGTTACCATTATTATATTGATATGACCGATTATAACTTGAGTTACGTGGATTACTGTTGTATCTTGACTGAGGTGAATAATTTCTGTTTTGTTGTCTTCCTCTATTAAAGTTATTGTTAAAGTTATTCTGTCCCTTATGAAAATTAATGTCATAGTTTCCTTTGAACCTACCTCTGTCTACACTGTGTGTTCTTGGTTTGTTATTACTATGATATGCCATATTGGAGGCTACAATAAGAGGTTCTCTTATCAACGAGCCAGAAATACTAGCATTCGGATGAGCTGTGCAGTAATTTAAAGAAATTTTTTCTAACTCATCAATAGTTTCTGGTTTTCTTTCTTGCAGATAAGCAAAGAATGGTGGGCTGACAGAAGATAATACTTTATCCCTCAATAACAAATCGACTAACTTGTCGTAAGATTTGTTGACACCTGCCAGTTCAACCCATCTGTTAAAAGTATTGCGTATGTTAGCAATAAATCCTGTAAAATCTTTATTATTATCTGGCAACAAACTTTTGAAACGTAATCTACATGCCTCTTCGTTCAAGTGGAAACGACGTAATAACAAAGTCTTAATGGCCTCATAGTCTGTGGCTAATGTAGGATCAATATTTTGTGCTGCACTTGCAGGTTCGCCATCCAGGAATTCCTTAAGTTTAAGTGCCCATGCAGTTTTGTCAAGGTTATTGACCTTACATATATCCTCAAAGCGCGCCAGCCACGATGATAAATCATCTACGTGTAATTTGAACGGTGGTAGTTTAAAGTAATAATTGCCCTTAAGTCGGTTGGAAGAAGATCCCGATTGAGCATTATCATTTTGGCTTGCTGCAGCACCCTGCGAATTAAGTTTTGCTGTTTCCAATTTAAGCCGTTGCAATTTCATTTCTTGCTGCAGTATGATTTCCTGTCGTTTCAATTTATTCTCTTCTTCAATCCGTAGGATTTCATCTCTTGCCACCTTTCTTTCTTCTTCTTCCTTAGCAATAGCTTTCTTTTCAGCCTCTTTTCTTTCAAGTTCTTCCATCTCTGCCTTAGCAATGGCTTTCTTTTCAGCCTCTTTTCTTTCAAGTTCTTCCATCTCTGCCTTAGCAATGGCTGTCCTTTCAGCCTCTTTTCTTTCATGGTTCGCAAGTTGCTGTTCCGCAAATTCCAAGAGTGCATCTCCCTTTTTGTTACAATCTTTTCCAATTTTAATGAAATGATCCAAGGTAAGCATTCTTAAAGTTAAATTATTTAAGTATTCAATTACTTATGTCTAGTAATCACCACTGGAATATATGTCGATAATTCTAATTACTCAACGAATGAATAATCGATATACGAAATTGCAATATTCCTGTATTGTTATGTATAAGTTCCACAAATCTATAATATTTTGTAAAAATATTATATATACCCACTACTATCTATCATAAATAGTTATGATAGTTAGTTATATAAGGTGCTGAAATTATATCATGCACTTAATATTAGTATTCAATAATTATGTGTTATTATTCCTAAATAATTAGGTTATTTAATCTTAATAGTTACTAAGTTCACCATGTAGTACCGAGAAAATGTACCAATTTACATTTAATATGTCTTAATATGTTATAAAGTTATAATAATTAATCATGATATCATCATCATCATCATCAGTTGCCATCTCCACAACGAAGGTTGGCTGTAATGGATCTCCAACGTCTTCTGTCTCTTGTCTTGATGGTGCACTCTGACAGACTCTTTCCTGCCCATCTCTTGATGTTGTCTTCCCACTTATAGCGCTGTCTTCCCCTTGCACGTTTGCCTTCAACTCTCCCTTCTGTTATGGTCTTCTGCAAGGTGTTATGCCTTTTTATGTGGCCAAAGTATTTTAGCTGTCGAACTTTGACCTCCCTCATTAGTTCTCTTTTCATACCTAGATTTTCTAGGACCTGCTTATTTGTTTTCATCTCTTTCCATGAGATACGCCCCATTCTTCTATATATCCACATTTCAAGAGCCTCAATTCTTTCTTCCAAATGCTTATTCATCGTCCATGTTTCTGCACCCTACAGAAATGCAGAATATATATAACACTTTATGATTCTCAGTTTTAATTTGTGAGATAACTGTTTGGATGTCAGTATATGTTTCATGTTGTTGAATGTAGCTTTGGCCATTCCTATTCTCTTCTTGATTTCTGTTTCACATCTGCCATCTTCTGTTATTATATGACCGAGATATACGTAGCTCTTGACTTGTTCCAGGATTTCCCCATTTACGCTTATCTTTAATGTGGGTTTATCGTCTGTTTTGCTAATTATCATAGTTTTTGTTTTCTCAATATTAATGTCGAGTCCATATTCATGACTTATACTGTTCACTTGCTTCACTAGTTCCTGTAACTCCTGTTCGCTTTCAGCTAACAACACGGTATCATCTGCATATCTAAGGTTGTTTATTGACCTTCCACTGATGTTCAGTCCTGGTATTTCCTGTATCTGTTTGAAAATTTTTTCAGTGTATAAATTAAATAGGCAGAATCATGATATATTATGCCATAATCATGAGCTATAAAGTGCATTGCCCATTTCTTGGACTACCACTGCAAATTGGTGCAAAGTCCCCAATTCCTCATTAAAACTCATAAAAATTTAATCATATTTATATAAACTCTTATTAATGAATAAATTATAGCATTAATATTAAATTATAAAGGGATGAAATGAAGACAAACAATACAATGGGTTAACCAAGGATTACAGAACATTATTAACATACAACAAAGACATTTTCACAATAAAAATGCATTTACAACTAAGTTGACTAGACCGGAAGTGAGAATTAAAGAATGAACTGAATAGATAATTAACCTGCGTACACAACAATTAGTGACGTATACATGGACTCATTAACGGCTGTACAACAAAAATATAAACTGAAAGATAGTAAGGTTAGAAAAAAACACGATAGATTACAAACATTGTTAAAGAACTGAATAAAAATTAGAACCAAATACACTAGAATACCACAGTTATAACACGACTATACACCTAACATGCAAGGTGAATTAATGCAAGTCCGAACGACACGATCACCGATAATGTATTCGACGCGTTCTTCGCGAAATGCTATTAATTTGCGGCCTTAAGAACAATTACAATCAATTCGTAGCATCCAAGGAGCTATAGAACTGATTATAATTCGCCGCCCATCCATACCCGCTACATGTAAAAGGACAGAAACAATATTTAACATGGCTACAAAAAAAAAAAAGAACATGGCGTTATCGGACAAACAGGACACCAGTTGTGGCGGGTTGGTTGGTGTGTTTGCTGCTGTTCCTTCGTTCTTCTATTACTGATTGAAGAGTAAAGTCACTCTCTAGATGTAGTTAATGTTTGGTATTGATGGTTAGCTCTGACCATCAGAACATCCCTTCGACGTTCTGATTTGCATATTATATATTAATTGATTTCCCTTGTGAGAGAGCTATCGTGCTGGAAAACGTAAACATTTACAGCTGTGAACCAAACCCGAAACGTAAGTAAAAGATCAAGCCTTCTGTTCTGAGTCCACATGTATTGAGGTTCATACAAAAGACGATATCCGACATTCACAAAACTTCATGTACAGTTCAGCATAACAATGAATTCCAAATAATATCAGTAAGTATCCGTCCGTGTCAAAACAATATGTCAGATGAACATCGTGGCTATATACGTGCGCTGTTGTAGTCAACAGCCAGAAATGAGCGCATGAGTTCTTGACAGCTACAATTTGAATCATAATGCGATTCTCCTTCCATCATTTAATTTAATTTAATTAATCTCATACTTAGATTAATATCCGAACTGACCCTGAGTTCTACATTGATTCATATATATAATATAGGCTATATACTAAGCCTTTTTCCTTGGAAGAAATACAAGACACGACTTTCTTGCTTGACGGATAGCGTAACAAGGGCCTTGTAACCAAGTCACCCAGCGTGACCTTCCCAACGCGAATGCGTCATAATCTCCGCATATATTTCGCGTTCAGTATACCGTAAAATATCGACATATTCTATAAATGTTAATGACCCCTAAACGTTGCGCACGGCTAAACCCCAGCAGACGCCGTCATTTAAAATAACACCGTAACAATAATGATGAAGAAATAAACCATTAAACAAAAATTCATTGACACAACTCAAAAGCTACACAGTAGTTCCCGTAATACGGTTTTTATGTCTGACCATCTAGGACAGGGGTTCTTTTTTTGTTTTGCTTACGCTCTCCCCCCTTTTTCTGAGTCTCATTTACATATGTGTCCCCCCGCCCCGATAGTCACTGTTAGCTGGGAAATGGTACTTTACCGTGTCTTACTGTGACCCCTGAAAAATATTGCATGGCCCCCTGGAGGTCATATGGCCCACGTGGAGAACCACTGCTCTAGGAGTCTGATACAGCATAGCCAATGGGGTTCCACCAGGACTGGTACAGCACAGCCAATGGAGTTCGACAAGGACTGGTGCAGTACAGCCAATGGAGTTCGACCAGGACTGATGCAGTACAGCCAATGGAGTTCGACCAGGACTGGTGCAGTACAGCCAATGGAGCTCGACCAGGACTGGTGCAGTACAGCCAATGGAGTTCGACCAGGACTGGCACAGTACAGCCAATGGAGTTCGACCAGGACTGGTGCAGTACAGCCAATGGAGTTCGACCAGGACAGGTGCAGCACAGCCAATGGAGTTCGACCAGGACTGGGGCAGCACAGCCAATGGAGTTCGACCAGGACTGGTGCAGCACAGCCAATGGGGTTCGACCAGGACTGGTGCAGCACAGCCAATTGGGTTCGACCAGGACTGGTGCAGCACAGCCAATGGAGTTCGACCAGGACTGGTGCAGCATAGCCGTTATACAGTTCTTCAGTTCGCTCAATAATCGACATGCTAATTATTTAGAACAGCAATCGGCAACCCAGGAGCTGTGGAGATCAACGTCAGAAACATGGAGCTCTCAAAAGATCTGCCTTGATAAAATCATGACTTTTTTCGGATTTCAGAGTATTTGGAATGCGTAAATGTTATCTCTGCCAGACGATCTACTTATTGCTCGTCCGTCGACAGAGCGGTGGAAAATTCAAAATAAATTATATGTTAACAAATGTTAGCTTCAGCTCACAGAAAGGATCTCGGTCCTATCTTATAAAGTTGACGAATAAGGTAAATATGTGTAAGTTAGCTTGTGTTGTTACCAGTGGGAACAGCGGAAAAAAGTATCTTTAATTCTGGAGATACAGCTCTTTAGTACTCAAGACCTAATCTTCACACTCAGATAGCTGAGTGAAATGGCCCTTGAGTATAAGAGTGAGATCCATTTTTGTTTCATAGATCTGGAAAAGGCGTTTGACAGGGTCCCCTGGAGCAAACTTTGGGACTGTTTGGCAAGGAAGAACATTCCAGCACCTTTGATTCATGCTATACAGAGCTTCTACAAGTTTTGCAGAAATTATGTGAGGACGGCAAACCATAAGTCAGAAGAGTTCAGGACCACCACTGGTGTAAGACAAGGTGATATCCTGTCACCTTATCTTTTCATACTTCTCATGGACGATGTCATCAAGGCATGTAAGGAGAGAACAAGAAAGTATTCAGTGGGGTACTGGAAGATGAGACAGGTCTGTATTTCAGTGCTGGCATTTGTTGATGATGTTGTCCTGATTGCTAAATCAGAGGCACATCTCCAATCCAACCTGCAAGTCTGGAAGGAAGTGCTGGAGAAGAGAGGGATGGTCATAAGCAGCTCTAAAACAAAATCCATGGTGATATCACGAGAAGAAAGAAGACATCAGATTAAGCTGGGAGAACAGGTTCTGGAGCAGGTCGACCAGTTTAAATATCTCGGAGCTATTATAGATCGAAAGGGAGGCATCAAAGAAGAGTTGGCCACTCGAAAAGCAGCAGCTGGGAGACTTTTTCAGGCCATAAATCGAGGATTCCTCAGCAAGAGAGAGGTTGGTAAGAAAACGAAGATGGCTGTATACCGCTCTACCTATGTCCCAGTCTTGACATATGGATGCGAGTCATGGGCAATGACTACAACCCACAAAAGCCAGATCCAAACCTCAGAAAATAGGTATCTGAGGAAGGTGGTTGAAGTAACAAGAAGAGACATGGTCCGCAACCAGACGAAACGTCAAGGCCTAAAACCCACCCCCGGCAGACCCAAGTAGAACAGTCCCAACTAAGATGGTTTGGCCATGTCTGCAGAATGGGAGAAGATCGGCTACCACGACAAGCATGGGAAACAAAGAGCCAGGGATCCAGACCCCCAGGACGATCCAGAGTCCGCTGAGAGGACAACCTTAGACAATCTTTGAAGGACTGAGGACTAGAATGGAACCATATGTGATAGTCCATGTGATCTCTGGGGATCTGTGATCGCTGGGGATATGTGATAGCCCAGTGATCACTGGGGATATGTTACAGTCCATGTCATCTCTGGGGATATGTGACAGCTCATGTGATCTCTGGGAATATGTGATAGCGCATGTGTGCTCTGGGGATATATGATATCACATGTGATTTCTAGGGATATATGTTATCACATGTAATCTCTGGGGATAAGTGATAGCTCATGTGAGCTCTGGGGATAAGTGAAAGCTCTGTTTAGAATGTATGTAGTAATTGACTGAGACAAACATGCAGTAACTTTAAAATGATCAATTCGAAGTTAAATTTGTAATTTTACAAATAACAAAATTTAATCATCACTTTAGTTTTAACAGTTTGAAAATAATTTGAATAGTTATGGATAAAGAAAAGCTATCATCCTCGTATTTGGGGATAGCAAAAAGGGTAAGAAAGTTCAGATGGCAGCATATATTTGAACTTAGCTGCCAATGACGGTTCTGTCTTTTCACACTGATCACTTGTTCTCTGGTCAAGGTTGTCGGGTGTAGCTCGACTCTCAGAAACTTCAAAGAAAGTCTACACAGTGTTCTTTGTCTTAAAGCGTAGGCCACTGATCCCGTCTTGTTCCAGAAATAGTACGTTCTGCTGGTACCACCAATAAGCCAAACCTGGCTACAGACTTGTCGTACAGATGAATTAAAGAGACGAATCGTTCTCTTACAACACGTGTCTATGGTTTCTTTAAATTTAACATTGATTGCCCCTTCTGACTCCGTGTTTCTTCAATTTCCTAGTCCCGGTTGTTCCTTATTAAAATTTGAAAGAGATTTCCTGTGCTTTATAAGTCTTATCTGGTTCTCCAATAAAAGGTCCGGATAAGAATCAGGAATTAAGAATCTAGTTCTTTCTCTGGCAACGGTCTGATGTCTTGGCGAGCGTGCAAATCACAGAGAAATAAAACTGTGAAATTTTCAGCCTATATTCCCTCCAGTGATGTTATGAATCTAATCAGAAAGATCCAATCATTTCAAATCATGCAGGCTGTGATATTTCAAAATAGTCCCACGTGAAATAAGGTGCGTGCCTGCAAAGGTCACGTAAACATTTATGGACATCTGATGTCTTGTATACACTCTTACAAACACATTTGTAGACTCATATTGTCTAAAATGTAATAAATCCATGATTACTTTTTAACCAAGGACCGGAAGCAATTACATCACATTTGTCTGCCCACCTGTGTCACACAGACGGTAATGTCGTTATCTGTCGTATGAAGGATGACCTGGAAGCGCTTATGCCATAAGTTCCGCCTCGTGCGGTGTTTCGCCAGACAAATAAATCTGGTTTTTTTTCACCACTCCTTGTCGCTTGAAAAGATGGTCAGACCGATATTGTGATAAAATACTGTCGCTGACCGTCTAATAACCTGGCGTAACTTAACACGTCTTCGTGAAGCGTGAATGCGACACAATAATATAAGAATTACTCCCGTAGCAAATACTGCCATAGGGGAGTGGCGTGTTAGAGACTTCACCATGCTATGTCCAGCATAGAGGAAAATAGTGAAACTAACGAATGAAAAGGCATGATTTATGCCAAATAAAAGCGACGAGTGAGAAAAACAGAGAAAAAAGAAAGGATACTGCCGGAGGGCTGAAGATGTGAGAGATCACACAAAAGAGCATGTTCAGACGTTCTGTCACAGATATGTGATACCTCATGTGATCTCTGATGATATGTGATAGCCCAGGTAATCGCTGGGGATATGTGATAGCCCAGGTGATCGCTGGGGATATGTGACAGTCCATGTGATCTCTGGGGATATGGGATAGCTCATGTGATATCTGGGGATATGTGATAGCCCGTGTGATCTCTGGGGATAAGTGAGAGCCCATGTGATCTCTTGGGATATGTGATAGCTCATGTGGTCTATGATAGCCCATGTGATCTATAGGGGTGTGTGATGCTCCTTGTGAGCTACAGGGGTCTATGGTACTCATGTGTTCACAGTGGATTTGTTATACCTCCATGCAATCTCATTGGATCTTTGTTAGCCCATGCAATCTCTGTGGATCTGCAATAGCCCATATGATCTGTAGGGATTTGCGATAGCCCACATGATCTGTGTGGATCTGTTATACTTCACGTGATATCTGTGGATCAGTGACACTCTGTGTAATCCCTAAGGACGTGTGATAGTCTATGTGATCTCTTGGAGTTTGTGATACTCCATGTGATCTGTGGAATTCAGTGTTACTCCATCTGACCTCCGGGAGTCTAGATACTACATGTAATCTCTGGGAGTCTATATATGACGTGTAATCTCTAGGAGTCTAGATACGACATGTAATCTCTGGGAGTCTATGTGACTCCATCTAATCTCTTGGAGTCTAAATACGACATGTAATCTCTGGGAGTCAAGATACGACATGTAATCTCTGGGAGTCTATATGCGACATGTAATCTCTGGGAGTCTAGATATGACATGTAATCTCTGGAAGGCTAGATACTACATGTAATCTCTGGGAGTCTAGATACTACATGTAATCTCTGGGAGTCTAGAAACGACATGTAATCTCTGGGATTCTATGTTACTCCATCTAATCTCTGGGTGTCTAGATACGACATGTAATCTCTGGGTGTCTAGATACGACATGTAATCTCTGGGAGTCTAGATATGACATGTAATCTCTGGAAGGCTAGATACTACATGTAATCTCTGGGAGTCTAGATACTACATGTAATCTCTGGGAGTCTAGAAACGACATGTAATCTCTGGGATTCTATGTTACTCCATCTAATCTCTGGGTGTCTAGATACGACATGTAATCTCTGGGAGTCTATGATATTGCATATGATATCTTTTTTGATCGGTGATATGACACTTGGTGATCGGAAAGTAACAAAGAAAGAATACGCCAACTAATTCCTCAAACCTGTTGAGGGGGCGACTAAATTTAGACTGTCGAAAGGGTTAGCAACCTCATCATGTAAAAGAAATTGTAACAGAAATAACTACTAAAGGAGAATATAAAGTAGATTGTCGCAGCCTTATTGGTAAATCCTTCTCCTCAAAGAAGTGAAAAAAAAAAGAATGTTTGTTAGTGAAGTCTGTTTGTCTCTTTTATCAGCTGCCTGGACAACAGATGAGAATGGCTATGTAGTCTGCTTCATCAACAAGAAACACACAATGTTTTGTGTTTCAGAAGCTGCCGATACACACCTGATGATGAAGACGAGATAAAAAACGCGGAACTGAAGCAAGAAAACAAGATGAGTTCCAGTGAAACAAGATGTGAAGAGAAGATGTTGATCTGGGAAAGGACGCACACTAAGAAAACCAGATGATAGTACTGTACCTGAACGCAGGCCTTGTCTTGGAATTGACAGGATAAGAAAAATAGAGGAAAACCACAAATTACACTAACTGGACAAAGAAGATATGGAAAAGCTTTAAACGCACAGCGGTAGTAACAGCAGCAGTAGTAACAGCAACAGTAGTAACAGCAACAGTAGTAACAGCAACAGTAGTAACAGCAACAGTAGTAACAGCAGCAGTAGTAACAGCAGCAGTAGTAACAGCATCAGAAGCAGCAGTAGTAACAGCAGTAGTAACAGCAGCAGTAGCAGTAGTAACAGCAGCAGTAGCAGTAGTAACAGCAGCAGTAGCAGTAGTAACAGCAGCAGTAGTAATAGTAGTACAGGTCCTTATCCTTTTGTCCTAAATTCGCGGGGACAGCTTTCTTTCGGAAACGGGATTTTTTTCGGTTTTCAGATGTCGCCCAAAATATTCAGAATACTTCGATTTTCAGGTGTTTGGATAAAAGGAAACGAACCTATAGTAGCAGCCGTAGTAGCGGCAGTAACAGTTGTAAGAGAAGAAGAAGGTGGCGAAGAGCAGAAGAAAACAGGGATAAAGAATTTGATGACGATAAAAATGGTGAAAAATGATCATTTAACATAGACCATTAAACTGCGCTATATTAAAAAAGCCTGCAGCGAGAATCGTATCACTAAAACCTTCAGATAACATTCCAGCACAAAGGACAATTTTACGTGTGACCCTTACAGTTCATGAAGCTGTCGAACACGGAAGCGTTTCAGATAAATGATAAATAGATAAATATCTTATGTCCTGACAGCTTCTAATACCTATGTTACTTGGAGTACTAACTGGTACCAGAAGTTAGATCCGGTTCTCGGGATTTTTCAAGGTGATGTGAAGATCTCGTGCTGCCCCGTTCCGCCTACCCTCCTCCCCATTTCCGTGAAGAACTAAATATACTCTTACAAGACTCAATTTCATGCTGCTGAGATGGATCACACCGAAATTTCCGCAAGTACTGTAATGTTCATCGTAGCATTTTACAAGATATTTTGTAAGGACCATCTTCATTGCACACGGAACAACTCTATCAGTGCATCGATCTCGCCCCTTTGATCACACACGGGAGATCTCAGCACAGTGCACAAACTCTGTAGCACCGGCAAGGATCCCAATGTGTGTGTACAGGAATCACTTACTTACTTACTTACTTAGTCGTTCCCCTTCTACCGTGAGGTGTAGAGGTTTGGAAGAGAGAGCGCCAGACTATTCTATCGGCTGTCTTCCTCCTGGCCTGGTTCCATTCTAGTCCTCGGTCCTTCAAAGATTGTCTAATGTTGTCCTCCCAGCGGACTCTGGGTCGTCCTCGGGGTCTGGATCCTTGGCTCTTTGTTTCCCATGCTTGTCGTGGTAGCCGATCTTCTCCCATTCTGCAGACATGGCCAAACCATCTTAGTTGGGACTGTTCTACTTGGGTCTGTAGGGGGTGGCATTTTAGGCCTTGACGTATCGTCTGGTTGCGTACCATGTCTCTTCTTGTTACTTCAACCACCTTCCTCAGATATCTCATTTCTGAGGTTTGGATCTGGCTTTTATGGGTTGTAGTCATTGCCCATGACTCGCATCCATATGTCAAGACTGGGACATAGGTGGAGCGGTATACAGCCATCTTCGTTTTCTTACCAACCTCTCTCTTGCTGAGGAATCCTCGATTTATGGCCTGAAAAAGTCTCCCAGCTGCTGCTTTTCGAGTGGCCAACTCTTCTTGTACAGGAATCACACATTCTATAAATATTTTTGTGGCGGCTAGGTTTTCCTAATTTTGTAAATGTTGACAGAGCAGCGGTCGTATGGCCTGCTCTTCACGATTTCCGACTGCCGAGGGATTTTTTAACATGCGCAACTGGCACACGGGGCTCCTATTTTTATTTTCACCCTTATCCGAGAAAGCCAGGTTTCCGATCTCACTACCTAGGAGATAAAGGGGGAATGTGGCATTATTAGGACTCACTGGTAATGAGAACATTTCCAACAATATATATATATATATATATATATATATATATATATATATATATATATATATATATATATATATATATATATATATATATATATATATATATATATATATATATTCTTTTTCTTCTTCTTCTTCCGTCCTTAGCCACCGACCGTCAAAGCAGTCAGTGGCCATTACGCCTAGTGGCGTCTTAGGGCAACAGCAGATAGGTTTTCTTTGCCATTGTTTCCCATCACGCCTATTGGCGTCTTTAGGGCAACAGCAAATCAATCCATTTGCTGTTGTTTCCGTAATCGAAGTGACTGGCAAACGGGTGATCTCCCCGATGTGAAAATATATATATATATATATATATATATATATATATATATATATATATATATATATATATATATATATATATATATATATATATATATATATATATATATATATATATACACTGTGTCCGGCAGAATCACTACCAATAACAAATGTCAATATTTCTTATACTAATAACACTGACAAACAACATTTTTCTTTCTTATATAAGAATAAGTGTTCTTAGGTCAGTTTCTTGCGCTGATTTCAAATTTGAAATCCGTTTTTCTCTATCACATCGGGTTCTTAAGATATTTGTGAATAAATATATTTTTGGGAAACCGTTATTTGCTCCGTTTCATTTTTACTACATAACTTATTAAAAATTAATAAAATGCAAAATAATTCTACTTTTTATACTGCTAAAAGATGCATGACATGTTACGCTATTTTTCAAATAGTTACTGTATTTTGAAATAATTCTGAGCGAAATACGGCTTCTAGAAGTTGTAGAAAATCGGCTGATCTGTTCTGTTACGTGTGCGGATATTTTACCGATCGTGTTCATTAGAAAAAATTTACACCATTACTAAAGAAAGCAAATGAACTTTATTTCGATTCGAAAGTTGATGATACAAATAAATTTTGGAAGCCAAATGCAGTTTGTTCGACTTGTGCAAATACATTGGCTGGTTGGTTACGAAAATCGCCGAAGCATAAGTCGATGCCTTTTGGAGTGCCAGTAATATGGCGTGAACAGACAAATCACGCTACTGATTGTTACTTCTGCTTGACAAATATCCATGGTTTCACTTTTAAAACTAGAAAGTCTGTGGTTTATCCAAATATTGAATCGGTTTCGAAACCAGTGCCCCATGATCCAATCACGTGTCCGATCCCAGTTCCACCAGAACAATATCCGTTGGACGTGAATGAACCATCAGAAAGTGATAGTTTACCTGCTTTAGAAACTAATTCTGACTCGCATTATATACCGGTGAATGATGGTGTTCACTTAATTAACCATTCAGAACTTTCAGATCTAATACGTGATCTCGCTCTTACCAAAGGACAAGCGGAATTACTCGGTTCGCGACTCAAAGAATGGAATCTTTTAGCGCCCAATACTCCGATATCTAAATTTCGTCATAGACACAGCGAACTTGTTCAATACTTTGAGATGAATGATGACATTTGCTATTGCAAAGATGTAAACGGTCTAATGGTGCACCTCGGTCATGAGCACATAGTCAACGAATGGCGACTTTTCATCGACTCTTCCAAGACTAGTCTAAAAGCCATGTTATTGCATAACGGAAATTTATTTTCATCAATTCCAGTCGCCTACTCTGTTCATATGAAAGAAACTTATGACAATATGGCTATACTTTTGGCAAAAATAAAGTACAATGACTACCAATGGCGGATTTGTGGAGACCTAAAGGTCATTGCAATTCTCACGGGCATGCAGTATGGGTATACTAAATTTTGTTGCTTCCTATGTGAATGGGACAGCCACAACCGACAGGAACATTATACAAGAAAGGTGTGGCCTATCAGGGATCGTATGCAGCTCGGGCATAAAAATGTAATACACGAGCCATTAGTTAACAAAGACAGCATCATTTTACCACCGTTACATATAAAGTTGGGGCTCATGAAGAATTTCATAAAAGCGTTAGATAAAACGAGCAAAGCTTTCACTTATCTTCGAGAAAAGTTTCCGCAAGTTAGCGATGCAAAGATAAAGGAAGGTATCTTTGTAGGACCTCAGATTAAGAAAGTTATTGCAGACAAACAATTCGAGAACTTGTTACATGGTAGTGAACTTCGCGCATGGATGGTATTCAAATTGATCGTCGATAACTTTCTGGCAAATCACAAATCTGTCGACTATGTGCATATTGTTAAGCAGTGCATAGATGCATACAGAATTATGGGCTGTAACACGTCCCTCAAAATCCATTTGCTCGATTCGCAACTTGACTTTTTCCCTGACAACCTTGGCGAAGTCAGCGATGAACATGGATAACGATTCCGTCAAGATATCGCCGTAATGGAGTCACGTTATCAAGGACGGTGGAGTGTGACCATGCTTGCCGATTATTGTTGGATGCTTCATCGCCATGTACCACATGCCATTCACCGACGAAAGTCGACTGCAAAGAACTTCAAGCCTACATAACTGTTATACTTCTTGTATGAATGATGTTGTAATATTGTATGCGTTGTTAAAAAACTTCATTTGCGTATTTCTAGAGATCCCGACCTGATAGAGAACAACGGTTTGCAGATTTAAAAACAGCGCATTAAAATTGACCAGAAAAACATAGAAATGTTAGAGAAAGAAAAAAAAATTTTTTTTTTGTTAGTCAGTGTAATAGCAGACCGACAAGATTTTGATTTTCAGTTAGGCAAACTCATTAAGTTTCAGTAGCAACTCACCAAGTTTCAGTAGATCTCCCCATGAGCGCCTTTAGTGGCTCGAAGAATGTCAACACGGTATTCTATCTCTCTCCACGTGTTTTGCAGTATCTGAGGTGTGACGGATGCACAAGCGTCAATTATTCGCTGCCGAAGATTATCCAGTCCCTGCACTGGAGTTTGATAGACAAAGTTTTTACGTATCCCCATAGAAAGAAATCTAAGGGGGTCAAATCTGGTGACCTTGGTGGCCAATCAATGGGACCTAATCTTCCAATCCATCTGTCTGGAAATTGTTGATGAAGGTAGTTTCTTACTTTATTGGCATAGTGTGGAGGTGCTCCATCTTGCTGGAATATGAATCCTTCTGGTATCCTAGGAACTGCAAAATTTTGCAGCATGTTTAGGTATGTTGCTTCTCTAACTGTGGCTTCGGCGAAGAAAAATGGCCCGATCACATAATTCGAGGTTAAGGCACACCACACGTTAAGTTTAGGGCTGTCTCGCTCATGCTCCATTACGACATGTGGCTTTTCATTTCCCCATATCCTACAATTATGCCGATGAACTTTGCCCACAAGTGTGTAAGGTCGCTTCATCGGAGAATACCACACGATTGAGAAATTCATTGTCATCATCGAGGTGACATAGCATTGCATTTGCGAACTCGGCCCGTCTGGGTTTATCATTTGGCTGTAACTTCTGCACTAGCTGGATCTTGTAGGCTGTAAGCCGCAATCTTTTGTGCACAATGTCGTGAACAGTAGATCTTTTAATACCCAATTCTCCCCTTGCCCGTCGAATGGATTTCCGCGGGCTACGTTGACAAGCTTCGCTAACTGCTTCAACTCTATCTGGAGACAACGCTTCATTGCCGTTTCCCTTCGTTCTCAACAAAGAACCTGTTGCTTGTGCCATTTCACTATGGTATGTCGCTCCGGAGGTTTCTGTCCATATTCCTGCCTGAATCTCCTTTGCACAACAATGAGAAACTTTAATTCCGCAAGCCAATAACAGCATTGCACTTTCTGCTGCACCGTGAACTCCGCCATTTTCACTACACGCTTCATCATATTCCGCGGCTGCGCATTACGTATACGTTATCTGCACATTATCGGACAATTTATCAATTGTCTTACTGCTCCTAAAAATGTGATGGTTTCTATAAGAGGTAACCATAAAAAAATAATTATAACTTACATGGATGAGGAGATATTGACATTTGTTATTGGTAGTGATTCTGCCGGACACGCTGTATATACAGTAGAACTCCATTTATCCGAACCCCATGGGACCGAGCATCGTTCGGATAATCAAATGTTCGGATAATTGGATTACATAATGTATCGAGTACATGTACACATATTTCTAAAAATAATTAACCATCACAAGGAAAATACACTATAAAACATATTTACTTGTACTGTAATAATAATACCCACACTGTATTAGATCACTGTATCACCAAAATCTTTTATTACACTGCAGTGCATGTACTTCTTGTATTAATTATTTTTGTTAAGAAAGAGAAATGTTTTCAAAATAACATTACAAACGATTCAAAACCAGGCGCAACTTACGTATATATGTACTTGCACAGATGTAGCCCACTATTTAAAATAATGAGGAATCCTCTTTTGCACCAAACTGGATAGTCTCCTTTTGGCTGCTAAGTCCCGCATTCTCTTCAACAGCAGAAGCTGTGTAGGACAGCTGTCATCTTCTTGCTTGTACCAAGCCATCGCTGTTTCTAGTGCTATAAAGGCCTCTTCAGGACTTGGTCGACGTTTTGGTTTTTCTTCATAATCTACAAGTACATCATGTACTTCTGAGGTGTCTTCATCATCGGTCACTACATGTATTTGGTTTTCTTCTTGCACAAAAGACAAAATTTCTTCGTCATTCAAAAACTGAAAACCAGAATCATTATCATCTTCTAGCCACATGTGTGCATCATCTTTGTCACAGTCCGAAAATCCGGGCATTGCTTGAAACAGTTCCACAACTTCATTTATACAATCATCATTTGTGTCCACTGCAGTAGTTTCATTTCCTCCTTTTTTCCCAAGCAATCTACTCCAAGCCTTGTTGAGATTATCTTGTGACAGGGTGGTCCAAGCATCAGCTAACATATAGCAGCAGTCTTTGAGATTAAGCTTTTTGGAAAACGCCACCACACTTTCTTCATCTTCAGCCAACAATAAACGACGCAGGACTTCCTTCTTGTACATCTTTTTAAGCTTTGCTATAACACCCTGATTCATTGGTTGAATCAGTGCTGTTACATTGGGAGGCAGAAAAAATTACTTTAAAATTTGCATCAACTGCATTCAATGTATCCGTCTCTGGATGAGATGGTGCATTGTCCAGTAGAAGAATTACTTTTCCAGTTTTCTTTTCTTGTTCTCCCAACCTCTTCACATTTGGGATGAACTGATTTGTATACCAATCAAGAAATATTTCACTATTCATCCAAGCACTCTTCTGTGCTTTGTAACACAATGGGAGACATGTCACATTCTTTAAACAACGTGGTTTTTTGGCTTTGCCGATCATTAGCACCGGTAAACGATGACTTCCACTGGCATTCGCGGCTACCAAAATTGTTACTCTCTCTTTGCACTTTTTAAACCCAGGGGCAGCTGCTTCGCGCTGAGATGCAAGTGATTTTTGAGGCAATGATTTCCAGTATAAGCCAGTCTCATCGGCATTATACACATCCTCGAGTGAATAACCTTCTTCTTCCAAAAAAAGCCAAGAATGTTTCTATAAAATTTTTAGCGGCAGTTGCATCGCTAGATAAAGATTCCCCTTGAATCTCCAATTCTCGTATGCCATGACGAGATTTAAAGTTTCTTAACCATTCCTGGCTAGCCTTAAAGTCAGGAGGACCGTCAAGTTGATTGTTGAACTGAAGTGCCTTTTCACACAACAGAGAACCAGAGATAGGTTCCCCTTTGCTTCTTCTTTGCACAAACCATATATACAAAGCCTCTTCCAATTTCACATCTTTCGCATTTCTCATGGTTTTACGTTTCTTCGACCCATTTTCACTATCAAATTTCGATGCAAAACTCATAATTTTATCCTTGTTACTTTTAATGTCAGAGACGGTAGCTTTCCCAACATTGAAAATCCTCGCAAGTGAAGACACAGTTTCACCTTGTCCTAGTCTCTTGATAAATTCTGTTTTCGTTTCAATTGACAAAACATTGCGGTTCCTTTTATATGCTTTAGGCCTACTGGAAGATGCCATATCGCACAGAGAAATACTTGTACGCCAAAATTATTCTGCTGTAGTAGCAGACACAATTATTTTAAGTTGAACTGTCTGTTTAGCCAGTGTTCTACCTAGAACGCACACGTACACTGTATTTTTAAACCAGATATTAACTGACTTTATGATCTAACTGACTTCCTGTACGTAAGCGACCGACCATTAGCCATCCCATTCTCTACAAATTGTTCGCACACATTTGAAGTTTGCCGCATCAAAAGATTCAGAATTTTAGTCTAACGTGACTGTGGCATCTGATTTTTTTTTTTTTTCAGGAAAAAGTGTTCGGATAATTGGATGTTCGGATAATTGGGGTTCGGATAAATGGAGTTCTACTGTATATATATATATATATATATATATATATATATATATATATATGTCACGGGATTGCCTCCCCTTGCTTTGCAGTAGTATCCACTAATGGTCACAACGCAAGCATATCTAAAAGTAGGTCGTCCAAGGTATCTATCTTCGCGCAAGATTACTCTTGGCAAAGATATAGATAGAAGATGAATGGCGATTCTACCTTAGGGGAGCGTTCACAAGAAATTCCCAGAAGTCAAGAACAAACGCTGCTAAAGGGCTGAGCAAATTTGTTAACTTATTATCTGGTCCTTCGTCTTTTGTGAAGCGGCTATGCTATGATTTCGGCCCGTCAAGCCCCCAGTTGGAGTAATCCAACGAATGCCCTCTTATAATTAATGGCTTTATATTTATATATATATTTATCAAGAAAAATTGGCTCACACGTTTGCTTTCGTACAAATAAACTGAAGCAACTATTATTGTTTAGTTTAAAATAACATACAACAAATTTAAAAGTCAATTAGTTCAACAAGTTAAAATAAGGATTAAAGGGGGTGAAAGTTATATTAAATGTTTCCTCATTGAGGTTTTGGTAGGGCGTGAATAATACTGTCCGTAATTTTTTGCTGTAGCCTGTTACACACAACTTAACTCCAGATGAGTCCTGCAGCCGTGGTTTCCGTCACTTCATTTTGGTGATGAGTACACTTCTCCACATAATTCGTCCACTGTAGGCGGTTGGTGGCGATACTCTTCTCTCACACTAGTGGCGTAGGAACTTCAGTACTTAAGTCTGATGTCTTGTAACCACGAACTGTGACAAATTAGAAATAAACAAATGCCTCAGTACATTTGTTTATTTCTCGGATAATATAATGTGATGCCTCAGTACATTTGTTCTCCGCAAACTAACAGGATAATTTTCATGCGTTCCACCTACGAATGATAACCTCTCAGAAGAATTAAATTCCCGAGCACACAATGTAACACAGGGAATAGGATGAAAATTCACCAATATCCTTCTGGGTGTCAACTAGGAAATTGCGTCTGGAGTGCATGAATACTGATTTGCCTGAATTACAATTAAAAAGGTATATAAATCTCACAAAATGATTCCATACACTTTAGGCACATGTGATGTAATCATCACTCATTACTCGTCGCTACTCCTGTCGGGGTCTAGGCCATCTCTGCTGTCGGGTTTCCCCGCACGACTAGTCAGAAACAGTCACCAGCTCTTGCAGTAGTGGTTCATGAATATACTATTTTCATATGTTGAGGTTGCCAGCCTCATATATAACCACTTAGCAAGAAACCGGTAGAATTTACATTAGTAAATAATTTGTTTCCACTTACCCCAAAATTTTGGGAATACACACGTCTCCTGGCACAGATTTAGAATGGACCCACAGCCCTGTAGTTAGATGCTGTTCGAATCACTTAAGTCTGAGCAATTCCTCTTATGACTGGTGAAACACTTGGTCTTGAAATCTATAATTCCTCTTATGACGAGTGAGACACTTGGTCTGAAAATCTATAATTCCTCTTATGACGGTTGAAACACTTGGTCTGGAAATCTATAATTCCTGTTATGACGGGTGAAACACTTGCTCTGGAAATCTATAATTCCTCTTATGACTTCTTGTAATAGAATTCCCAAGTTTCCAGTCTTGTATTAAAATGGCGGGTTTACTTGTGAATTCCAAAGTTGCCCAATACTCGATCTGGTACTTATAGTTGTGGAATTGTAAGTCCTATCCTCTTTCTTCTGGCTTGTAGGAGGTGTTTAGTTGACGCTGCGATGCAGTCTGTCTGTGTTGTGTGCTGTGACTCCGAGTTTGTTAGATTATATCTCATAATCCTTAGTTTCAAATTTCAGCTGTGTTTCCGCCGAAAGTTCCAATCAAATCATAGTAGATTCTGACGAACCAATCCGATCTACCTAGTACTGTTTTGGTGGGGACATTTATCATTACTCATCCCACGCGTATTCGAAAATATTAAATTTAATATACACGCATGGCCTCTTACACAGTGATGTCATATCTTTACCTAAGACTTCCGGCGCACCTCTGTTTATCAGAATAATCTGCGCGCCTACGCCAGACAGATGTCTGGACAGCCCTGTGGTATTCTTTCATCTTATCACACAACCGGCTTGTGTCAACACGATCAGCCGTTTCCCAATGGGGTCAAATGTTTGACGGCCACGTTTCCACATGTGTTCAGACAGATTAGGCGATAAAATATTATCGCTGGCCGGGTCACCAAACCTGGCGAATCGTAACAACAGTCTGGGAGTGGAGTGTGAAAATGTATGTAATTTTGCCTTTATTCGTGTTAAATTACAGATGGGTGCTTTTAGTGCTGCTAATTGAAAAAGGAATAACACAATCGTAGAGTAAAACAATCAATTTCATTTGACACACAAAATGATGCATATTACTAGCTCAGCAGAAGAGAACAAGTGACACTCTTCAGACTCCGTATAGGCCATGACAAATTGGAATATCATCTATGCAACAAGCTAAAGAAAACAAAATCCACGGTGATATCACGAGAAGAAAGAAGACATCAGATTAAGCTGGGAGAACAGGTCCTGGAGCAGGTAGACCACTTTAAATACCTCGGAGCTATTATTGACCGAAAGGGAGGCATCAAAGAAGAGTTGGCCACTCGAAAAGCAGTAGCTGGGAGACTTTTTCAGGCCATAAATCGAGGATTCCTCAGCAAGAGAGAGGTTGGTAAGAAAACGAAGATGCCTGTATACCGCTCCACCTATGTCCCAGTCTTGAAATATGGATGCGAGTCATGGGCAATGACTACAACCCACAAAAGCCAGATCCAAACCTCAGAAATGAGATATCTGAGGAAGGTGGTTGAAGTAACAAGAAGAGACATGGTACGCAACCAGACGATACGTCAAGGCCTTAAATCCCACCCCCTGCAGACCCAAGTAGAACAGTACCAACTAAGATGGTTTGGCCATGTCTGCAGAATGGGAGAAGACCGGCTACCACGACAAGCATGGGAAACAAAGAGCCAAGGATCCAGACCCCCAGGACGACCCAGAGTCCGCTGGGAGGACAACATTAGACAATCTTTGAAGGACCGAGGACTAGAATGGAACCAGGCCAGGAGGAAGACAGCCGATAGGATAGTCTGGCGCTCTCTCTTCCAAACCTCTACACCTTACTGTAGAAGGGGAACGACTAAGTAAGTAAGTAACAAGCTAAAGATAGGAACTAATGATGAGTGTAACCAGGGCCGGATTAAGCTAGTGCGGGGCCTGTAGCATATGTTAAGAAAGGGGCCCTATATTTAATTAAAAAAAAAACAATAAAACAACACAAACATACTTGAACACATACATTTTTAATTTCCATAGTAATTATCATTATCAATTAATTCGTGCTTGTAATCCTATAAACTTGCCACTCATGTTGCTGGCGTTGTCATAACTTTGACCACGGCAGTCTTTAATATCAATGTCATTTGCCTTTAAAAATTTAAGTAGACTTTTAGTAAGCTGTTCAGCACTATGACCTTCCATATCCAAAAATGTCACAAATCTTTCAACTGGTCCAGATGGCAAAACATAGCGCAGAGTCAAAGTCAGCTGGTCCATATTAGATATATCTGGAGTAGAATCCAATGAAACGGAATAATACTTGTATTTCTTCATTTCACAGAGAATGTGATCCAGTATGCTGGATCCAATCAGACTGATGAATTCCTCACACGTTTTTTAGATAGATATGATGCATGTCCAAATCCTTTGTTTGCATGAGTACTTATATGCTCTGCCAGAAAAGGGTCAAACTTGGCAAGTAACTCTAACAACCCTAAGTAATTCCCGTTATAAGGGTACCCAACAATTTCATCACTGCCACGAAATGAAAGGCCTCGTTCTGCTAAAAACTTCCCAACTTCATTTATTCGCTCTAGAAGTTTGTGCCAATACTTTTCTTGAATGTCCATTTGTTTCACAAGATGGGAATCGACACGTTCACCTTTGTTTTTACGCATCAACAGTGAAATTAAAGCTTGTCTATGTGAGGAGCTTTCTTCATGTCGACGCAATAGATTGCTTGCATTTTCCCAGTCATTAAACCCTTCCACAGTAAACTTTGATGAACATTCTGAACTCATAAGCTTGCATGGGAAACAGAATAAGCGCTCTTTACTTTCTGAATAGCATAACCATTTTCTTGCATGTTGCTTGTTTGTAAGTTTATGAATATGTGTAAAATAAGACTTCTGACAGTATCGAGTTTTCTTTTCAGTGTCATACAATTGCACGGATGAAGAGAAGGCACTATCAACATGTTGACATTTTTCACTTCCCTTGGATATGCAATATTCACGCTCACAGTCATCTATATTGTTCGGCCAGTCACCAATATAATTAGAGTACTTCTTCGTTTCACTTATTTTTTCACATTCAGACTCAGTTTATACTGAGTTTTGATGTATGTTTTCTGCTGCACAGCCTGCACTAGTACTAGTTGTTCCTGTACTTCCAGCTTCAGCGGTTAGAGTACCACCACCATGAACATCAAAATATTCTGTCAGCTTACGTGTTTTTGATATCACAAGTTGATCTCTTCTTTCTTTTTCTTCCTTTGTTTTACTTTTTTCACTTCCAGAAGCATAATTACGTCCAATATCTCTGTGTCTACTGCTCATTTTTTGAGTTTTCTAACCTTACAAATCAAGAAATTTTAATCAAGATCGAAAGAGAGTGCGAGCACGCCGTATACCTCAATTAAAACAGGAAGTTTCAGTTTCCTAAATTCTAGTTTTTATTGTTAATGCAAATTCATTTCACAAAGAACGAAACAAAATTAGAGGGGCAGTCGCCTAGAGACAAAAAAGTGGCTTCCGTCCAAACGTCCCCAAATTTTCAACGCCACTTAAATGGCTTCCGTCCGCAAACAGTTAAGATTAAAATAGTGAAGAGTCACACTAAGTCACCCTCTTATGCTCTTTCTCTCACAATTTCGTGACACCAAATGAAAAGGCGCTAAAGATGGCATAAATCACAAGATCATTGGTTTAACGCTCGTATTTTTTTTCCTTCTCTCTAACCAGCGGCACTCGAGCTTTCCAGCTCTTTTGGCCCAATGACATGTCATTGCGAGGCTGGGGGTCAGTGGATTTTCCTTCCAACCCGGTCAGGAGCTTTGCTCCTTCCTATCAACGCTCGTATTAGAAGATGACCAAAAAATTATGTACATATTTATTGGCGCGGGGCCCCTAAAAGCGCGGGGCCCGTTGCATATGCTACTTGAGCTACTACGTTAATCCGGCTCTGAGTGTAACTGTGGCACTGATACAATGACTGCTGAACATCTCCTTCAAAGATGCCCAACATATGATGAACATAAAAAGCACATATGGCCATCACAAGTACTATTTTCGGAAAAATCCCTCTGAAGATGCAAATAGCCCAAAGCTTTCCACTGCTTTCTTTGAAAATATTCAAGCAGACGTCTGAGAGTGAAGGAAGTCAAAGAAGTAGATATAAGCAAATAATTTTTTTAATGCTTCGTTCCTCTTGCTCTCTCAAAATGTTAAAGTTTTTTTTTTTCTTGAAATAAATATCGGACTCTCCCAAGTTGGCACACCTCTTGCTCCGCCTAAGAGCCGCCCCTGCTTGTAGTTTTATAGCTATTAAATGTGTAGTAAGTAACTGAAGGCTGGGCGTAGTTTAAGTGCAGTCAAGTAAAGAGACGCGTCGTTTAGAATGGAAGATAGGGAAATAAATGTATATTTGATAACAGCGTTTCATTCATTCATTCAATCATTCTTTCATTTCTTTCTTTCACTCGTCACACGTAGATGGGGCCACCATTACAGCTGGTACGGTTTGCAAAAAGTCTGATTCAGAACCTACATGATATTGTAGTTGTGGATTCTGTAGCAATTTGTTTTACAAGATGAGGTTGCTAGCTCCGTGCACAAGTTCATATTAGTCGAATCTTGACGCAGCAGTTGTCCTTGGTGATTGTGCGATATATTACAGCCACTAGGTTCAAAGTTAGAGAAATATACAGGGTGTCCTAAAAGTTACTGTGCAGTAAAGTACCTCGTAGTTTCTTCTACATCAGATGTTGGAAATGTCCACTATAGGTCTCAAGACATGTCTGAACATGCTTCTTCATATTGTCGAAGACCTTCTGCAGGGTTGTCAGTGGGATCTGTTGAATGTGGATGGTGATTGCTAGAACGGACAACTCTCACATCAAAACCGCTACTCTAGTCTGCAGTATATTCAAGTGCACAGTAACTTGTCGGACATCCTGTATATTCCCATTAAATTTCCTTCACGGCATTTTGTTTTTTTAAATCTTGAGATAATTAAGAAGATTTGAATACTATCGACTACTTAAAACACTCATTAGTTAGTTGGTTTGTTTGTTTGCTGTGTCTTTTTTACTGTAGGTTATGTAACCGGAGTAGTTTTTTGTTTTTAAGCTGAAGGCAAAAGCTTAAGAGTTGATCGCTGACAATATTACTGGACAATAAACTCAAATACATCGGAATTAATAACAGGATATGGAAACCAAACCTCATGATAGCTGCATTAAAACTGTTTGCTTCCGCGGGTGTAAAGATGCTTATAAACATGGTTCCTTAACCTTTTTTTTTTTTTTGTCATGGGCCCCTTTGATTGTCTGATGAAGGCTATGGACCCTTATGGACGTCTTCTGGTGGGAAAAAAGTGTACATACAAGCATATTGTAAAAGTTTACATTTTAAATGTTAGGTTATATACTCGGACGCCCTAGAATACATCCAAGAACCCCCTAGAATCCATTCACGAACACACTAGAATGCATTCAGGAACCCCCTAGAATCCATACACGAACCCCCTAGAATCCATTCACGAATCCCCTAGAATCCATACAGGACCCCCTGGAGTCCATTGACGGACCCCCAAGAGGTCTATGGATCATAGATTTAGAAACTCTGATTTAAAAGGAAGAAAGAAAGAAAGAAAGAAAGACACTAAACATTTCACAATCGGAGGTTCTGTTTTTTAAAATTGTTTATTCTTGTTCTCATGAAGTCTTTGCTAATGTTGCTGTCGTTTTTTTTTAAAACAAATTCTGGTTGCTTATCACTTTTCAAATATCAAATGTCATTTTCACGTTATTTATGTTAAAGACACGTCTGACTGCCGAGAACACAGATGTTTACATAGCGAATAAAAAAAAATACACACACATATATACACACACTCTGTCGCTCGCCTTCACTGTTCATTCTTCCGTATGCTCCATATATCAATAAACAATCAGAGTATAAGGGGGACTGATGTGACCTCGGGAGACTAGCTGGAAGATTAGCCACTTGATACAAGCGAGCCAGCCAGGTTCCTGCGTAGCTAGCAGAGAGGAAGGGGACAAAAAATGTAATTTATCTTACTAGGACAAAAGACAAGAAAAAAACCTACTTTTCGACCCATGGCCTTCGTCAGGGATAGACGAACCGAAACAGAAATGAATGGAAGTAACAACTAAATAGAAAACATAACAATAAAAGCACAAACTCCCTATTAGGATTAAATGGCTGAAATAAAATGGCTGCCGCTGCTACCGGAAGTTCGTAGCTAGCAGTCCTTTTCTGGAGCAGCCTTTATCATTGCTTCATCATGCTTCCTGATAGTAGTTCTTTTCAAGGCTTAGTATTTATCAATGCTGCACTAGAGTTCAGAATTCTCTCACCCTCCCTTCCCCTTCCCTCTTTAAAAAAAGATTAACTGATGAAATCGCTCTAATATACCCGAAAGACTTCCATATAAGTTGAAAGAAGGGTACCTCGCTACAAGAAGACAGACATCTCAGGGATAAAAAGAGAGGGACTGTAGGTCAATGCCAGCCTTCAGTGATACGATAACTGGTAGCGGAAGTTTTACATAAGCACCATCACAACACAGTTTACGTTATAAGTCGTTGTCAAGGACACGACGAAAGAGTGCAGAACACAAAATGGACGTGACAAGCTTATATAAATGGATAAAATACGATGGAAAAACATAAAACGATGAAATTATACTGTCATGCTCAAACAGTACAGAATAAGCATTCATATGACCATTGGTTCCTGCATTTTTCTCTACCTTTCGCTCACAATTTTTAGAAGCCTCACCTTGTCCTCCGAATGTGCCCAGAATGTTGCTATTCCAGCTCTGACTCTATTTTTGAAGCCTCGAACTGTACCTTTACCGCTAACTATCTGTTTTTCATGGATTGATTGAGGATTTCGAATATCCCTGCGGCCTACAAATATAGATTCTACCAGAGGCGGTGGTGGAGGAACGACGTTGTACGTTGTTTGAAAATATAGTCCCCGTCGCTTTGACACCATTTCTGGAACACGATCTTCAAGCTCCTTTGCCGACAAGCTTTCTCCTTTCACTGCTGCACTAGAAGAATGACCAGATTTGTTACAGATGTTTGATGCCACGTTAACATGTTGCCCGTCAGCAGGCATGACTATTGACTTCTGGTGGTTAACGTTAACTGTAGGTGTGGAATGATTTTGCTCATTACTTTTCGAACGTTCATCTGAGATACGAGCTTTAGATAGTTGTGTTTGAACATTATGACGGTTATAGGTTGTAGAATGTGGTTTCGCTTTGGGCAGTGACGAAGACTTTTGAGGTAGCGTTCCTGATTTTTGCATCTCTTCAGACGTATTCGCATAGCTTTGATTTTGAATAACGGGGACATCTGCTGAACTTCCCGACTTTCGGACTGTCCCATTGACATATATTGACGTTTTATGTACATCTTTTGTATTTAAAGACACCATGGACTGGCGCTTTGGCTGTAAAATTGTCATATCTTTTGGAGCAGAATTACCACATCTCGTGTCGGCTATTGTGCTAGATACCGGTTTGCAGCCATCAATGTCTTTTTCGTTAGAAGCTTGAAACACCTGATCAAATGCCTGCTCGCTTTCTCCACTTCGCTCGCGCATGCTAACCTTTTCGAAGGCGGCCGGTTTGACAAAATTCCGAAACATCTGAGTCACCTGTGGAGAAAACATGACAAGAATAATCTGTTGAGAAAACACTAGAAGAAACAGCCATCTGTGGAGAAAACAAAACAGCCATATGAGCCACCTTTCGAGAAAACACAAGAAGAATCTGCCATATGTAGCTCCTGTTTCCTGTGGAAGACACATTATTTCCTGTAGAATTCAGAAAGTGAAATGTGTGCTATCTTCTTGGGAATTCAAGAACAGACGTAATAAACACATATGTTTACTTTGTGTTGTTTATCGGAGCAGAAGATAACTCAGATCTTACAAAGCAGAGATGACGCTTTTTGGGGGCTACCTCAATTTCTTCTGTTGTTGACATTAATGGTCCCAAAACTTATTTTGTTCACAACCACTTTGAGAAATAATTCACGTCAGCTCCCCAAGGAGCATAGGTTTTCATCAAACATATGCTAGTCTTCCTGTTGCTTACCATCAGTTCAGGTTCTTTCGGTGTCTTCCTCATCATTGTTATGTCTGTCTTCAGTTCTCATCTACGTGTATTCTTCGGTCTATCTCTGTTTCTCTTACCTTGAGTATTCCAAAATAAGGACTTCCTTGCGACGATATCAACAGGTTTCCTCATTGTATGTCAAATTCATCGACATCGCCTTCTTGTCATCTCTAAATGCACTGGCACTTGTACATACGACCATTGTTTCAAACCAGTAGAAGAGAGGGAATACAATTACATCAGTTACGTCTGCCCGAACCAAGGATCGACCTGTTCAGAAAGAGTCTAACCTACTCTGGAAGCTACTTGTGGAACAGCCTTCCACACCACCTAAAAAGCCTACCTACACAATACTCATTTAAAAAAAAACCCACTTTTTAAACATTTCTGCAACACTGATTATCTATCCCCATAGAATTAGCCTTTATTTGTCCACTGCATACTTGTGGAACAGCCTTCCACACCACCTAAAAAGCCTACCTACACAATACTCATTTAAAATAAAAAACACTTTTTAAACATTTCAGCAACACTGATTATCTATCCCCAAAGAATCAGCCTTTACTTGTCCACATCTCATCCATCTGTCTACCTTTCTTTCCTCTTCCACTCATTATTTTCTATGTGAATAATTTGTTTTATATCCATGTAGTATTATTATATGATGTGATTTATGTGAGAATGTACATGCATACCACTGTACTTTTGAAATATGTAATGTTTTCGTTTGCTTAAATGTGATGATGTGTATGAGAATGAGCAGATTATGTATATATTTTTCTACTGCTCGAAGATTTTTCTGCTACAGAAATGTATAATAATAAAGTATTATTATTATTATTTTTTTTTTTTTTACATTTTCCCTCAAGAATGTACGGATATAAGCGAGAATGTGTTTTTGTATTGATGCTTGATGACACATTAAAAAACGCAGATTAATTGTTGACGGTTTGACCGCATGAGTGAGTGTCGGAATACAGAATGAAAGACAAAGGGCTAGTTGGTCAGACGGACCTGAGTGCCCAATTCTGAAATCTTTTAAAATAAAGTTCTGGTTATCTGTCTATCTATCTTTCTATCTGATTCTGCTCTTGAGTTAAGGAGGGCAAAGAAACACACACCAAGTCTCAACTCGTTCAATATCAGACTGTTCACTTCATGAGTTCTGATTCCACGCTACCCTAATCTGATTTTGTTGGAATTATTATTTGATTTACTGTTACGAATATTTTGGATTTTTGTTGTTGTTTTCTTTTTTTTGTTTATTTATTTATTTGTTCCCCATTACTTTTCTTGTTTGTTTTAAAAAAACCATATTTAATTGTGATTACAACTGCATAGAGTAAATGTATGTTTCTATATGACCTTTATAATGTTGCATGCCTTTAAATGAATACTTAAAGTAACATATGGGAATGAAAGGATTCTTAACCTTTTGAAAATACAGTTCATTCTTCCGTTCGTATCATTAGTTCCACATTGGTGACTGTCGTACCTTTTCAAGCTTTCTGTTCTAAGCGAGAACCCATTTATGAAAATTTGTACCGTCTTCATTGTTTTATTTGTTTTTCTTCATGTTTCAGAAACATGCAATATGACTGAATTGATATTTTGGTGACTTGGTTTCTTTTGATGTCCCGATGCAATGAAATCTCATTTTGTCTTTTGTATTTTTATTTTGATAACAGTCGTCTGTCCCTACAGCTTTTTCTATATTTCTGCTGAGACACATATGTGATTCTACATCTTGTAGGGGAGTTTCTGTCACATAATTTTTTGGGTCGCTCTCTTGTCCACTACGGCCGTATCCTGTGACGTTTGCTGTACTGACTTTATTACGGGCTTTTCAGTGGTCGACACCTTTTTCTTTCTCTGCTATGTAGCAGATTTTTTTGTATCTTCAAACATTCTTACACTTCTCTCAGCAATAATTCGTCTTGTCTGTTTACCTGACCCCTGCTGAGAGAGTAGACCGGTGATGCAATATTAACCGACAACCGTGTTTGTTAATCTTGGGCGTGGCCGACATCAGACTACAGATTAACATTAAAATAGCCAAGCGCAGTTGTTTAATCGCTGATAAGGCCAGAGTGCTTTCTTCGCCAAGATGGTAATACGCTGAAAGTTTGATAGCCACTACGGGAAGATAGCTTATTTGTCAGCGCACAGGAATGACATAATAATTTCCTGCACACCTTGAGGAAAGTAAGATGTAATTGTAGGCAATTGCAGAGAAGGCAATCGGATGTTTTATTGCCATATATGGGAGAGGTGACCTTTTGCATCACGCACATTATTTCAGGCGCAACTAATTTTGAATTTCCCCACAAAACACGCATGTTTGAAACGATTGGAGCCCTGCTTAGCATCGTAACAAACAAATGCGGGGGCAGAAAGGCCATATAACCTGACCTTTTTACAGTTTTAAGACACCGTGAAAATTTACTCGTGCCAAGAAGACCATCAGACTGCCAGAGTTCGAATCAGATTTCATATATATGAGACCGGACTTTGTGGAACATCTTGAAGGACTTAAAGAGCCCAGGAAAACCATTTTAATACGGAAAACCGGGATTTGAGGAAACTGAAAACACGGAGTCATAGTTGGAATTCATTTGTTAACAACACCCCATAAACGTGTAAAAAGGCATCTGCTAGTGCCTTAACTATATTCCTCTGAGCAAACAGTCAGCGAGCCAAGATTTGCTTGGTGGTACCAGTGAGGGTACTAATCTCTGGAAGAAAGTGAGGGTAGAAGTGTCCTGACGTCGAATTAGACACCATCTTCAGAGGGTCTTAGAGACGCGGGGCCAGCTTTGCCGTTACTCCTTGATCTTACTTGGAACGTGCTGCGCTTTCAATCTTGACCAGAGACGCGAGAACTCCAGCAGTGACCTATCTGCGCAGAACCCAAAAAAACCCAGTGGGAGAAGAAACTACCATTTGCAGCTAAGTCAAACCTATAAGCTGTCAAGTGAAATCTTACATAAAACACTACCATCACACGATGATGAGTATTTTCTGTTAAAGATTATTCAATTTTTTAAACTGTTAAAATTTAGTTGATTATTAAATTTGTTATTTGTAAATATACAAATTTAACGTCGCTTTAATCATTTTGGATGTACTGCATGTTTGTCTCAGTCAATTTACAAAACACACTCTAAGCAGAGCTATACCATAATAAGAAGAATTCCACTGAGTAAATCGGGTTGGGGGCTTGAACGAGCTGAAATTAATAATTGCTTAATTCATCATAAAAGGCGGCTGATCAGATAAAAGTTAACAATTGCAGCATTGTTCTAGACTTCTGAAATATCTTATGAAACTCCCTTGAGATTGAAGCATCATTATTCTTCTATCTACGTCTCTGCCAAGTGTAATCTTGTGCGAAGGTAGACACCTTTTGAAGACCCATATTAGATACTCTTGAGTTTTGGCCATTGTGGGACTACTACTGCACAACAGGGGAGGTACTTCCGTGACAGTTTCTTCAAGTGCAGTTGCATTAACGTTGAATGCATTTACTCTCATTATCTTTGTATTTTCCCTGTGTATTTTCAGACCTACTTGATGTGACCTCTCATCAAATACTTTTAATTTGTCTTCCATCTGTTTAAGGTTTATGGGAGAGAAAAACAAGACCATTGGTAAAATCTAGATCATCAAGCTGTTTAGTCAGAGTCCAGTGGATTCCATTTCTGTTGTCTGAAGTCGATGTTGTCATAAACCTCTAGCCAGCAAGAAGAGATGTTGGTGACAAAACGCATCCCTGTCGAATTCCAGGTCTAATCTCAAACGGTTTTGTAAGTTGTCCTTCATAAATAATTCTAGATATCATGTCTTCATATGTTTTCTTTATTACATTAATGAATTTGAAGGGCATTCCTTAATGCATCCTAAGTCTTCAGAGCGATGCCTTATCTAAACTGTTGAATACCTTGTCACAGCCTACAAGGAGAAAATAAAAAGATCTTCACTAATGCATCACCTGCCGCCGCCCTGTCCCTCAAAATCATATTTTACTGTAAAGTATACTAGTCGCCATTAAAAACGCATCGAAATCGTGACATGTTTTCACTGTTGAAATGCTTATGCAAGTGAGCGATTTTCAAACCCCGAAAGTGTGCAAGTGATGAAGTTCATGTATTCCCATTTTACTGTCGATATGATGATGTTTACTTCAAATCTTGCGCGCTTACGTGCAAAACAAGGTTTTTGATAAATTCTGGCTTTATTAAAAGTCGAATCACATTGAAATTTGGCACACGCATTAGTCAAGTTTCAGCGAGTAAAAAGCCATTATCTGTTTTCATCGAAAGAAAGTCTGTTAATGTTTTTGTCATGCCTCGACTGTCGTCACAAGAGCGATGGCAAGCTGTTGGTATGCTCAGCAGTGGAATGGCGACCAGAGAAGTTGCCAGACATTTTAATTGTGACCAGTCCACTATAGTGAGGCTGAACCAGCGATTTCGAGCGACAGGTACCACCAATGACCATCCGAGGCTTGGTCAACCTCGTGTAACAACACTAGCTCAAGATCGCCAAATTCTATTGTTACATCTGCGCAATCGCTTCCAAACAGCAACTCAGACAGCATCTCATTCTGCAATATCATGAGACGCCGATGCCAAGCCTGTATTTATGCTGTAGGGGGTCATACACGGTATTAATGATGGCTGTGACTAAATGACAGTGAGTGCGACTTTTGTTTTTACACCTAGGGTTGACAACTGCTTAGGAGCCGGTTCTGAATTGTCTCATGTTTAATAATACAGCAAATTTGAGTTAGTAAATGGATCAGAAATGTAAAATCAGTGGTTTCATGTATTTTAAATTTAGCACAACGAGTTGTGGTTCATAAACTAATGCGATGCCATTTTAATGGCGGCTACTTTTCCGTACTGTGCGGAAAATGACAGGAATGTACCCTATGAACATTAAAGGAAATGCTTTAACAATATAAATGAATAAATGAGTGGAGCAAACTTAATTCCGAATTTCGTTTTGGAGTTTACAAATTAGGTCACCCACTCACGTCCATTTTTCTGTTTGTCTTCATTTGTTTCTGACAAAGTCCCTGGGATTGAAACGTAGATAATGTTTTGTCCTGTGCCCTAGTAAGGCTTATATTATCTAATTAAGTAAACATAACCGATTATCAAAGCCTTGTTACAGTTCTAATTTTCTTACACTGAAGAAGTTACAGACCATCATTAATGGGTGATGGCGTTGAATACAATAATTGAAATGACATGACAAAATCAAAGATGTGGAACTGATGACAAGAATGAACGAACGAACGATTGAAATCTTTATTTCATCAGGGTAAAGAAATTGGTATTATTGTCTTTTAACATCTCCGCTCTGTAATTATACATTTCTAAAATAGATTTAAAATTAATAAATTCTTAACTTCAACAGTTAGCAGTCAATATTAATAGTGCATTAACTCACACACATACATGCACATACAGACAGAGAGATAGATAGAGAGAGAGAAAGAGATAGAGAGAGAAAGAGAGAGAGAGCAATGTAATAACTACATAATTCAAATTATTTTCACATTGTGAATGTAAATGTCTTTTGAAGTGCCAATGGCAGAAGAGGTGAGAAGAAGACGCCGGAGATAAATAGGTCACGCAATGAAGAACCTGTTAACAGCATTATAAATAAGTCCTTATTCTGGAACACAGAGTCAGATAGGTAGATGGGAACAGAAAAAAACACATGGAGAATCGAAATAGAGACAGACATAAAGAGGAAAAAGCAGACATGGAAAGACCTCGAACAGGTGGCATGCATTTGATGAAAACGTTTGCTTCACAGAGAGCTGAAAACTAATGATAATAGTTAGGTAGAGGCGGAGCAATAGAGGAGTCTTTAATTGCATTACCAATTATAGCAGTAGCACTAGCAATAGCAGTTATAGCTGAAATAATAGCAATAGAGATTATTACTAAGAGATGAGAAGATGATGCTTGCGATGGATAGGTCAAACATTGAGGAAACCGGTGTATAGCATTATAAGGCAGTCCTTGTTCTGGGATGCCCAGGGAAAGAGAGGCAGAGGCGACCCAAAAAAAAACACATGGGGAAGAGAGCTGGAGACAAGTGAAAATGGTGGTGAAGACGTGGACAGAACTTGAGATGAAGTCACGTGACAGTAGGACTAGGTATGTGTTTGTTGATGGCACGTGACAGTAGGACTAGGTATGTGTTTGTTGATGGCACGTGACAGTAGGACTAGGTATGTGTTTGTTGATGGCACGTGACAGTAGGACTAGGTATGTGTTTGTTGTTGTCACGTGACAGTAGGACTAGGTATGTGTTTGTTGAAGTTCTATGCTCCTTGGGGAGCTAAAAAGCTGTGACTGATTGAAAGTTACCAGTGGCAGCACAAGTACTAGTCAAGGTAGTAGATGCACTGGTGAATGTAGCAGTTCTAATAGCAGTAGCACTTAATGGTAGCATCCGGATGTTATAGTTTATGAAAATATGACGAAAAACAGCAAATACGAGTAACACATGTAATAAATATAAAACTTGCAACAATTAAAATTTATCACCATATATAAGAGAAGAAAAGAAATACTTCAAACATGCTTACCGTCCAATAATGTCTGCAAATTAAATTGTGAAATTTTTTTTTAAAGAAACAAAAATCGGTGCACAATTTAAAACGTATTTAAAACTAATTCATATTGTCACAACGTATAGAAAAAAAGTGTTCTTGTACAGACTACAGTTTTGAATACTGAACAAAAATAATCCAAAATCCTTGTGTGTACTGCCAAGAATCACACACTAACTATGCATTGATCAACTTCAAGACAACACACGACTTTGTACCGTATCCATCGGAATTACAGGTAAGAAATAAACACATTTATATTTTTGCCTGGATTATTACAACGGCTTGAAAAAAAAATATACAACCTTGGCATGGAAACTTCATGCGACATCAAGCATTTTAAATAACTCGTCCCACTGAATCTTAATGCACAATTAAAATGCACTTTATGATCGCGGTTTTAAACTTCTACAGTACGACCTTAACACATACCACGACAAGCCACACCTGAGGGCACCAGGCGATTATAACGATTAAGTCGCCGTAGAACAACTCCGCGCAACCAGTCAATGTTGACATGCGGTATTTCTCTTACGTCATCAACAATCACTTTTCAAACAATGAACACGCCCTTTCTGTGTCAAGCACAAACACCAAGAAAGCGAAGAGGAGTCGACAGCTTCAGACAGCAGCACTTCAAATGCCGCCCCAACCGACGATTCTAATATTTTTTAATTTGTCTCGTAGAATTTTGTTCCGTTGGTTGTATTTCTTTCCTTCCTGCTGCCACAGATGGGTTGTTTGCTAGTGTAACTGAGAGAATCGGCCAACGACTGCTTGCAGTTTGTATCGACGAGGCGGTGTCCGTATTAAAAACTGCATTAAAAAAACAAAACTATATCTGTTTGTATTACTGTGTTTTAATGTGGGCCCAATGTCGGACTAATAGTCGTCTCTTAATGTCGGACCCCAATGTTGCCTCTTAATGTCTTCACCCAATGTCGCCTCCCAATGTTGCCTCCGAACGTTGCCTCTCAATATCGCCTCTCACCGTCGCTTCGCAATATCGCCTCCCAGTGTTGCCATCCAGTGTCGTCTCTAACTGTCGCCTCCAACCGAAACTCAGTGTCGCTCCCCAATATCGCCTCCCAGTGTCGCCACCTAAATGTCGTCTTACAATGTCGCCTCTCAATGTCACCTCCCAAAGTCGCCTCTCAGTGTCGCTTCCCAATATCGCATCTCAATGTCGCCTCTCAATGTCGCCTCTCAATGTCGCCTCTCAATGTCGCCTCACTATGTAGCCATCCAATGACGCATCTAACTGTCGTCTTCAACCGAAACTCAATAGCGCCCTCCCAATATCGCCTTTCAATATCGCCTCCCAAAGTATCCTCCAAACTTTCGTTTCTCAATGTTGCCTCCCGAAGTCGCCTCCCATTGTCGGCTCCTAATTTCGCCTCTCAATGTCACCTCGCAACCATGAAGATATAACCGTTAAACTTTAAAGTTATAAGCGCTATACTTAGACCATAGACATAAACCGAAATTACACCAAAGATTACATTAACTGAAGACACGCAGCCGACCTGATAACAAAAACCAATAAGTAGTCTTAGACATTCCGGATGCACCAACGCAGTACACGAAGTGATAAAACCGCATTGCTTCCAGGATCACGTGCAAGGACAGTGGTTCCAGAACGGTGTGGCTCGCTTCACTGGTGTGGCGCGAGAGGATGGCAGGTGTGGCCGGATAATTAAAAAACTATCAAGGATTTAGAGAGATTTAAAAACAAAATTCTTATGCCAAAAATAAATATGAAGGTCATTTTCTTATTTATTTTATTACCCGTGATATAATATGGCAAATGTATGCATAGAAACCCATATAATTTTCCATAATTTTTCAGATTTTATTCAGTAATATTATTTATTTTATATCAAATAGAAACAGTTCTCCGCGACATACTGTTGTGAACAGTGATTTTCCGCTGTGACAAAATATCAAGTCCAGAAAAGAGAAAGGCTTCTTTGTGTTGATGAGGAGATGAGAGTTTGGCTGTCTCAAATAAGACCTTATATATAAATGAGATTACCCTGCAAAAAACAAGCTCACACCTATCATTGAATTTGTATATTTTGTGAAAGAATCATGTTTTTATGTAGCTGGATTGTTTTATACTTTCTGAATGTCTCATAATCGTTTTATAAAGTTGTTGTGTTCTGTGTTATGAATAAAGCACTCCTAGAAGTTGATTTTTGTGTGTTTTTGAATGTATTTCTTATCAATAAAAAATTCGGTGTGGAGCGAGCAAATTTTCATTCCGAGAGTGTGGCACAGAGAAAAAAAATGTGGGAACCACTGTAGGCCAATCGGTGTAACTATTGCTGTCTTTACTTGTTACTTTGAAGGTTACCTTCGGCGAAAAACTAACTCATATTTTAATTGACATAGAGACCGATGCATAACTAAGACGGAGAGTTATCATTCGATATGTTTGTACCACCCCCACATTTCTTTTGATCTTTACATAGTAAACAGATCTTTACATAGTAAACAGATCTTTACATAGTAAACAGATCTTTACATAGTAAACAGATCTTTACATAGTAAACAGATCTTTACATTAACGTTAATCGGGCCTAAGGGTCTTTTATATTTGGACATGCGCCCTAATATAACAGACTAGGTTGAACGGGGCGCGCCTCGCCGAATCGAGGCAAAATTGTATTTTAAAAAAAAGTTATTTTACATTAACCGCGTGAGAAAAATAGTACAAACAATTACTAAGGTAACTGCAGCATGTATTTTGGAGAGATTTGGGGGGGGGGGGGGGAAGGGGGGAACTATTTTCATATCATGTTCATGACTGGTTTCTTTTAGATCTTACTATTATGAATTTGAGATCTTACTGTTGTGAATTTGAGATCTTACTATTATGAATTTGAGACCTTAATGTTGTGGATTTGAGATCTTACTATTATGAATGTGAGATCTTACTGTTGTGGATTTGAGATCTTACTGTTGTGGATTTGAGATCTTACTGTTGTGGATTTGAGATCTTACTATTATGAATTTGAGATCTTACTGTTGTGGATTTGAGATCTTACTATTATGAATCTGAGATCTTACTGTTGTGGATTTGAGATCTTACTATTATGAATTTGAGATCTTACTGTTGTGGATTTGAGATCTTACTATTATGAATTTGAGATCTTACTGTTGGGGATTTGAGATCTTACTGTTGTAGATTTGAGATCTTACTGTTGTGGATTTGAGATCTTACTGTTGTGGATTTGAGATCTTACTGTTGTGGATTTGAGATCTTACTGTTGTGGATTTGAGATCTTACTATTAGGAATTTGAGATCTTACTGTTGGGGATTTGAGATCTTACTGTTGTGGATTTGATATCTTACTGTTGTGGATTTGAGATCTTACTATTATGAATTTGAGATCTTACTGTTTGGGATTTGAGATCTTACTGTTGTAGATTTGAGATCTTACTGTTGTGGATTTGAGATCTTACTATTATGAATTTGAGATCTTACTGTTGGGGATTTGAGATCTTACTATTTTGAATTTGAGATCTTACTGTTGTGGATTTGAGATCTTACTATTATGAATTTGAGATCTTACTGTTGTAGATTTGAGATCTTACTGTTGTGGATTTGAGATCTTACTATTGTGGATTTGAGATCTTACTGTTGTGGATTTGAGATCTTACTGTTATGAATTTGAGATCTTACTGTTGTGGATTTGAAATCTTACTATTATGAATTTGAGATCTTACTGTTGTGGATTTGAGATCTTACTGTTGTGGATTTGAGATCTTACTGTTGTGGATTTGAGATCTTACTGTTGTGGATTTGAGATCTTACTGTTGTGGATTTGAGATCTTACTGTTGTGGATTTGAGATCTTACTGTTGTGGATTTGATATCTTACTGTTGTGGATTTGAGATCTTACTGTTGTGGATTTGAGATCTTACTATTATGAATTTGAGATCTTACTGTTGTGGATTTGAGATCTTACTATTCTGAATTTGAGATCTTACTGTTGTGGATTTGAGATCTTACTATTATGAATTTGAGATCTTACTGTTGGGGATTTAAGATCTTACTGTTGTAGATTTGAGATCTTACTGTTGTGGATTTGAGATCTTACTGTTGTGGATTTGAGATCTTACTGTTGTGGATTTGAGATCTTACTGTTGTGGATTTGAGATCTTACTGTTGTGGATTTGAGATCTTACTGTTGTGGATTTGAGATCTTACTGTTGTGGATTTGAGATCTTACTGTTGTGGATTTGAAATCTTACTGTTGTGGAGTTGAGATCTTACTGTTGTGGATTTTCGGAGCCACCAAGAAGGACATGTGCACCATCATAGCGAGTAGACGCTGGAATTGGGTTGCTCACATCCTCAGAAGAGACCTTGACAGCAACACCAGATATGCCATGCTATGTACTCCAGAAGGAAAGAGAAAGGGAAGGCCGGCCAGAAGTTACCTGTCAGAGAACTATGGAGGTAGAGATCCAAAGAATGAACATGAGCTGGGACACCACACGCAGGATGACTGCCGACCGAGAAAAGTAGAGACAGTTTGTTGCTGCCCTACAAGACGCCACCAGGCGTGTTCGTCACTGATTGCTATGTCAGTCAGAGGTCAGGGACCAAAGAAGAAGAAGGTTGTGGATTTGCTTGTCATTAAATTAGAATGATTTGTACATGTTTATCGTGGACGGCATTAGGAGATGACATTTGTGGTCTACAGTGTAGAGGCTTATGTTATTTTCAATCATGATTTAAAAAAAAATAACGAGTGAAATTCAATACCATAATTCCCGCCGTAAGTGCTTCGGTCGGTCGGTCGGTCAGTCACATTTTGCACACCGTCATTTGCACACTTTTTCTATTTTCGAGAGAGTACATTAACTTTCAACCACAGCTAAGGGGGTGCAACTGTGGTTGAAAGTTAGACAATAATTGTATTGTTTCCCTTTATATGTACTCTCGCGAAAATAGAAAAGTGTGACTCTGTGCATTAAATCAACAGACAATCAAGATCGAGTTTCATTTGAGAAACGGATTTAACTCATCATTTTTCTTAAAAATAACCTTAAAATGTAAGTTTCTGATTATTTTTTTAAGACAAAGTTTTAATTTAAATTATTGCAGACTTGTTATTATGGATCTTAAGGATAAGGTGGCTAAAAGGAAGAGACGTTCGCGTCATTCACAGCGAGCAAGCGTGACTATATAAGAAGCAGCAATGTAATACATGTAACAGAAACAACACACTATAATTAAAAACCTGCCAATTTTGACTGGTTGTTGCTAGTATATTATAATCCCCGGGGTAAGGGAAGCAGAGGTAGATCGAAACACACAAGGAGAAGAGAACTGGAGATAGAAATGAAAATGACGAGGATGACATGGAAAGACCTGGAGCTAATGGACGCGACAGGAGGATTTGGCATACGTTTGTTGACGGCCTATGCTCGTTAGGGAGCTAAAAGGTCAGATGAAGGCGTTTTATATGATGATATGCTGTAAGTGCAAACTGTAGGAACATAATATTTTCATTTAAAAAATCTAAACGATTACAGGTACAAGAGAGGACGCTAGTTTATAGCATTACCAGCAATGATGGCTCCACAGTGGGTTATAGAGTATGATGATGATGATGATGAAAGTAAGATATCGGAACAACATTGAACAACATATTCCATGTGAAGTCTCTGTTTAGTCGCCAATGCAAGTTTGCACTTCAAAGTTGACATTTGTAAAAGGAAATCTTACCAATATATTATTTACTTACTTAGTCGTTCCTCATCTACCCTGGGATGTAGAGATTTGACAGAGAGAGCGCCATACTGTCCTATCGGCTGTCTTCCTCTTGGCCTGGTTTCAGTCAAGTCCTCGAACTTTCAAGGATTGTCTTATGTTGTCCTCCTATCTAATTCTGGGTCGTCTTGGAGGTCTGGATCCCTGGCTCTTGGGTTCCCATATTTGTCGTGGTAGAGGACCTTCTCACATTCTGCATACATGGCAAACCATCGTCGTTGGGACTGTTCCACATGGGTCTGCAGGGGCTGGATTATGAGGTCATGACGTATCGTCTGGTTGCGGACCATGGCTCTTCTTATTTCTTCAACCACCTTTCTCAGATACTTAATTTCTGAGGTTTGGAGCTGGCTTTTGTGGGTTGTAGTCATTGCCCATGACTCGCATCCATAAATCAATACTGGAAAATAGGTGGAGCGGTAGACAGCTATCTTCGTCTTCTTGCCAACTTCTCTTTTGCTGATAAATCTACGATTTATTGCTCCAAAAAGTCTACCAGCTGCTGCTCTTCGGGTAACCAACTGGCTATGACAGCTCCAAGGTATTTAAAGTGATTGATCTGCTTCAGGATCTGTTCTCCCAGCCTAATTTGATGCCGATTTTCCTCTCGTGATATCATCATGGTTTTTTTGGAGTTGCTGATGACCATCTGTCTCTTCTCCAGCTCTTCCTTCCAGATTTGCAGGTTGTATTAACAATTATGTTTCTAGTCTCATTGCTCATTAGCAAATTTTTATAGAAGAAGCTTTTCATTTCTTTCTGTTTCTTCTCTTTGTATTTTTGTATTTTAATTTTATTTAAGGTTGACCGAGTCTGTTAGTTCAGACTCTGGGGGTGAATAGGACACATACTGAGGAACCCTGTTAATAGCATTAGTAGGCAGTCCTTGGTTCTGGAGTCCACAGGGTAAGAGAGGCAGAGGAGATCAAAGAACATGTATAGAAGAGAACTGGATAAAAACATGAAAGGGATGAAGGCGACTGTTACGGTATATGATATTAACGCCGTCTGCTAAAGGTTAGCAGACGTGCAATTGTAAAGGTTAAGACATTTAATATATTGCGATAGATGTTTCAATTATTGAACGCTCCATACACGATCGATTATGACGTGTCTGGCGTTGTTTGGGTCACAGTCGGTAACTAGGAGACGCTACCCTTTGTTACTTGACCGCCAAGCTGAATAGCTGCGTTTTTCTAACCTTCCAATTCAATGGCATGATATAGCCATTTATATGTGCATTTATGATGGACCAGGGTCAGTCCTAGAACTCTATATGAGAGGAAACTTACGGAGGTTAGTGTTTAACTAGAATCCTCAGAAGGAGGAGAATAATCGTCAAATTCGTATGAATATTCAGACTCGCAGTCTCACTGTCGGCAGGTAGCCATGTCTAGCTGCGCGTGCATATAGCTGTGATGTTCTGACGACAATACTGCATTGTATCCTTAAACGGACATTGACACGTAAACCAGCAGTCTACGTTATTGATTAATTTATGCATGACTTATACGGACTTATGTTCTGCTCCTATTTGAAATGATCATCCTGTGTGTACATGTGATTAAATATTACGGACTCAACCTGAAGGCATTAATTACTTCATTAATGTTGCTGAGTTCAAGTTACATTAATTACTTCTTCATACCATGCTACTGAGTTGTATGAACACCTTCACCCTAATTCGCGTAATACTAAACCAAGCACGATTAACAAGAGATCACTAAAGTAACCATACTCAGTGCATGATCTTCAACCGGCAAATAACTCAGCAACAGCGACATGGAAAGACCTTGACCTGATGGGCTATCCGTTCTGAAGATGGTTTTGTTTATGTCGAACACCTGCTTGCTCTACTCTCAATTGCTTATCTGTGGCGTCTTGTAATCTCTCAAGGATGGTCTTGTTCAATATATTTTTTTTCTAGCACTGATAGTAACATTATTCGTCTGTCTTGTACGTACTCGTGCAAATTTCTCTTCTCTAGCACCTTGGCCAGATATCCTTCCTTCCAGTCTGCTGGTTTTGTCTTTTCGCATCCAGATTTTACTGCAATGGTTCCCAAACGGTGTGGCACGCCACACTGGTGTGGCGCGAGAGGATGGTAGGTGTGGCCGGAAGATTCAAAGACAATTAATAATTTCGAGAGATTAAAAAAAATCATATGCAAAAAATAAATATGAAGGTTATTTTGTTATTTATTTAATTTATTTTGTTACCTGTGAAATAATTTGTAAAATATATTTATAGAAACCCATAGCATTTTAGAGAATGTTTCAGATTTATATTGTGTAGTATAATTTATTTTATATCAATTAGATACAGTTCTTCACGACATATTGTTGTGAACAGAGATTTTCAGCTCTGACAAATATCAAAGACCCCCCAAAAAAAGAGAAAGGCTTCTTTGTGTTCGATGTCGGAGGTTGCCTCCCTTTTGCTCTGCAGTGATGATCCAACAATGGGCAAGATCTAGAGTATATACTGTGGGTCTTCAAAGGTGTCTACCTTCGCACAAGAGTACTCTTGGTAGAGATACAGATAGAATGATGATGCTTCTACCTCGAGGGAGGCTTCATAAGATAATTCAGAAATCAAGAACAATGATGAATTGGACTGAGCAATTGTTAACTTTGTTTCTGCCCGAAACCTTTTATGGAGAATTATTATGCATTTAGCTCGTTCAAGCCCCCAACTGATTTAATTCAGTGAAATCTTAATTTAGTAGCTCTGTTTTAAGTGTATTTAAGGTGACAGAGACATACGGGTGCAGTACACACAAAAGGATTAAATCAACTATAAATGTGTGTATATTTACAAATAACAAATTTAATAATCCATTAGATCTAACAGTGTAAAAAGAATAATTCTCTTTTAAAAAACGTTTATCATCACAGGGTGATGCTACGGCTATTGAGGGAATTTTGTGGGGAAAAAAGTTCACTTAGCAGCTTGTACTTAGCTGCTAGCAAGTTTGGTTTCTGCTCCAGCCGATGGTTGGTTCTTTGCAGATTATAGACTGACTCACTCACGTCAATGGTCAAGTCTGGAGGTTGTGACACTTTCCAAGAAGTATCAGGGAGTAATCACGAAACTGGTCCAGCGTCTTCAAGACCCGTCTGATGATAGTGTCTAGCGTTGACAGCAGGCCACTTATACCACACACTTGTTTCCAGAGATAGTACCCTCAACTGGTACCACCGACTAGTATTATGAAAGAAGAGAAACAAGTACCCTCTTGAGTATTGGGTTTCTTAACACACAAACATGTGGCCCCCTTTTTATTCCACCATCCCATCTACCTCAGAACTTTACACTTTCTGAGCATCAATATTAATCCCAGTGAGCGGAAAACATTCATTACATTTATATTAAATATCTTTACATTTGTACTGATTGAAAAGGTGAATAATATAATAAGTATATACATCAGTTCTATCATCATCCACTCCCTGCTCCATATGGATCTTGGGACTACCTCTGCTTTGGGTTCTCTATGAGAAACCCGCATAAAGCAGTCACCAGCTCTTGCAATAGTGGCTCATGAAACCATCATTTTATATAATGAGGTTGCCAGCCTCAGATGACTTGGACATCCATTAGCAATTTTCATATGTTAATAAATGCAAAATATAGAATCTTAAAATGTGCAACTCACCCTAAAATCTTTTTAGGAGTATTGACACCTGGCTCAGACAAATAGTTACGGCAACATGTTTAAGATGCCTTTTACACGCGGTCTGCGGTATTACTTTACACTAGGCTCCCACGCTGACTTTGTGTTTTCAAATTACTAGGATTCCGGCTCTTCCGCGTTAAAGCAAGTAGAACTTTCCTGGGATATAAGTCCACAAGATGCTCAAACAAGGTCCGGTCCGATAAATGGAATTCTGATCCTATTCCTTGCTCTGGCTAGCTGGTTGTCTTCTTGACGAGGTGAATTTCAGAGTGCTCTTAACTGGCGAAAGTGTCAGATTATATTGCACGTGGTTGTTACATTCTGACCAGGCTCCAATCATAAGTGTTGTTTATAACATCTTTAATTGCCCAGCCAATTTTATTCAATCATGCGTGTTATGCTAACTTCCTCATGGAATTTTCTGCATGCCTCATGCGTTTGTAAATTTCAAAAATCATTTTCCGTATAAGGAGTTGGTATTTCCGTCAATTCTTGATAATAATTACCACTACAATTTCTACAGTTCAATATATATATATATATTTGTATATATTCATGTTGTTTGCCTGTAGTTATCCACTTATGTGTTCGCTGATGTGTTAGACGGAAAAATAGACCAAATGTGTAACAGACTTCCTAACCAACGTGTGTAGTTTTAAAGATGACAGGCCAGAAATGGAAACAGTGTAGGATTTGCAAATTATGGCACAAGTGCGACTGTAAGTCTGTTAGGGTATTTGAATGAGTATTTCCTACTGGATCGACACACTGTTCAAGAACATAAGATAGGATGACAGGATATATTAATATGATATAATCAAGATGTTACTTACTATGTTGTACTTAACCTAATTATGGTATGGAATACAATCATGGACGAATGGATCTAACATACGATGTATTAAGGAAATGAGTAATCAAATTGAACTGGCTGTGAGGTATTGAAGTAACTGTCCTGTGACTGATTTAATGTTTGTACGTGATGTTGTCTGTATGTAGGGGAAAACTACTGAACCCTACAAGTTTTGCGAATGTCTTTTCATTCCAGGTTTTGTCCTGGTAATATTGCAAGTTCATGAGACATCCACTTGAGAGGAACTATGGTGGTGTACTGTTCCTCCTAAAACTGGAACGACAGCCACGATTCCTAGCCTGGAGTTCATATTCTGTGCGAACCCAGCCAGGATTTGAGGTGTCTCAGACTTCATTCAAGTTGAGTGGATACATAGATCCACGTTTCAGATGATCCAGTAAAGATAAAAATAATTAAAAGAAGAGAAATTAAAACTAATAAAGAATTCAAGTAAAAACTCTTTAAAATACAGACTTGGTAGAGGCTGCAACATTATAAAATGATGAATCACTGAGGACAATAGTAAATTTCTATTACTATACAAGCCAGTGTAATTTATAACAAGAGTGAACGAGTGAAATTAATATTACTTAGATATATACATAAGCATATTATTGCTTTTTATGGAGAACATTCCATATTATTTATTTCATTTTGTAAATACCTTATAACCTGATTTAAGTTACCTAACCAAAAGAGAACTGGTTTAGGAATAATAAATTGTAAATACTTTCATTCAGTTTTACTTAATTATTCTGATTAAGTTAATTTTCTGTTTGATAGTTATTACATGTACCTAATTTAATTTTCCCCTAGATAATTAACCACACAAACATACATATATATCCATTACTCATTGTGGGATCTGGAGAGGTAGCAGATAGATCTTCAGAACCCAACATGATCATCATACCTGTAGATTTACATAGCTTGACCCTACTTTGATGTCGATACACCCTTACTCTTTTCAGAGAAGGGGGTATTTCTTTTAAGACCAGTCTCTTATCTGGCACTTTCCTGGTATCATCTGATACATCTATTTGTCCAGGATAGCCTTCATTTTTAATAACATCTAAACCTCTCGCGACAACCCCCTGGATAATTTACTGCTCTGTACCTTTGCAAACAAACATTCATCGTGTGACTAGCTGGGTTGTGTTCTCTCCAGGAGAGAAATTAGGAAATCACAATAGCAATATCAGCGCTTGATAAACTCGCTGGGGCGAAATTCATGTTAATCTGGCACGCCCATTGTACACGAGAATTTTACTAACATGTCTGTCGGTCAATATTGCATCATCTGTCTACTCTCTCCATAGGGATGGTCAGGTAAACAGACATGACGAATTATTACAGGAAGAAATGTAAACAATGACTCGAAAATACCAACACTAACGGAGAGGAAAAGAGAGCGAACCAAATTATGTGACATTCAAGAGGAGATGTGAGTTTATCTAAAAACAAAAAGAACTAATATAAATGGGATTACTCGACAATAACAAGCTAAAGCCTCTCATTGAATGTGTTTATTTTGTAAATGAATCATGTTGTTATGTAGCTGTTTTGTTTTATACTTTCTGGATGTCTTATGATCATATTATAAAGTTGTTGTGTTCTATGTTATGAATAAAGCGCTGCTAGGCGTTGCTTTTTTTTGTTTTTGAAGGTATTTCTTATTTAAAAAATTCAGCGTGGAGCGAGCAAATTTTCATTCTGAAAGTGTAGCCAAGCGAAAAAAATTTGGGAATCACTGCTTTACTGAGTGGTTTGGATAATATTGATGTGACTTATTTTGGCATTTTTTTATAAAAGATTTTTCGAGCGTCCGATTGTCAGAGCTGCTAGAGCGTTGGTCTCTCGCGGCAAAGGTGCCTGGTTAGAAACATGATGTCGTCACGTTCCAGTCCACCTAGCTTTAAATGGGTACCTGACTCTGCTCTAGAGTTAGGGAAGGAAAAGGCAGAGAGGAAGGGGACTAGTCACCACACTTCTTGATGCTGGACCTAGAATAGTAAAGTATCTAGCATTTCACTTTCCTACGGCAGTATCTTATATGAGACTAGATTTACCTTTTTACACGTACCAATTTGTGCGTTTTACAGCAGAATTGATGACGTTTTGGGCGTGGTAAATGTTTGTTACAGTAGTTGTCGTTCTCTGCGTATCTTCAGAGTGTACAAATATTTCCATCTATCAAATATTTTTTCACATCACAAACTCTGACGATACTTCTTCTTGAAGCCAAATTGTGGTTGGACGTCTAGTGCTCAGAAGCTTTGGTAAGGTTTCTTGAGGTTAGGAAGTCTAGTGATGTTCCTTAGGTCAGAAACTCTAGAAACGTTTCTTGAGCTGAGGAACTTAGGTCATATTTCGTTAGGTATGTTAAGCTGGGGAAGATTCTGCGGTCAAGGACTGCAATGTAATTGTTATTTTAGTTACGAAATGTAGTGACATTTCTTGAAGTCAGAAACTCAGTGACGTTTTTTGAGGTAAGGAACTCTTGTGACAATTCATGTGGTATGTTAACCTTTGCCCCATGTTGTTTCCGGGGGGGGGGGGGGTCTCTTAATTGACTAAGAAATAATAGGACTATTGTACCATCAGGCATGTCGTACAAGGCAACTTATACGAGGTTGGGCGTGGGGATGACAACTTCATCATAAAAAACATATTGCCACATAAATCACCTCAATCTCCTTTAGCTTTTTTTTTAATTCTTATTGTTATTTCACTTTCTGTCCCTTTGTTTATACTGTTGCCAAGATATATTTATGATTCTATATTTTTAGGGTAGTTTCTTTAAGTGATCTCTTGTTTTCATTTCCTGCATTCAATCTCATTATAGTTGTGTTCTCTCTGTATATTTTCAAACCCACTGGCTGTAACGCCTTATCAAGTGTTTTCTCATCGTCCCACATCTGATTACATCCATCGGATACAACAGCCAGATCACCGGCAAAATCTAGCTGTTTCTACAGAGTTCATTGAATTCTATTTTTCTTGGCCGATGTTGATGTTTTCATGCACAAATCCACCGCCAGTCAGAAGAGAAATGGTGACGAGAGGCATCCCTGTCCAACTCTAGTTTTTGCCTCCAACGGCTCTCAAAGTTGTCCTTCATGAAGAATTCTGCATGTCATGTCTTCATATATTCTCTCTAAGTTAATAATCCTCACGGGGCCTCCATAGTGCCTTATGAATTTCCAGAGTTATTTTCTCTGTACTTTCAAATGCCTTTTCATATTCCACAAAAAAAAATGTAAAGAGGTGCATTACATGCCACACCTTGTTCAACTACTAATCGCGATGTAGCTATCTATTTTGTACAGGATCTGTTTTGTACAAAACGTGTTTGTTCATCTCTCAGTTATCTATATATGGACTCTTTTAATCTCTCCAGGATGATTCAGTTCAATAGTTTCCCTTGCCCTGATTGTAACACCAATTCTCCGTAATTTGCGCACTCTTGTAGAGCCTTCTTAGGCTACTTAATCAGATGCCCCTTCCATTCCTTCTGCAGGAATGTCTTTTCATTCTCGAGAGAGAAAGTGCGAGAAAATCGCTCGTTAATAAAGGGAGGTAATGAGTCCAAGTGCATGTGTCTTTTCAAATACATGATTATTGCCCGCAGTTACGCTTCATTGCCCGTATTAGTCTGTGTCTGTTTTCCCCCACCAACAGCAATTCTGACATCATAACATCCACCGCTACTTATCGACTGCTTAAATAATGATACATTTATAAAAACAGAAGCACTCAAGCCGTAAAATTGACAAAATGAGTCGTAGCGATCACCACTATGTCAGAACTATGTGTCCATAACAACAGCGATAGATCAGGGGTACGTTCTTTTGACTTCCAATAATAATGACGATGTATATATATATATATATATATATATATATATATATATATATATATATATGTATATAGATATATATATCTATGCATATATATATATATATATATATATATATATATATATATATATATATATAAACCCATAAAAGCCAGATCCAAACCTCAGAAATGAGGTATCTGAGGAAGGTGGTTGAAGTAACAAGAAGAGACATGGTACGCAACCCACGGCTGTTTGTGCCCTATACCAGAGCGCTCTTTTAATTTCGGTGACCGGAATTCTGATACCGGGTATAACATTTTGTGTGCACCGTAAAAGACTATTTAAGTTTTTGGCGGGGAAAATCAGCTGATGTGTGAGTAAAATCAGTAAAATATAAATCATTACACACTCGTTCTGGATAAACACAGCGCTAAAATTCTTTTGTGTACTATAACTTTGTTCTGTGTTCTATTTTTGATTGCATTTTTATTTGTTTGAAATTAGTTTTGACGGAGTTACAGACTTTTGAAAACAGCGTCATCATTTAAGGAAATTCATAAAATAAGTAATCTTTTTATTAATTTAATATCTAAAAATCGGCCCATTCGTTTGAGTTTATAATTATAAAGACTTCTCGAAGGGAAGCTAAAGATTATTTCCACATACTTTTTTTTTTGGTTTCATATCTTGAGAATGTGTGGTAGTCAGTTTTGTGAGTGTGGCATTACAAGAACAAGCATATTGTCACCAGATTTTATAGCATTTAAATCCCTTTAAAAACGCATTCCTGATACCCACAAATCTTAAATAAGGTAGTAAAAAAATAACTTTTTGTAAAGCACCATCTGTTTTTGCATTTTCATTCATTTATAATGATATTTAGCTACGTATATAAGCGTCAGAAAACATGTAAAGCTATAGATAGATTACTTCCACATAATTTGATCTATCTTTCAAGTCTTGTTAATCTTCTATTTATAATATGAATTTTTTTTTAAATTGTGTGTGAGATAAGGACTGTTCCATTGGTGTTCTTTGGTAGACAATCCTGTGCACACGACGGCTGCCAGCGAATTCTAAGTAACTGTTTGTATATCTTCTTTCATTCAAAGTTACAATGCAGGTAGTAAATTTAGAGAAACCAAATTCTAAATCTAATACCATCCTTTTATCAATGGCTAGAGTCAGAGATACATATGATAATTTAGAAATATTTATGAATGGCATGAAAGCTCAGATAGAGTCACTAAAATATTTAGAGTGGGATGGTAAACAAGTTGTTGTTTTCTTATTCGGGGATTATTTCCTTGTTTTGCTGGAGACACCACAGACATGGGTATATTCCATGAGCTCCAGACAAACCAAACATTTTCATCAAAGACATCCAGAGAGCATACAACTTGCAAACCAAGAAGTTTGGCCATGTTGATAAGAGATTACAATAGATATATGAAATATGGGAAAGGGAATAAAAGGCAAGTGGCACATTACCATAATTGTTTACACAAACCAATGTTAGAGATTGAAATTGAAAATGTAGCTCCTCCTTACCTTCATATTTTATTAGGCATTGTTTTGAAACACCAAAGACTTCTAGAACAGGTAGCTGATACAATAGACGCAAAGATATTTGAGAATTCGCAAGAGATACATGCAAACATTAGTACTTTTAAGAACTTGAAGAGATTTAGTAGGAACTGGAAATAGGCAGAAGAATTAGGAGCTAAAATTGAATTTTTCAGGTAGGTATTGAACTTTGTGAGGATAAGGAGGAGACAGATAATTTTAAAGTTAGACTTGAAAATGCACAAGATGCGCTGGCCAAACTTCAGTTTCAAGATCTGTGTACTAGGTCTGGTCCAGTTTGCTCACACATGGACAAGGTACTAGCCAAACACAAAATCATACAACAGGCTTATAATAGCAGAGCATTTATAGGGAATCACTGCCACAGATATCTCACACAAAAAGTTTATAAAGATCTTACAAGAGCAATCATTACACAAACACTGAAAATTACAGACAAACAAGATATAACTAACATAGCTTTTATTGCCCAAGAACAATTCAACTCACTGAAAGAAGCATTCGAGAAAGTACATAACAAAATATCACACAGTAAACCAATTAGTAAAGAATCAATAACAGCATTGATAGAGACTTATATGTCTTTGTTCAGAAAGCTATTCCCTAGTAAGACAATTCATAAACAGCACATATTAGAAAAACATTGCGCAGACTGGATCAGAACTCATGATGTATGATTGAGATAATTGTTAGCTCTCATGTTCTGGGGACAATTGGGTGTGTTATTTTAAGGTAATAAATGTGGACATGCAATTTAAACTTTCAATAATTAATGTTTGACGCATGAAACCAAAACAAAACTTTGATATCCATTTTCTGCAGGTTTTCTACTTTTGATTTCTGTAATTTGTTATGCATGTTGATTGTGACCGTTTTAGTGTAAATTGAATTAGAAACAAACCATAACAAAATGTAAAAAACAAACGTAAATTTTACACTATTTCAGACTATTATATCTTCTGTTCTAATTGTGATAAAATGTTTGTTCTTGTTCTAAAATTTACTCTAACATTTCTAGTCTAGCTTTACGCAAAATTATAGCCGGTATTTATAATAAAAAAGTAGCCTAAAAGCATTAATTAAGCCCTATCAAAAGTAAACATTGCCACATGTTTTTCCCATTAGGAAGCTGACCACGTGACATCTGTCAAGTGGGCTATAAATAGCGCGGTCGGGGAAAAAGGGGAAATAACTATAAGATCGCTCGCAAACAGCCGTGAACCAGACGATACGTCAAGGCCTTAAATCCTACCCCCTGCAGACCCAAGTAGAACAGGCCCAATTAAGATGGTTTGGCCATGTCTGCAGAATGGGAGAAGATCGGATACCACGACAAGCATGGGAAACAAAGAGCCAAGGATCCAGACCCCGAGGACGACCCAGAGTCCGCTGGGAGGACAACATTAGACAATCTTTGAAGGACCAAGGACTAGAATGGAACCAGGCCAGGAGGAAGACAGCCGATAGGATAGTCTGGCGCTCTCTCTCCAAAACCTCTACACCTCACGGTAGAAGGGGAACTACTAAGTAAGTAAGTAAGTATATATATATATATATATATATATATATATATATATATATATATATATATATATATATATATATATATATATATATATATATATATATAGCCCCGTGTTGTTCCCGGCATAAACATTTGAGAAAGTAACAAGTAACTCGTCAAGAGGAGATGGTATTTTTTAATAGTTTATTATAGAGCTTCGATTGTCGGTTCAGCCGGACCCAAGGTGGTCCCTTTTGGATTATAATCGGGGAATATTGTGTGAATTTTTAAATTTTGACATTAGACAGAAATTAGCCCTGCATATCCCTGGCCTTTAAAAGTAAATAAATAATACACATAAAGGTATGTTTCAGGTACTCATGGAAAATAAAGAACTAGAAAACTAGTCAACAGAGAAACATCAGAAGTGATAGCCTCACCGGAGACTCAAACCCAGGACCATTCGAACGGAAACCCGCCTATTCTAGTATATATTTATTTATGGTCCTTTAATAAGACTGCTTGCTGACTGTGTGGATTCGTAACGTCGTTTGCTTATTCGTAATATTGTGGCTTGTTAAATCAATTGCTGTGCCCTTTTTTGCATGAGTTTTGTTTTGTTTCGTTTGTTTTTTCTGAACAGGATGACGTAAAATAACGGTATACAATTGCTATCTCACGAGGATGGCATTTCTGCAGTATTTATTTTCCAGTCAATTTGTCACAAAATGATCGTCCTATTCATTTTATTGTGTTCTACCAGTCTTTTTTTCCATATTGTACCTTCCTTGTGTGACATAATTTGTCCGCTGTCTTCTCCTCTCCGGCAGTGTTGAACTACATTTGTTGTGCGTACTGACTTATGTGCATTATTCAATTGTTAGAACATTCTAATTCCTTACCTTCCGACAGGAAATTGGTATTTTCCGTATTAATGTTTACACTCATTTCGTGTCATGTTTGTTTACCTGAGAGCAAATACCCATCAGCTGAGCTTGGCTAGCGAGGTCATTTTCGTGGAGTGGCCCCGTGTGTGTTTACACAAGAAGTGCCGGTCAATTAGCGATCTCGTGACAGGTACTGACACGAATGATGTAAGGAAACATCTGGACAAACTGGTTATGATCAGGATAAATGAAAGAAGTTGTAAAGTAAACATTACCAAGAATTGTCGGATGTAGCAACTCCATATACGGAAGATCAATCAATACCCTTTAGCTCCCCAAGGAGCATAGGTCTTCAACAAACACATGCCAAGTCTTCCTGTCCTGTGCCTTCCGCTCAAGTTCTTTCCATGTTTTCCTCTAAATTTTCACATCTGTTTCCAGTTCTTCTCTCCATGTGTTTTTTGGTCTACCTCTGCCTCTCTTTCCCTGTGGATTCCAGAACAAGGACTGCCTTGTAATGCTATCAACAGGTTTCCTCAATGTGTGTCCTATCCATCGCCAGCGTCTTCTTCTCAACTCTTGTTCCACTGGCACTTGTCTGGTTCTTGTCATCAATTCCACATTTGTGACTTTGTCATACCATTTCAGTCCTTCTATTCTACGCAAGCACACGTTTATAAACGTCTGTAGCTTTTTGGTTGTAGTTTTTGTTGCTCTCCATGTCTCAGAGCCTTCCAATAGGACTGACTTCACATTTGAGTTGAAGATTCTTATTTTCGTGTTGGACTTGATTTCTCTTGTTCTCCATATGTTTCCCAATGCAATGAAAGTCTATACGGAGGGTGCCTGTTTTGAAATTTTCAAACGCCTGAGTCATACAGAATACTACATGAGGAAATGTTTTCATAACATGAACTTTGAATGTATTGGCTGGCATTTGAGGGGCGAATAAACAATCGCTATGATTGGGAGTTTTCTCGAAAACGCCAGGTGGAAGCTTCGGCCGGGAACCTTCGATATAACGTAGAAAAAGTTTGGCATACGGCATTGCATTCATGAAATCGTCAACGTAGACAGCTCGGACCTTGCCACAGAAAAGATTTGAGTTGGATTCTGAATTTAAGGGCAGGACAAAACGTATTAAGAGCATCTCTGTACATCAGTAGAAAACTCGCCAATATTAATACGGAACCCGGAATTCTACAGGACCACTCACAAGTCACAGACGGATTCTGAAACAGAAATAATACCCCAGACGTGTGTTGGAAGCATCTGTTTTAAGTTGCCAAGACTATTCTACTGAGCAAGATATCTAAGATTTCTCAATTATTGAGTTTATGGTATCATTTGCTGTACTACTAGTTTGTGGTTCGATGCTTGAGATCGACACTTGAAGATTCCTTCCTTGACCAGGAGCGGTTACTTCCTGAACTGATCTGGAAACGTGCCCCTCACCACTGAGACAAACCTTCGGAAAAGCAGCATCGGCATTTCAACATTTTGGCAAGTTCCATTTTAACAGGTTAAAACCAAAGAACTGTACTCCAGTCCTTAAATCCAGTTTCAATGACAAAACTTATTTTTTCATAATTACCAGTCATATTTATTTACGTCTATTTCAAAGTAATTGATCAATAAACTTGTACAGTATATGGTGATTTTGACAAAGTCAAAGTTGAATTAATTATTACAGAGCAAACTGCACAAGTGTGAATACAGATTTTAATATATTTATAGTTATGTCTACATCTGAAGAGCCAATAAGAAGGAAAATAATAATAATAAGAGAAATTTTGCTGAATTAAATCAGCTGGGGGCTTGAACGAGCCAAAACAGACAATATACATCTTCACAAAAGGCGGCGGGTCAGACGAAAAGTTAACGTACTCATACTAATTCAGCATTATTCTTGACTTCTGAAATATCTTGAGGTAACTCCCTCGAGGTAGAAGCATCATTATCCTTCTATCTACTACTCTGCCAAGAGTAATCTTGTGCAAAGGTAAACACCTTTGAAGACCCTCATTAGATACTCTAGGTATTGGCCACTGTTGAACCACAACTGCAGAGAGCAAAGGGAGGCACACTAAGACACATTTGTCGTACGGAAGGTTAATTGTGTTATTTTTGCCCGTCTGAGTATATAGAGTGGATGTCGACAGATACGCGAGAATGTATAGAAATAGATTTTGTTTCACATGTGTTAGAATTGAGGAAAAAAGATCTGTCTCTGGAGTGATTAGATAATTTCTTCCAGCCTATCCGTACGACTGTACTTTTAGTGCTTCTTCTTCTTCCGTCCTTAGCCACCGACCGTCAAAGCAGTCAGTGGCCATTACGCCTAGTGGCGTCTTAGGGCAACAGCAGATAGGTTTTCTTTGTTATTGTTTCCCATCACGCCTGTTGGCGTCTTTAGGGCACTTTTAGTGCAAGACAGCTTTTATCTCCCTATCAAGAATAGATAAGTTAATCTACACATACACAGCTATGTGACACAAGACACACAAACGTGAAAACTAAGGATAAATGGGTATGGGTCTGACAAACACACAAAGGTAAGTTTCTTTGTGGTTTATTATCATTAAAAAAAAAACTCGACAACATCAAAATATCTAAAGGAAAAGGATCAAAGAGTCATTTACATGCATATGAAATCAAGCATTTCTTAATATCACACAGTAAAGAACCAATATCACAGTAAAGAACCAACGTCTCCAAGTGGTGGACAGCTTCACTTATCTAGGCAGTACCCTTACCAAAGATGCGAATATCGACTCCGAGGTCAACAAGAGAATTGCAATGGCGAGTGCAGCTTTTGGAAGACTAAGAGTAAATGTCTGGGATCGACAAGGAATTAGTGCCGCCACCATGATAAAAGTATATCATGCAATAGTGCTCACTACCCTCCTGTATGCCTGTGAAACATGGACAGTGTATAGCAGACACGCCAAGAAGCTTAATCATTTCCACATGAGCTGTCTTCGCAGGATTCTCAAGGTCAAGTGGCATGATAGAGTATCTAATTCTGAGGTCCTCAACAGAGCACATATCTCAAGCATCTACACATTGTTGCAGAAGGCCCAAATTAGATGGGCCGGACATGTTGTTCGCATGCCCGAAAAACGCCTCCCAAAGCAGTTGATGTACAGCGAACTCTCCATGGGTAAGCGAGCAGTTGGGGGACAAAAGAAACGCTTCAAAGACACACTGAAAGCATCGTTGAGCAGCTTCAAAATTGATGTCTCCTCCTGGGAGACTATCGCACAGGATCGCTGTGCCTGGCGGACAAACATTACTCAAGGCGCTCGCATTGCAGAACAGAATTTAGCTGCTAAGGCAGAAGGCAAGCGTACTGCAAGAAAGGTCAGACTGCACAGCAACACTACTATCGACTCTAACCATGTGTGCTCCATGTGTGGCAGGGCCTATCGGGCCAAAATAGGATTAATTAGCCACATGAGATCACGGCACAGATGTGTCACAACTCAAGTCCGAAGCTATCGCCATCTTCGCTTGCGACGGGCAATTATTACTATTACTATTATATGAAATCAAGCAGAAAAAAACCGTGCACCCTCCCCAAATGGAGAAAAAGAACCCTAAAATTATTTACCCAAAGGTTGAAGGTTAGCACTCTGTTACAGAATGAACCGAAGTGGTACTCTATGAGATACAGTAAAATAAACAAACTTTTAGACAAATCAGATATATGGTTAGTTTTCCCTATAAAAAAAAATAATACTCGCACACTCTTGCAAACAGTGGCCACTCTAACACTTACCTAATTGCCTGGTATGGCAGGTCTGTAATATTCCTTGGTAACAGAATTACTCCGTGAACATTAATCAATTGAATTAATATTTTGTCACCCCAGTTGTCGTAGCTCCAAATTGGCCACAGTCCATCCCCCGAAATTAGTTCATGAGGTGAACGCCTAATATGGTTGCGTCTCCTATAAGTATTATTACAACTAGTTAAAAAACTGAGAGAGTTCTTGAGGTTCACTCTTTAGCAGGAAAAATATGTCCAGTATTGGGAAAAACATCTGGTTGCTAGAACTTTGTTCATAGGCTGATGATGGTTCTTCAATCGGCCAAGTTGTGGCTGGTATAAAAAAAAATATATATATATAAATATATAAAAATATATAAATATTAAAAAAAAAAAAAAAATATATATATATATATATATATATATATATATATATATATATATATATATATATATATATATATATATATATATATATATATATATATATCTTTGTGGGTTTGGTAATTGCAGTTTTTAAAAATATTTATTGTTCTCAAATACTCTCTTGCCTAAACAATGATCGCCTGTTATTAAATAGCAATTAAATTGCCGGCATCTGTTGGCTTTGCCATATATGATTAAAATAATAGACACTAACAAATATGCACAAATGAAATATAACGTTATATTCTAGCCTACACTATCAGTTTACTATCAATACGGGTGGCGTGATTTAACGTTTTAATAGAATATCTGGTACGAAAAAAATAAACTGCTGAAGGCTATCACCTCAGGGGCGCATCCCATAGTCAGCTATGATTGAAGGCCTCCTTCAATATTACCCGTAGCTTCAATGTGTGAACAAAAACGATACATTATAAATAACCTTTTAAAGTAGTCTTTTTTAAAATATAAATGATGTCCCTTCTTTCTACTCGGACCTTTGTTGTGATTTCTGTCCTTTGTTATCTGGCTCATTGAATTTTATGTGCACAAAATCATTCGTATTAAAGTTTGAAATGTGTTTTCATTCCTCCAGGTGATTTTTCCAATCACAGCCAAAGTAATCTACCGTTTTTGCACTCCACTAGACTATGTCACTCTTTATGTGGTCTTTTACCTAATGCTTGCGATGCGAAGCGTGGCAGAAAGGGTCCATTATCGGCTTTTGATCCAGTTTTCATGTCATGTTTATAATATCTGGCATTTAGGCACTCTATTTTGTCCAGTGCCGTGACTATTTTTGGTCGTGTCTGTTTTGAGATTATTTCTTTATCGTTGCTGCTCCAATGACGTCACTATGACTTTGTTTTCTCACTAGGTGTTTTTATGGTTTGCTGATTATCTCATGTTATACGCTGTCATTTTCTTGTTCTTTGGTTAATGACAACTGATGGGCCCCAATGATCATTGTTTAAAAACAGTATTTCTAAGCTGTTTCTTTGCAGGAATTTCAATTTGTGGATGCTTCAAACTTGGAGTGAGCTGTGAAGTCAGTTTTTTTGGAATTTTCATTTCGATATCTTTATCCAACCATCTACCTATGGTACGCATTCTGTAGTGGTTTTTAGAAATCTCCCACTATACAGGTTAGTGTCAAAGTAGGTATATAGTTTCTTTCAAAGGTAAAAGGTCAAGGTAGTCCCATTGCAGATACTGCCGTAGGTGAGTGAAGTGGTGTTAAAGACTTCGCAATACTAGGTCCGGCATCGAGAGGTGGGGTGATCAATTCCCTTCCTCGCTGCCTTTTCCTTTCCGAACTCAAAGCCAGGTACCCATTTACAGCTGGGTAGGGGAGCCGCGCTAGCGTAGTGGTTACAACACCGCTCTGGCGACCGGGTGATACAGGATCAAACCCGGGCGACGGCATTTGAGGATTTTTCGTCGACCGGGATTTGGACTGGATTTCGAGACCTTTTTGAAGAACTCACCAGGGACTGGCGGCTCCTGAGCCGACCCATGGGTTCCGAAATCGGCGAGTATTTGCCTGAATGGCGAGACACCTGTCTCTGTACAAGCGGGATGTCAATGTCAGGTTACTGCGAGATTTCGCCTCGAGTATTAGCGGGCAAAAAAAAAAAAAAAAAAAAAAAAAAAAAAAAAAAAAAAACAGCTGGGTAGACTGGAGCGTGTCAGTACTGCGATTCGAACTTGGCAACCTTTGCCACAAAAGACCAGCGCTCTAACTATTACAAGGTATTGAATACCTATACCTACCTTAGATAGATTGAGTAAAACCTAAAGGTAATCTTATAGCAGTTACTGCCGTGGGAGAATGATGTGTTAGAGACTTTACAATACTGGGTCCAGTATCAAGAGGTTGATACTGTCTTTTCCTTCCCTAACTCAAGAGCAGAGCCAGTACGCATTTACAGCTGGGTAGACTGGAATGTGACGTCACCGTGTTTCGAACTCGGCACCTTTGTCGCGAGAGTCTAGCGTTCTAACCACACTGCCAATCTAACGCTCTTAGATAACGTACATGTGTCAAAAGTATGTTATTTGTCTGATTTTGATCTCTTTCATTATTCTGCTTTTATATTTCTAGTTTTTTTCCATTACTTCCTTATGACTTGTCCTCTGTATTCATGAAATACAGACTATCCGTTTGAATTCAGCGTCCTCATGATTATTTCTATTTGTTCTTTATGGAGCATGGATACACCATTGATGCTGGACCCAGGAAGCCTGAGACGAAGAATCCATGTGCTCATCCAGTGATAGTTTATGAAGCAATGTGTTGTTTATGATGACGTTGCCAGCCCAGTGTACAACCCCCATATTAGTCACCTCATGCGAGATGCCCGAGGACATTCTTCTGAATTAATCAATATATAATGTTGTCAAACGATTACAAGTTTCAACACAGTTACTGCCCTTGACATGGGAATACATGTTTACAACGAATCAGAGATAGGCAAGGATTAATAGCCCGTGTAGTTATCGGATATCGTTAAGGAGACAACAAAGAATAGGATCACCGCCGCCTCCAATACCCTTTAGCTCCTGAGGAGCATTGGCCTTTAACAAACACATGCCAAGTCTTCCTGTCCTGTGCCATCGTCTCAAGTTCTTTCCATGTTTTCCTCTAAATTTTCACTTCTGTATCCAGTTCTCTTCTCGATGTGTTTTTTGGTCTACCTCTGCCTCTCTTTCCCTGGGGATTCCAGAACAAAGACTGCCTTGTAATGCTATAAACAGGTTTCCTCAATGTGTCCTATCCATCGTCAGCGTCTTCTTCTCAACTCTTGTTCCACTGGCACTTGTCTGGTTCTGGTCATCAATTCCACATCAGAGATAGGCAAGGATTAATAGCCCGTGTAGTTATCGGATACCTTTAAGGAGACAACAAAGAATAGGCCCACCGCCGCCTTACGCGTGTCATGAGTGGCGACTAATAGGAGACTGAGAATGTGGCTGGCAACCTTATGACGTAACACAAGCTGCTACTGAAACCACAATAGCAAGAGTACATGAATGCTATCATGCAGGTGCCAGGCAAGGCGGCTAACTACAGTGGTGGTTCAGTGCTCCATGAAGAGCGAAAAGGGAAAAATAAGTAGAAAAGAAGCATAAATGATTACAAACAGGAATGCACGCATCGCGTACTACGCATTCACATAAATAAATAACTATTACATACATAAATGTATGTTTCAGGCACTCGTGAGAAATAAAGAAAACTAGACAACAGAAAAGTGAGTGGCTTACCGGAGAATCGAACCTATGATCTTCCGAACGGCATCACCGCCTAGCTACAGAAGCGAATCACACTATCTTCCCTGCCAGCTGGCGCCACAAAAATAGTGCTTTGTAGACATGGATCGTTAGCGCTATTTGCAATACGGAACACCGGATATGTACCTAGGGCGATCCAGCCTATATAATGACGCAATAACTTCTGTTGTCCCCTTTTATAGAGTATAGGTCAGATTACACAAGACCATTGCACAGGCCAAAATGGCCCCCAGACTCCGGAACACATTCTGCAAAGGTGCCCTCTCTTTGGTGACCTGAGAGCTCAAACTTGGCCCCAGGAGACGAAAATGGAAGAGCAATTGTAGGGCACCAGCGAGGACCTCCTGCTGACGACTGGATTCATGGAGGCAACTCATCTCCTTGTTTAGACATGGCTGAGCATAGGAAACTGATCGCAGAAGAAGAAGAAGATAACACAAGATAAAGATCTTAAAACTGCGTCTAGTAAATGATAGAAGAATGAGAACAGTACAGGACTGAGGGTAGGTTTGGTATTGTATAAATATTTAAACAAATAAAGAGGGGAAACCCGAAGTCTGTAAATAGTAAATAAATAAATATTACACAATAAAGGTAGGATGTTTCAGGCACTCGTGTAAAATGTGTGTAATATTTATTTATTCACTGTTTACAGGCCTCGGGTTTCCCCTCTTTATTTGTTTTAATGTTTACACGCATACAGTGCGATGTGAGGTTATATCAGCGGGATTCCACTCAGATAAAGACGTGAACACATATGGAGGTAGAATTTCAGAGAGATGGAAGAGAAAACCAACAGAGATATAAGAGAGATAGAGAGAGTGAGAGAGAGAGAGACAGACACACACACACAGACACACATACAGAGACAGAGAAAGTAGAGAGAGAGAGAGAGGAAAGAGACGAAAAAGGAATAGAGAGAGCGAGGCCAGATATGAGAAAGATTAGAGATAGAGAGAAGAAAAAGATGAGAAAGAGTTGAGAGAGAAGAAAGATAGAGAAACAGTAGAGAGAGTGAGAGAAGGAAGAAGAAGATGAGAAAAGAGTAGACAGAGAGACAGAGGGATAAATATATAGAAAGATAGACAGAAAGATATATATATATATATATATATATATATATATATATATATATATATATATATATATATATAGTATGTAAGATATAGAGAGAGAGAGAGAGAGAGAGAGAGAGAGAGAGAGAGAGAGAGAGAGAGAGAGAGAGAGAAATAGAACGAACGAACAAACTTTTTTTTCAAAGGGTTAAGAATTGGGCGCGAAGGCCCGTCTGACATTCTGCCCTTCTACTCTCATTTATCTTGCATACGATACCCTTTCATTGCCACATGTTACTTTAAGCGTTAAATTAAAGGCATACAGCATTATAAAGGTTATATAACAGCATACAATGACATTACCCAATCATAATCAAAGTAAATGTTTTTTTAAACAGACAAGAACGTAATGAAAATTAAAAAAAAACAAAACAAATACAAAACATCTATACAGTAAATCAGACAATAATTCGAGTATGATCACATTGGGGTAGTATAGAATCAGAACTCCTGAAATATTTGAACAGTCTGCTATTGAGTGAGTAGGAACTCCGTGTTTTTCGTTGCTCTCCCTAACTTAAGAGCAGAATCAGATAGAACGAACGAACTTTATCTTCAACTAGTTTAGAATTGGGCACGCAGGCCTGTCTAACATTATGCCCATCCTTTCTCTCGTCTCCCATACTGAATTCATTTATCCTACACATGCATTTTCAATATTATTTTTAAAAAAATGCAGTAAAACAAAGTAAAATCCCAACATTGTAACAGTATAACAGTTACCCACATTTACAGGACCTTATCATAATCAGTAATGAACAGGGCAGAATAATCTGTAACAAATACACACGATATTAGAAAATGATTTGGTAACATAACTAAACTAGTGTGGCATATAATCTCCACTCATGATGTATTTGAAAAGTCTGCGATTGTATGAATATGGACTAAGCATGCTTTTTTATGTCGTGTGGAAGATTGTTTCACAGATGAGCAGCAGAAAATGCTAAACTTTTCTTGAATAAGTCAAGCCTTGGCTTGGGCACGTGTAATATGTTTAAGCGTTGGCTGTGTCTTCCGTTGTATTTGAAAATAGGCCACAGGTACGTTGGAGCATTCTGTGATAGGATTTTGTGAATTAATTTGGCTTTGTTGAAGAAGAAGCGCTTTCTTAGAGGCAATATGTTAAGATGTTTATATAGATCTACTAACTGTGTTAGGTATTTGTCAGAAACTATGCGCACTGCCCTTTTTTGTAATGAATGGTGTCTCTTTGTGTTGGACATGGAGCAGCCATCCCAGATTATGGTGCAATAGTCAAGGCGTGTTTGTATTTGGGAAATGTAGAACATTTTCCTTGTCTTCTCATCTAGAAAATGTTTGATCTTAGCTAACCGGCACACTTTATGTGGTGTTTGTTTGGTCAGTGCTAGTACATGCGAATTCCAACTTAAAAGTTGGTCAACTATGAATCCTAGTGTTTTGTGTTCATTTACGTTATCAATTAGTGAGGTGCCAACATAGAGCTGAAGTGTTGTGCTGAAGTGTTGTTTTCTGTGAGTTGTTTAATTTTCCCTAGTTGATATTATCATACATTTTGTTTTAATGATATTTATTTGCATACGATTTTTGTTGCTCCATTTGATAAGATTGTCTGTATCAGTTTGTAATAATACTCCTAGTGTGTTGCAACTTTTATCACTTGTGTAAAGGGTACCGTCATTGGCAAATAGGTAGCAGGATGAATGCTTGATGTGTAGTGGCAGGTCATTTATGTATACGGCAAAAGAGAGAGAGAGAGAGAGAGAGAGAGAACGAACGAACGAACTTTATTTTCTAAGGGTTAAGAATTGGGCGCGCAGGCCCGTCTAACATTCTGTCCTTTCACTCTCATTAATCTTGCATACTATATCCTTTTATTCCCATATATTACTTTAAGCATTAATTTAAAGGCATGCAACATTATAAAGTTAACATAACAGCATTCATTTACAGTTTACAATCATAATAAAAAATGAACAGGTTTTTTTTGGTTAAAAATAAACAAGATAGTGACTGAAGAAAAAAAAAATAAATATAAAATAAAATAATATAAACAAAACAATAAATAAATAAATTCTGTATACCGACACTCACTTATGCGGTCAAAACATCGACAAGTAATCTGTATTTTTGAATGTGTCATCTATTGTCAATACAAAAATTACAAAAACACATTCTCGCTTACATCCATACATTCTTGGTTCTTGGTGGAAAATGAAATAATAATAATAATAATAACACTTTCTTACGCACTTCTGTAGCAGGAAAAGTCTTTCAGCAGTTAAAAAAAAAAAATTATATCTGTTTATTCTCATGTACTCGTACATCATCCCATTAAGCAAACGAAAACATTCACATCTCTAAAGTACAGTGGTATGAAGGTACATTCTCACATACATTACTTTACATTATATATATATATATATATATATATATATATATATATATATATATATATATATATATATATATATATATATATATACATATATATATATAGATATATATATAGAGAGAGAGAGAGAGAGAGAGAGAGAGAGAGAGAGAGAGAGAGAGAGAGAGAGAGAGAGAGAGAGAGAGAGAGAGAGAGAGAGAGAGAGAGAGAGAGAGGAGACGAGGGAGAGAGAGAGAGAGAGGAGAGAGAGAGAGAGAGAGAGAGAGAGAGAGAGAGAGAGAGAGAGAGAGAGAGAGAGAGAGAGAGAGAAAGTACATTGGGGAACAAGAAAGATCAACCTCCGACCATATTTATAATCAGGATTCTCAGTTTATGTATTCTAAAACGCGTCAAAAAATAAGACGAAAATTGAAATTCAAAAACGACTTTATCCATTCAATAGTCACCGCAAACTATTTTGTCACCCCGACAATAACAACACAACACTAAGAAATCACAGTGTCGCTATTGAATTCTGTTTTGAAATCACAAGTAAATAACCTTAGATAGACGTGAATTTAAAAAAAAATTCCCATGGGTATGTAGTTTGTGGAGAGAAATTAGGATGGGTCTTCTCGGCAGGAGTAAAGGGTAGTCCCGTAGCTGAAGAGAGTGGTACCTACATGACAGCAACCACCTACATGATAGCAACCACCTACATGACAGCAACCACCTGCAGGAGAACGGAGACGGAGGCAGCTACGACGGCCCTAAAGTGGCTGCCTGAAACTCCATGCTTCGGAAGGTCTAAAATGGATGGCTACAGTATGAATGGAAAACATCCATGGAAGCCTCGGATCTTCAGGAATGGTGTAGATTCACTGTCCATGTCATGAAGTTGTATGCGGCAATGAGAGAGCTGACAGACTAGTTTCGAGAGCACATATAATGGGGACATGTCACGAGATTTACTCCCCTTGTTCTGCAGATATGGTCCAACAGTGGCCAAACTTCATAGTATCTGCTGAGGGTCTTCAAAGTTATCTACCTTTAGATCAAGATTACTCTTGGCAGAGATATGAATTGAAGAAAGGTGCTTCAATTCTATGGAACCTCTGAGGAATTTAAGAAAAGAAGTACTACGGCTGATAGAATCCAGGCCGTACACACTTTCTATCTTCCCTGACCTTCTATGAGGAGTAAGAATTTAGCAAGTTTTTATGACACACCCCCCCCCCCTCAATGATTTAAATCAGGAAAATATTACTTCAATAGCTCTGTTATATGTATTTAAAAAGACGGAAACATACGTGTGCAGTTCACTCAAAAAAAAAAAAAAAAAAGGTGATTTAAATCAACTATAAATTTTTATATTTACAGATAAAATAATTTTATAATCAATTATAGTTAAAAATGGAAAACAGTTAAGGGGGAGGGGGTGATATATTAAAAATTCCTTTAAAGACTCATAACAGGCGATGGTTTAAAAGGTTTAGGGAATTTCGTTATTAGAGTTCACCTGGCAGCTTTAAGTGGGTACTTGCTGCAAGTAAGATGTCGGTTGGTTTGTGCTCCCGCTGATGCTTGTTCCATGCTGGATGTAGACTGGTTCACTTTCGTCACTGGTCAAGTCTGGTGGCCGCAACACGCCCTTGGTAGCATCATGGGGGTAATTACAAAGATGGACCAGTGTCTGTTAAGACCCGTCTGATCTTGTTGTCTAGCTTCGACTGAAGGCCACTTATACCACACACTTGTTCCATGGACTAGTACCACCAGTTGGAACCACCGACTAGTATTATTAAATAAGAGAGAAACGAATACCCTCCTGAGTATTGGGTTACCTGACAGGTGTGGCCGTGATGGTGTGGTTGCATTTTATGTAGTGTTCGTATAGCGATTCAGATTACTGCCCTAACCAGTAGCAGTGGCTGTATGGTAATAAGAAAACTTCCTTCTCCTAAAAGACTGTACATTCCTCATACCAACAGTTGATCATCGATTTCAAGAGAACAGAAGTAAAATATTCAACGTCGAACTTTATTTACATAAGATAGCAAATGTTAATAAAATGATGTGCCCAACCTTCCTCTTCAGGTTGGCCGACTTGTACAACAAAATTTCAGTTGGTAATAATCTCAGTATCACTTTATCTCTCTCTCTTATTCTCTTTCTTATTTCAGTCAGCCAAATGTCTCTAGTTGTTATTGTGGTCACAGTTTGAGAACCACTGTTGTAGAATTTTTATCTGCCATCTGATTCTTCATGCAAAACATTGTCTCTCTCAGGTGCTGAGTTTGACTCCTACGTTCAACTTGGTATATCTTAAGGAAACTGGCCTCACCGCAAGGGCTGACACTTTACCAAGTCTGTCTTCTACTCATTAACCTGTCAGCTTGCCTACTGACCTGCACTATTAGTAATTAGACCCAACATGTTCAACGTACCTGGTTTGTTTCGAAATACACACTTTTTCTCTCACTAACATCTTGTCCTCAGAAATAAAATGACGAAAAAGTGTCGTACACAATTATGGCAAGACATGCGCTTGGGCGTCTGGGTGGTAGTCGCTTTTCCGTCCCACAGAAAAACTACCAAAAACATTTATCGACTTATCGACACGATATAACTCCCATTCGCTGCCACTTCTATCACTTCTCAACTCACAGCAAAATTACCTGACTTACGCTCAGCACGTTTCAAAATCATACACTTCTAATACCCGTTCTAACATTTCTCGTTCACTCCTAAAAATCTGTTCCTCCTGCCACAACTTTCTCGTGCGTATTTTTTTCTTCCTCACCCACGAAAACTAACAAGGGACGTAATTCCAAGTTATCTCCCTTTGATGATTTGACTCAAAACCATACACTTCTCTTCAATTCTTATTACAAAAACTTTATATGCAAATTTGTCCCACCACAATTTTGGACTCACTTAATGTGCTTAACTCTAAAATAACTACTACATCTTTTAAGTGGAAACTACGGAGTTTCCTCCCTTTGCTTAAAGCACTCCTCCACACACATCACTTCCCTTCAACAAAGACGAACAGTCTTTTAACAACTCCATTAATTTTTTCCAAACCATTTATCTTCACTCACTTACTTGTCTAAAACCAAACCACCGTTCACACATCTCCTCCCCTCCCCTTAAAAAAAAAAATTTCTCGCACAGAGAAAATTTCCCAGAAAAACAGTCCCTCAACTGCTATCGTCCCACGTCCACCACCAACTCCGTCCCTCTCTCCCCCCTCGCCGGTCCAGCCAGCCAAGCACCCACTAACCTGAATGCGACTTACCATATTCCACTTCCAATTCCACTTACACATTTTCACCTAATATAATTTCCAATTCATATTACACATTTTACACAATGCAATTTTCAAAAACATTATTCTGGTTAACCTACCAGCTCTTTACATAATGCAAATTCACTAGAGCCCACATTCTAATAACTCGCGGCTACTAGGTATATATACACTTTGGCGTTTGTTGCTTTTCTTATCTTACTAATTCCTTTATAACTTCATTTGCAATTATCATCCCTTTTTACATCTACTCCCAAGTTTACTATCCCGTTTCCAATATTTCCCGCGTATTTAACTGCTATTTGTTATATACAACCTATACCTTTATGACAGATTTATTACTATCACCGACTCTGAAGTACGGTCCCTACGCGAATTATCTTGAAATTCCGAAACTTCATCCGCCGCCTATCTTATTGATCGTTCTTCTTAGTTGCATATCTTTCCTGCTTGAGCATTTACTGTTCTTCACATCTATGTCCATTATATGTCCTAATCTCCAATGCCCTGTTATCATGTTACCTATATATAGGTTTTCTTTTCTCTGTATTCTTTTACTTATTTAATCCTCTTATAATTCAGGCATTTCCTCTATGGCTTCGTGTTCCTACTATTCGTTCTCTCTAGAGCGTTTACATATTTCCTCTTAAATTTATCCATGCCGTCTCGTCTATGGCTTTTTCTATTTGACATTTGTCTTCTATATTTCCTTTCCATCTTCTTCATTGTTAAAAGAAACTCATAACAATGTAAGTACTGTTTCCTCAACGTAAGTGTTCTTTCCTCACTTTCTCTCCTATTTCTTTAGTTTTTCTATATCTCATTATTCTCAATATCTCTGCCGTCTTGCTCTACGGCTTCAACATCTCAGTCTCCATATTACTCCATAATACTTCATATTTTTCTATCTTTCTGCCGTCCTGCTCTACGGCTTCTTAACTAAGTCTTCACAATTCTCCTTTGGCCTCTAATCTACCTCTTAGCTCTTCTATATCTCATTATTCTCAATATCTCTGCCGTCCTGCTCTACGGCTTCAACACCTCAGTCTCCATATTACTCCATAATATTTCATATCTCTCCATCTTTCTGCCGTCCTGCGCCACGGCTTCTCAACTAAGTCTTCACAATTCTCCTTTGGCATCTAATCTACCTCTTAGCTCTCCTTTTCTCATCTCCTCCTCTACTGCAGTACCCTATCGGTCAGGTGTACTCAGTTTACCTCATGTGTTCGGTAAAGACCAATTATACTTAGTCTTCTCAAGACTCAGCTACTGCCGCCATCTTGTTATGTATACCATATGCTATGTGTCCTCTCCTCTCATAGTCTCTATCTCTCCCTATTTCCTCACTACTTCATCTCAAAAAATGTCATGATCATGGCCTCCTTGGCTCTAAGCGTTTCCAATGCTAGTTTACCACTATTTTGTGTTTCCTCTACTCTTCTGACTTCATCAATACTTTGTTTCCTCTCTGCTTCTCATATTTCCAGAATTTCCCTCAACCTCTCTATCTTTCCTGTCTCTTGAATTTCCCTCCACTTCTCTACTCATTACTTCATCGACCGTTTGCTTCGGTTTTTCTCTGTTTTCAATTTCTTCATTTCTCGTATTCTCTGGGTTCCTCTCAGGGTCTCTACTCAATTTGTCGCTACCTCGACCTCTACTTGTACCTTCTCCATCTTTATTTCTCGTCTTTGACTCCTCTCTACTACTAGATCGGTATCTCCTTCGATCCTTAGTAGTTTCTCTACTTCTACTACTGCTTCTATCTGTCTCCTCCTTTCTAGCCTCTCGGCTCTTGGATCGGTACTCCCTTCGATCCGTATTTCTCCTATCTTCGTCTTTCCTAGCCTCCCGAATCTTAGATCGGTAATCCCCTCGATCCGTATCTCTCGTAATTCTCTCTTTCTCTCTCAGCCTATCTCGGCTCTTGGATAGGAAATCCCCTCAATCCGTATCTCTCGCAATTCTCTCTTCCTCTCTGCTTCTATTTCTCAGCCTATCTCGGCTCTTGGATCGGAAATCCCCTCGATCCGTATCTCTTCTTGCCTCCATAGTATCTCTACTCTTAGATCGGTATTCCCTTCGATCTGTACTTCTACTTTCATGCTGCTTAACTTCTCCCTGTTTGTTCTTCTTCTTCTCCACGTCTTCCCTTTTACAATTATCACATGCTCCAGGTGTTGCTACATCTTCCTTTTTCTCCGATGCATCTCTATTCATTTCCTTTCTCTGTTCTAAGTCTTCTAACTTCCTTTCTAAATCTGCGCAAAGTGCAGTTAACTCTTCTACTTTTGTTCTGTTATTATTTCTTTCTTCCTCTTTGTTTTTCCTCGACCTTCCATGGTCTACACTGTCCGTTCCCTTGGTCTTTCTATCTTGTTCCTTTTGTACTTCTTTATAATTACGTTTCTCCTTTTCCAATTCTTCAAATTTCCTGTCAATATATTGAAAAAATTTCTTTATATCTTCCTTATTCTCCGCTGTGCCACTATTTCTTACTTTATTCTTCCTTCTAAGCCTGACCTCTTCTACATGTCTCAACTTTGCTAGACGCCTTCTATAAACCGAGGAATCGTCTGATGACGACGACCGCTGTCTCTTCTTCCCTCTTATATTCCCTTCCTCCATCTCTTCCTGCGAATCTGAATCTTTAGTTGATGTGTCCTCTATGTTCTGAGTTTGACTTCCAGCACTTTTTTGTTTCGTCTCTCTCTCTCTATTGCTCATCTTGTTGCAATAGCTGCTGCTCCTGTGCTCTGCTCTTTTGTTCTGCCGCTCTGGTATGTTTGTACGGTGCGTCTATTTTCGGTTTGAACATTATTCCATTTCTTCCTTACTCCTGTCGTATCTTGTAAAATTTTATTACGCTGCGTGTTTTCTTGTGTATCCTGTCGTAATAGTCTTCCACCTTCTACTGGTGTTTCTGCGATTTCTTGTTCTCCTTGTTCGTATACGTTTTGAGGGTTTGGGGTGAACTGAGTAGATGTTGTCCTAGGTTCCGTATGTACTTGTGCTCTTGTGCGACGCTGACTACTTGTTGATGTTTCTCCATAGTCATCTTCTACATTAACTTTCCTCTTTAGATTAAGTTTTGGTCTCTTGCTCTCATCCAATACTGGTAATGCAATTCCAGTTGTAACTTCTCTTATTTCCTTAATCTCTATCAGATATACCATTGCTCTATGTGACTTGGATTTATCATCCACTTTTACCATTCATTCATTCATAACCCTCCACTCCCAAAGGAGCATAGGCCTTCAACAAACACATGCCAAGTCCACCTGTCCCGTGCCATCATCTCAAGTTCTTTCCATGTTCTCCTCATCATTTTCACCTCTGTTTCCAACTCTCTTCTCCATGTACTTCTTGGCCTTCCTCTGCCTCTCTTGCCCTGGGGGTTCCAGAACAAGGACTGCCTTGTAATGCTATCAACAGGTTTCCTCAGTGTGTGTCCTATCCATCGCCATCGTCTTCTTCTCATCTCTTGTTCCACTGGCACTTGTCTAGTTCTTGTCATCAGTTCCACGTTGGTAACCTTGTCATACCATTTTAATCCCTCTATTCTACGCAAGCACCCATTTATGAAAGTCTGTAGCTTTTTGGTTGTTGTCTTTGTTGTTCTCCATGTCTCCGAGCCATACAATAGGACTGACTTCACATTTGAGTTGAAGATTCTTATTTTCGTGTTGGATCCTATTTCTCTTGATCTCCATATATTTCCCAATGCAATGAAAGCTCCTCTTGCCTTTTGTATTCTTATTTTGATATCGCTGTCTGTCCCTCCAACTTTGTCTATATTACTGCCAAGATATGTGTATGATTCTACATCTTGAATTGGTGTTTCTTCAAGTTCAACCCTGTTATCATTACCTGCATTTATTGTCATTATTTTTGTCTTTTCCCTGTGTATTTTCAGACCCAATTGCTGTGACCTCTCATCGAGTGTTTTCAATTTGTCCTGCATCTGATTACGGTTATGGGACAGAAGAGCCAAGTCATCAGCAAAATCCAGATCATCCAACTGCTTAGTCAGAGTCCACTGGATTCCATTTCTGTTGTGTGTTGTCGATGATCTCGTAACCCAATCTATTGCCAGCAAGAAAAGAAATGGAGACAAGAGGCATCCCTGTCGCACTCCTGTTCTTATCCCAAACGGTTCTGTAAGCTGTCCTTTATGAAGAACTCTGCATGTCATGTCTTCATATGTTTTCTTTATTAAATTAATGATCTTCAGGGGAACTCCATAATGCCTCATCAATTTCCAAAGTGATTCTCTGTCTACACTGTCAAATGCCTTTTCGTAGTCCACAAATCCGATGTATAGTGGTGAATTCCATTCCAGACTTTGTTCAACTATTATTCTCAAAGTGGCTATCTGGTATGTACATGATCTGTTTTGTCGAAAACCTGCTTGTTCATCTCTCAGTTTCTTGTCTATGGACTCTTTTAATCTCTCAAGGATAATCCTGTTTAATACTTTTCCTGGCACTGATAGTAACATTATTCCTCTATAATTTGTGCACTCTTGTAAATTTCCCTTCTTAGGCAACTTAACCAGATATCCTTCCTTCCATTCTGCTGGTATCTCTTCCTTTTCCCAGACTTTACCAAGTAATTTATATAACATCTCTGTAGCCGTGTCGATATCTGCTTTGATGGCCTCTGCTGGAATGCCATCAGGTCCAGACGCTTTTCCCTCTCTTAGAAGCTTTATGGCTTTCTTTATTTCTTCCTTCGTTGGTCTTTCACCGTTAATTTGTAGCTCTTCTTCTGCTGGCTGGATGTCCGGCGGGTTTTGTGGAGCTGGTCTATTGAGAAGGTCCCCAAAATATTCTGTCCACCTCTTCATTTGCTCTTGTATATTGCTGAGCAGTTTCCCATTCTTGTCTTTTATGAGGCAACTTGTTTGCTTGTATTTCCCTGTTAGCTTCTTTGTGCTGCTATACAGTTCTCTCATATTTCCTTTGGCTGCAGCATCTTCTGCCTCTCTTGCCAATTCCTCAATATACTTCCTCTTGTCTCTTTTGATACTTCTTTTTACTTCTTTGTTTGCTTCTGTGTACACTTCTTGAGCCTTGGCTTTGGAGCTTCTAGTTTTGCTTGTGTTTAACTCTGCTTTCTTATTTTTTCTGTCTTTTATCTTATTGATGGTTTCTGTTGTTATCCATGCTTTTTGTTGTCTTTCCCTTTTCCCCAGTATTTCTTCACATGTCTCCTTCCATACTGTTTTGACCTGCTGCCAATAATAATAATAGTAATAATAATAATAATAATAATAATAATAATAATAATAATAATAATAATAATAATAATAGCCCCTTCAGTCATAACTGACTATGGGAATGCGCCCCTGAGGTGACAGCCCTCAGCTGCTTATTTTCCTGGTGCTCCTTTCGACGTTTTCTCCTCACCTCTGCTTCTTGTGTGAGCCTCTCTTCGGCCAATCTGAGGTGGCGCCGTAAATAGCATCGCCACTTAGTGCGAAATGCTTATAACCGGTAACTGCTACTTCCCGTGTTTTGCCGACACCTATAGGGTGAAGCTGGAGTGTCCTCTCCAGGGCGCGAGCTTGGGCACAGTTATATTGAGATCAAGCTGTTGCCCATGCAGCATGTTCCCCCTCTCCACACAGCCGGTAGATCCAAAGGAACGGCAGTAGCCGATACAGTTTGGTACCAGCCATGTCGCAGGAGTTGCCAGAATAATGTCGAATCGACATTAGACTGCCTTAGGGACTCCGACTCCGGATTTATCCTCAGGGTTTACTCCCGAAGCCAATTCCATAAATGGATATTCCCGCAAGGCAGCGGTGGTTTGAATTCAGAGTTCCTTCTCTTAGATAAGCTACCAACCAAGGATCACGAGCCCTATCTGCCCGAAGCTGCTGGTTTTAAGGCGCCAGTCGCTCGCCTTTGCCCCTTCTCCCGTCAGTGGAAACAGTTCCGCCGGGCTCAAATTGAGCCACACGTGAAGGCCGGGAGCTGGACTTGGTTGTCAGAGGCTGTTTGAGGCGCGTGCCATAGAAGTATTTTATCTGCAGTGGGAGCTTATCCTCACTACAACTCCCGGCAATAACAACCTTTGGAACCTTCTGTATTCTCTACATCTTCCAGCTGTTGGAGCACTTGGAATTTGTTGGATACTGTGACCGCAAATTTGTCTCTTGTTTCTTGATTTCTTAGCTGTCCTACATTAAACTGTTGTCTATAATTTTGCATTGTTGCATATCTATTGAGTTTCATTTTTACTTTGGCTATCAGAAGATGGTGATCTGATGCCACATCTGCTCCTCTATATACCTTTACATCCTGCAATGATGATCTAAACTTCTTGTTTATGCATATATGATCAATCTGATTTTCTGTTCTATGGTCTGGTGATATCCATGTTGCCTTGTGTATTCTCTTATGTGGAAACATGCTTCCTCCTATAGCCAGTTGATATGAAGCACAGAAGTTTGCGAATAGCTCTCCATTTTCATTCATTACTCCTAGCCCATGTTTTCCCATGACTTCTTCAAATCCAGTGTTGACTGTACCTATCTTTGCATTCATGTCACCCATCAAAATTGTGATGTCTCTTCTTTTTACTTTATCCATAATTTCCTGTAGTTTAGTATAAAATGCTTCTTTCACAGACTCTTCTTTCTCATTAGCTGGTGCATAACATTGGATGACATTTACATGAATTTTCTTTTTAGCTGTTTTGAAAGAAGCTGTTATTATTCTGGGTCCAACAGCTTCCCATTCAATTAGTGCTTTCTGTGCTTCTTTAGATAACATAAGAGCTACCCCTTCACTGTGGTGTGAACTTTCGTCTTCATGTCCTGAGGACAGCACCAATTCACCTGTGATGAGTTTCTTCCTGTCTACCCCCTTCCACTTTGTTTCACACATTCCCAGAACCTCGATTTTGTATTCCCTCATTTCTGCTGCTACTTGCGCCACTTTCCCTTGTTCGTTTAATGTCCGAACATTCCAGGTGCCAAATCTGGAAGTTCTCCTAGAAGAAAGAAGGTTAGTCAGCAACACAGACTCCTTTCGGCTTTCTCTGTGTTGCATCATACGCCTCCCCGCGAGAGGACCTTCCCCTGTCTTGGATGGCTGTGTTTTATTTTCTTTATTAGACTTGTCCATATTTGTTGAAGTTTTTTGTGGTTTAAATTTTTTTACAGGATGGTGTAACCGGCCCCATGCCCAACCCTCCTCAGTCGCTTTTTACGACATGCTTGGTAGGGGACAGTGTTACTATTCTTTGCTCCCCTTTCGGGCCCCGGTAACACACGGGTGACTTTTACCATAGTGTTAAACAATTCGTAAGACTCACAATCTCTGATAGCCAAAATAAAGTCTCTTAAGGCTATTCTAGTTCCTCTTCTTTTCAAGCTATCCCCGTGTCCTGGTCCATAGTTGCTGTTGAGGCTTGTGAGTGTCCTCTCATTATGCTGATATTTGTGACATTCCCATTTCCTACTTAAGCTAGGATTACCTGAGTATGGCGTTATGCTGTTCCGGATATTCTGGAACTTACTATCATTTCTAATAGCAGTCACAGCCTTGGCTACCTGCTCAAGAGCAGCCACATTGGGATCTAAACCCACAGTAAGTTGTTGCTGTTGCATCTTGACCCGACCTATGAAGTGTTAGTATTAATAACACACTTGGAAAAAAAACAATATTAATATGCTGGTTGACCTGCAAAAGAAATACTAACGACTATCTATGCACAATACTTCATAAAATATTTGAACCACAAAACAAAACTTTTTTTTTTTTGGCAACACTGTGATTGTAAACACAGAACATAAATACCAATCTAAATCTTATAATTTAACTAACTACTATAATGACTAACTTAACTTGTATCTAAATGTTTATGTGCTACATAATCTGTGTTTCTTGCTTGGGATGTACACTTTCCTACTCGAGTATATTAGAACAGCACGACTTTTGACTTATACCGCTGTGTTACTAGGTTATTTGCTCGCGTTGGGCCTGTTAATAATTCAGATTGTTGTCTCATACATGAGTGTCTGTACTCTGCCGGTTGTTGGGTGATGTAGACTTGTTTGTTCTATATTTACTTGTTTTGATTCGCCTTGACCTTCGTAATGTCTTGATTTGATTTCGTTCTTCTTGAAGTTGATTTGCTTTAACTTGACCTTCGTAATACCTTGATTTTATTTCGTTCTTCTTGACGTTGATTCGCTTTAACTTGACCTTCGTAATGCCTTGATTTGATTTTGTTCTTCTTGACGTTGATTCCCTTTAACTTGACCTTCGTAATGCCTTGATTTGATTTCGTTCTTCTTGACGTTGATTCGCTTTATCTTGACCTTCGTAATGCCTTGATTTGATTTCGTTTTTACTTCCTATCTGTAGGGCTGGTCACAGGCACCAGAACCTCTGTTATCTGTTGTCTTTGCTACTTCCTTCTGTAGGGCTGGTCACAGGCACCAGAACCTCTGTTATCTGTTGTCTTTGCTACTGCCTACTGTAGGGCTGGTCACAGGCACCATTAACCACCTGTGGCCGTGATGGTGTGGTTGCACTTTATGTAGTGTTCGTATAGCGATTCAGATTACTGCCCTAACCAGTAACAGTGGTTGTATAGTAATAAGAAAACTTCCTTCTCCTAAAAGACTGTTCATTCCTCATACCAACAGTTGATCATCGATTTCAAGAGGACAGCAGTAAAATATTCAACGTCGAACTTTATTTACATAAGATAGCAAATGTTAATAAAATGATGTGCCCAACCTTCCTCTTCAGGTTGGCCGACTTGTACAACAAAATTTCAGTTGGTAATAATCTCAGTATCACTTTATCTCTCTCTCTCTTATTCTCTTTCTTATTTCAGTCAGCCAAATGTCTCTAGTTGTTATTGTGGTCACAGTTTGAGAACCACTGTTGTAGAATTTTTATCTGCCATCTAATTCTTCATGCAAAACATTGTCTCTCTTAGGTGCTGAGTTTGACTCCTACGTTCAACTTGGTATATCTTAAGGAAACTGGCCTCACCGCCAGGGCTGACACTTTACCAAGTCTGTCTTCTACTCATTAACCTGTCAGCTTGTCTACTGAAATGCACTATTAGTAATTAGACCCAACATGTTCAACGTACCTGGTTTGTTTCGAAATACACACTTTTTCTCTCACTAACATCTTGTCCTCAGAAATAAAATGACGAAAAAGTGTCGTACACAATTATGGCAAGACATGCGCTTGGGCGTCTTGGTGGTAGTCGCTTTTCCGTCCTACAGAAAAACTACCAAAAACATTTATCAACTTATCGATACGATATAACTCCCATTCGCTGCCACTTCTATAACTTCTCAACTCACAGCAAAACTTCTGTTTTTAAAAAACAAAAACAAACAAACAAAAAAAACACCTTTATTTGGTTCTGATTTGTACAAATATTTGATTATTTACAAACAAAGGAAAAAGAGGAGTATTTATATAATAATAAAGGCTAAAAGGGCGTCGATGTTAAACAAGAGGTTGATGAGGACGTGAGGGTATATGATGAATGATGATACATAAGGCTTAAATACAAATGGTAATGATACCTAACGTGAGGAAACATATTTAATATAAAATAACTTTAGGGAATAAGGATGTAATAAGTTTACATTATATAAGATAGCGAAGTGCAAAAAATTTCCAAAATTATTACAAACCAATACAGAACCAAATCGTAACACTAATTATTTCTATTCAAAAAGCATAACAATAGGATAATTTAAGAAACAAATTACAAATCAAACTAATATCAAAATACATAATAGTGATGAAGGCTAAAGGGATATGGATGATGTGGGCATGAAGGTACAAGATGATTGATGGTATGTAAACAAAAGCAAAATTTTACAAGTCAATATTATTCTCAACAAAAAACCTAGTGACAAAGTTCTTAAACTTGTCCTACTATGTCTTGTGTTATGTGTTCGTATATTTGTGAAAATATTTTGTAGTCATATCGTCTACCGTCGTGTACAGCCCTATTCCTACATGTCCATACTAGGTGTCTAAATTCTGCTAATAGAGTTAGAAGTTTAAGTTCTGTCTGTCTCGGTATCTTAGGTAACGTATTGGGCATAACAGCCCGGTACATGTTGAGTGTTTGCTGTGTGTTGGAAGTTATCTCCTGTCTTAGCTTGTTTGGGGTGGGGACCACTGTCCTACATGTGTAAAACAAGTGGTCTTCTGTTTCTATTATGTTGTCATTGCATAGTTTACATTTGGGTGGTGTTTTGCCTGCTCTTATTGATGCTTGTTTATCCTTAATGGGCGTTAAACTATACAGCAATCTGAATGTAACTTCTTTTGCTTGTGGTTTAACGTTTATTGCGTGAATGTTTGTGAAACTCTGTGTGTAGTCGGTTACAAACAAGTTGTAACCTCTTTTTATGCGTGTACTCAAAAGTGGTTCTTGTGCTCTAACTAGAAGTGTGTATATGAGTTTTGTGTCTTGTTTTGTTAGGTGTTCGTTCTTTTCTAGATTCTGTATACATATTCTGTAAAAGGGTGGCGGGGTACCAAAAAATGAGGTTTATTATTGTCAAGTTTACATAAACTAGATAATCTAATCCCCATGTAGTAATGCGCTATTGGGTAAAGTTCTGGGTATTTAATGAGTTCTCCTATGTATTTGATTCTTAAAGCTTTTATTTTAGTATTGATATCCTGTAGGGCTATTCCTCCCCTTTTTTTTGGTTGTATTAGTGTTTGGTGCTTAATACTAGATTTACTGTTCCTAAAAATGAAGGCCCTAATTAGCTTATTTATTCCTGATACAATCCTTTTAGGTACAATCTGTATATTTGCTATATATATATTATCTTCGGCATAATGAAACAATTTACTATGACACTTCTTCCAAAAATGGTGGTTGTTTTATATTTATAACTTTCTAGCATATTTTGAATTTTTTCTAATAATTTTGCCCATGTTTCTGTGTTGGGGTCTTGCGGATTAAAAGAGTAATTTATTCCATAAATTTTATTTCGGTTTACTTGTATTAGCTGGAAAGGAAAGTCTGATTTATTGGCCCATCTGCCTATTCCCATTATACTAGATTTATGAATATTTAGTTTAGATTCGCTAGCGTATCCAAACTCTGTGAAAATTTTTAATATGTTTTTTTATAGAATCTGTTGTTGCTGGAAAGAATACCGTGTCATCAGCATAAACTAATAACTTCCTCTCGCCTTTACCTGGAACGAAGGTTGCAGTAATGTTTATGTCTTGTCTTATTCTTTCCAAAACTGGTTCGAATGTTATTACGTATAACAAGGGTGACAACGGGCATCCTTGTCTAACAGATCTAGACAGTTTAAAGGGTTCAGTTAAACCATGGTTAACCAATATTCTACTTTCGGGTTTTTTGTATAAGATTTTAACCCACTTCCTAAAGTACTCTCCTATGTTGTTTGCCTTAAGGCTTTTGTGCAAAAAAGAATGTGATTCTCTATCAAATGCTTTTTCCTGATCTAATGATAATATGGCACTCTGACACTGCCTATCGTGTGCGTATGTGATCATATCTCGTATGAAGTGCGTGTGCCTACAAATGTTCCTGCCTTGTACGCTACACTGTTGGTCTTCATGTATCATGTTATGCATGTGTGGTTTAAGCTTAAAAGTGTGAGCTTTGGCCAGAATTTTATAATCGGTATTTAAAAGGGAGATGGGTCTATAATTCTTGATTGACTTTTTATCAGTACTATCCTTAGGTATTAATGTGATGAAGGATTGATTTAAACTATTCGGGAGCTCTCCTTTCTGGAAGGCTTCTTCAAACATTTTAATTAGAAGGGGCCCTAAAAAGGGGAAGAAAACTCTGTAAAATTCCTAGGTGAGCCCGTCTGGTCCGGGTGCCTTATCTTTTTGAAAAGTACTAATAGCTTCTTGTAAATTGTCTAAAGTTAAAGGTTGATCTAGCTTCTCACTCTCTTCTTCGCTTAAACACTTTGCGTATTGTAAAAATGTATCCTATATATTTGTGTCAGTTTCTTCTTTAGTGTATAATTGCTTGTAGTATTCGAAGAAAGCGTGACTAATACTAGTATTGTCTGTTTGTTGTTGTCCGCTCATGTCTATAATTTCGTGTATCTGTCTACTGCTCTGTACGTTCTGCTCTATTGCTAACTATTGTCTGCTAGGTGTTTCTTGCATTATAGTGTTTGATTTTGTCCTGAGTAGTGCCCCTTGGTAAGTGTACTGTTTGTACTGCTCTAACTGTTCCTGTAAAATATGAATGTGTGGGTTTGAGCTATGTAAACGTTTGGTTAAATTAATAGCCTCCTCTAATATTCCCTCTTCTTTTTTAAACGTCCTATGTATAGTTGTAGCCAAAATCTGTGTCCTATCTCTTATCGTATTTTTAACATGTCCCAATATTCTGCAATGTTGTTTTTGGGAATATCTTGCATGTACCCCAGTATTAGTTGTGATATTTGTTCTGTGTAGAAAGTATTTTTAAGTAGGTTATTGTTAAATTTCCAATGCGTGGATCTCTTTAATTGCGTGTGTGTGTGTCCCGTGCTTAAAATTGTGTAGACTGCCTGGTGATCTGTAAATTCAAAGGTATTTTTTATATGATAGGCTTTGTGTATACTGTTCTTTCCATTTGGGACAACTGGAGGCTATTCATCTTGTCATACACTGGCAGCTCTCTGTTCATCTTCTTGGTTGGTACGCAAGAGAGGGGACTTCTCATTCTCCCAGAACTGGAACAGGAACAGGGCTGAATGCACTGGGCCGCAGTGCAGGGAAGACAAACTTGAAGGGAGTTCATTCGCTGACGGAGTCGAACTCCTGATCATCGATGAACAAACTAGCCTGTGTCATCATTGAATCAAGAGCGTCGTCTTCTACCAGTGTCGCCCAGCTGGGGTACAGCTTATCCTGCGCCGGCACTTCTGGGGACTGGTCTGGCTTGAAAGCCCCTGACATACCGGGATGCACCCTTGATAGTTTGGTTTGGGGGGCCGTTCTTTTTTTAGTGCACTGACTCACCCAATGGGTATCCAGCCCACACACCGCACATTGAATTTTCCGCCCAGGTAGGGACACCCATACTCTTTGAATCCTCTCTTCCGTCATCTTCAGATGGACGAAATGCGGGACGATGTGTGTGGAAGGCCTATATAAAAAGTTCCATTTGTCGTAGGCAGTATTTATTCTAGAAATCTCCGCGTTTTTGTCACCTGAAACTTCAGCCGCAATTCTCTGCACTGCTTCAGGCTTCATGGTAGGGGGTATCCAGTGGAGTATGCCCTTAGATTTTTCTTTGTCCTGATGTTCTATATATATGGACATCTGAGGGTTAGATCACTCGAACTTCTTTCCATGTAAGCCTGGTAGTGTTTTAATTGCGCTGCTGTCGTCAGCGTGGCATACCATTTAAAGGGTCCGGCAAATCTGTACAGTGTGGCTATGCCACTCATTCCCACTCCTGCTGGCCCATCCAGAATACTTGCTATGAGGGAGTAAGACGCCCTATTGGCCTGCGGCCCAGTAATAGTAATAACTAATGTTCCTTGCGTGTGAAGCACACCTCCCTCTAAATCCTCTTCCATATTAATCATAATGATCGGTACCACATGTGCTGACATTCTAATATTGGTATCTTGGTTTAAACCAAATGTTAAGAAAACAAAAACACAGTCACTGCTAGCTAAAAAGCCACACCACACAAATAATCCAGGAATGAAACACACTAGGCGAAAGACAGCAAAACTTCCTGATTTACGCTCAGCGCGTTTCAAAATCACACTCTTCTAATCCCCATTCTAACATTTCTCGTTCACTCGTAAAAATCTGTTCCTCCTACCACAACTTTCTCGTGCGTATTTTTTTCTTGCTCACCCACCAAAACTAACAAGGGACGTAATTCCAAGTTATCTCCTTTTGATGATTTGACTCAAAACCATACACTTCTCTTCAATTCTTATTACAAAAACTTTATATGCAAATTTGTCCCACCACAATTTTGGACTCACTTAATGTGCTTAAATCTAAATTAACTACTACATCTTCCAAGTGGAAACTACGGAGTTTTCTTCCTTTGCTTAAAGCACTCCTCCACACACATCACTTCCCTTCAACAAAGACGAACAGTCTTTTAACAACTCCATTAATTTTTTCCAAACCATTTATCTTCACTCACTTACTTGTCTAAAACCAAACCACCGTTCTCACAGGACAATCAGGTATCCCCCTTTCATGGCAACATCCCATCTGCCTTATAACTTTACCCTCTCTGAGCTTTAATGTTTATCCCAGTGAGCAGAAGCCACCTATTGCTTTTACATAAAGCATGTTTACATATACATTTGCACTGGTTGAAAAGGTCAAAGTTATAATTATGTACATTATTTCCGTAATCATCCACTCCCTGCTCCATATGGAACTTGGGACTACCTCTGCTTTTGGCTCTCTATGAGAAATTCACATGAAGTAGTCACCAGCTCTTGCAGTGGTGATTCATGAAACTATCATTCTATATGCTGAGGTTGCCATCCATGACTTGGACATCCCCTAGCAATTTTCACATGTTAATATTGCAAACATAGAATGATAAGGGACCGAAGACGCAGCAACAGTAATAAATGCAGTCAGCGACCCATAGCTTGACTGCTTGCGTCAGGGTCAGCGAACCAGAGCTGACCAAGACCCTACTCCTCCTCCAAGTGGTGGTCCTGGAAACAGGCTGCGTCACTGCAGTCTGGCTGAGAGAGTAGGGATCGAAGAGGGAAGGCTAACCCGGTCCCCAGAAATGCTGTACTGATGTCGGATGTGTCAGCCGAAAGACGCAAATATCGCAGCGTCGCTGTAAACGAACACAACGCAAACAACGTCCTTTTCAGGACGAACGAGGAAGAAGAAGAAAAAGAATGATAAAATGTACAACTTAACCCCAAATATATTTTTGAGTAATACAGACTTCTGGCTGAGAGAAATAGTTTCTGCAACTTGGTTAAGATGCCTCTTATACGTGGTCTGGTGTATTTCTTTGCAGATAACATCCCACTATGTCTTAATGTTCAGGTTCCTAGGATTCCTGATTTTCCGTATTAATAAATGTAGAGTTTTCTTGGGGTGTAATTCCACAAATTGCTCAAAGTTGTCCGGTCCTTTAAAGTAGAATCCTGATTCTATTCCTTATTCTGATTTGTCTGAATGTATTCTTTGACGAGTTGCATTTATCAGTGCCGTAGATTCAAAAGGAGCTAGATTATGAGACAACATTCAGCCCACGCATCCACATTGCTACGATATGACAAGGCTCCAGTCAGAAATTTTGTATTTTAACATCTCAAATGCCAAACCAATAGCATGCAATTTGCATATATTGGCAGGGGTATATTCACACTACCTTCTCATGGAAAATTCCTGCGGGACACAAACAATGCGATTTTTACATGTCATTTCCCGTATAAAGTATTTCGTCTTCCGTTTGTTATTGATCATGTTTACACTCACAACTTCATAGATATATCACTGACAACATCTTCCCTGATGGATAACTTATCGTTACCATTCTGCCCGGAAATAATTATATCATTTACCTGGTCAAGCAAACCACTATCAAGCAACAATTCGGCCAGACAGAAAGTATTTTGAGTGATAAAACAATTGACTGGCCATCTCATCGTTGTTTACATATTAATCGCGCGCTCCCATTCATGTCTGGTCGGAAGTGTGTTACTAATTTGTAAACAACATTTCACTCTACAGATCCAGGTGTCAATATGGGATCAAAGGAAAGTGAGTGATTACAATAATCAGTAAAGATGGTCGATGAAGCCCTGACTTGACAAGAATTGAAGGAAGCAAGTGTAAACAATGAACCGAAAATACCAAAAACTATCAGAGGTGGGAAAAAAGGGAGTGAAGAGCACAGAAGGAATTACAGGATGGCACATGAAAATGTGACGGTTGATGTTATTTTGTCACAGGACATTGGATATACATAAGGGAGAAATACTTAGGACAATTAATGATCACCTGTTAGAGAACACTACTGTAATAGATGAAACAAGAAGGCTAAAATTGCTGGAGTTTGGCATGAAACAAAAGGCAAACAGGAATGGATGTATGGGAAGATGCTTTCTTCATGTATACTGTGATAAACGAGCGCAAAGGCCTTTTTGCTCTATCTTTTCCTACATCTTTCGTATTGTATTTTCTCCGACATTTGCTCTTTCATCTCATATGTGCGACCCACATTTGCTATTTCATTGTTGTGAAGCCCACATTGCATCGTGATAAATCTGGTAAAACACATCTGGTTATCCGAAAAACACATCTGGGCATGCTGTAATTTCTGTGACACCACATTGGACGCCCAGATTGGCCAGGGGAAAACGTCTCATGCTGTAATGGTGTTATCTTGGGTCGGCCGCGGTTCAGACAAGCGTTGATTTACCACATTGGACGCCCACCTTGGCCAGGTGAACAATAAACAATCAGAGGTCAAGCTACACCCACGTTTGGACTGACAGGGGACAAGAACGATCCTGTGAATGAGTGACCAGAGGGGCCATTAATGATTGGTTGGTATGAGCTGTACAAGAAACCCATATTGGACTGGCAGAAATATAATCTACTGCGTAGCTTGCAAGATTAAGGAGTCCAGTTTTTTTTCCTTGTGAGGAAGAGATTAAACCCAAAAACGCATAGCCTAATACACGTGTTTATTCAGAGTGGATGATAATTCAGTTCTGTGATTAATTGTGTTCTTAAAGGATTTTGCGAAGGGAAAAGAAGTTCATCAGAAGTCTGAGTCTACACGCAACGTGTCTGACGTCTAACCAGAAATAAGTTATCGAAAACGGACATTTGGCTAGCAGAATTCGCCATAGGACATCTTTTATTCCTCAATTAAAAAGGAATATTGTCTCACCCACAAGTCAGAAGGTGGACGCAGCATTTTTCGTCACCATATACTGCTTGCTCACAAGTTCAATACATCGTTATCACAAGTTCAATACAGAGTCATCATAAACTCTAATCACTTGAAAGATCATTATTATCTGAAGTCAAGCAAAAGAGCTCAAAAGAGGAATCGCATACTTATACCACGTGCAACACACTCTTAAGCGCATTTTATGAAGCAGACTCGAAAGTATATGAATCACGACTACATACGCAAGATTATGAGTCTACATATCACTAACATTTCGTGAAGATATCCAGTCTGACCAGTACCCTCGGGAGATTAGACACCAGACCTTTTGTTCATATGACAGCTATTAACTGTTGATCAACACTACAGAGATATACTCAAACAGTGAAGGAATATACATAGATATCTCGTCAGCGTTCTCCGTACGACAACAGTATTCATCAGAACGTCCTCGGCTTAGAGATACCCCACTCGACATAACGTATAACAACTTGGGACATTTTATGCATACATGTGAATCCTCATATCTAGGAGAAGCATTTAGAGACACATGGACTGTGTAGAGTACTCACCATTTTGGTAACACGTATCATATCACATCATCATTTCACTTTACACCAGTTCATTCTTAATTAACTATTACTTAATTAACTGTAATTTTATTATCTCATCTGTGTGTTTTGTGTGAATCGTCTTTCACCATCATCACGTTCTAACCATTACTAACCCTAACCCTATATGTGTGGATATTTCATTAATAAACCCAACGATCGGTTGATCATTATCAAGAGTTTGTTAATGTATCACTCGTGCTGTCGGTGTTACATATTCACCTATAGGAACCTTTCTCTACTCAGATGAGGTTGGGGGCTTTTTCTTTACGGGATCTAAGGGCAGAAGCTAAGGTCGTGGGGAAACAGAACTCTTTCCATAATTAATTAGAAAACACTGTCTAGTGGAAAGCATTCGCATTCCTGTCTTCTTGTCCCTATCTCGAATAGGTCTTTATTCTTTCTTAACGAGCCAATTTCTAGAGACCTTATATCTAATATCTCATAGACTATTCCTGGCAAAAACTACTGTTGTAGTTGCCCCAGTACTCACCACACGACAATTGTGGACTCGTCTTGGGATTAGTGAACCCGGACTTAGAAGTGTAATAAATCACATTTTCATCCCTGCTATACAGTTGCGATAATTGCAAAATTTGTTGGCATTTTGAGGGATTACCTTCTAGACTGACTCTTACTATAATTTGCCTATTTCATAGGGGGGATAATTTATATCTCTAAAGCACGAGTGATACTTTTTAAATTGAGTATCAAACGGACAGAGTAAGCACTTTTTGAGAACAGAGGATACTGTAGGGTACTGATTTTTTAAAATCTTTTTCTGTAACTGCTGGGAAAATTTTTATCATAATAATTTAGCAAATTTTTCATAGAAAACTTTGAGATAATCTGTTATATAATTTTTCAGAATACGCTGAGTGAGTGATTTTTAAGAACTATTTGAACTTGACTGCTAATTTAAACCTAGCTGGTTTTAAAGAGATAATTACTCGTGCGAGTCTAAACAATTTGTTTGGAGGTCACTGCCAATTTTTCCCTTCGCGAACCCGTACTGCATATCATGGCAGATGCTGCAAAAATTAGAACTAGTTTAACGGAGGCAGGGCGTGAATACTGGTTAAGTGGAAATGATCTGATGAAATTTGTGAGTGAGGAGACTGATAAGGGTGGATTTAGGATGACATCAAATTACCACCCCTATCGACACCAGGTATTACAGTGCAAGATGTGGGTGTCTTATCTGGTTTAGAATGTTGCTGTGTGTGTTGCAGTAGAACAGTTCATAGGGTACACCACAGGCAACATGACGTGTAGAGTCATAGAAATGGTAACTTCGCTTTAGGTTTATACCATTTATTGCACGCCACAAAACAGTCATGATATTTATGTCATCATCAGCATAGCATAACGAATGCAGCATTCAAAATCATATTAACTGATAGTCATGTAGGATTCAATACTCAATAGTTGTATTGTAAACAGATATCATAAAGTTCTGGTTCGTGAAGCTGTATGCATAATATATATAACTTCTGCAACAGTGTCAGCTGCAGATCTTCAATATTCATAGACAATAATAAATGCTCCCTTTCTGATGCTAGCAGATCAGATGTATACAATAAGTCCGTTTACTGTCTGCACGTGAATAGCATACTGGGCATATAGGTCATACCGACCTTTATAACGTTTCTAAGTCTAACCATCTGACTTGGACGTGATCTCTGATATAACGAATCCTGGAACACAGACAATAGTCTTGTTGGTCTAGAGCGACCCATATATATATAACTAGTTCAGGTATAAAGATACCGGTGACTTAATCCTAGTCAAAGTACCTCTCCATTTTGAATCACAAAGGCGAGCAAAAAGGCGACAAAATGACGAACCTCTAGATGATAGCATAAAGTTCGATACAAGAGGAATTACCTTATTTCGGAAAATCAACCATGAACATATGCCTCCAGGCAGGCTTGAATAATACTGAGAAATAGTCTAGTTAGCTAACTAACTCACAAAGACAATGTATTTCCCTCAGAGAATCACAAGACGCAGGTCGCGTCTGCTCGCTACTCAGACCATTTCTAAACTCCCAGCTGGGCGGAACACACAGAACGAACTCCCAGTTTTTGACATGCGCAGAACTCATCTACGTGAGTATCAATTCACACAAAGCAATTTTAAGAACATTCGAGATAAAAGTCTTACACAGTCGCGCCTTTTATGGTCATGAACAGAAGCGTTAAGACAGATTTTCAGACATCTACCATAGTTGACTGATACTACCAAATAAGGAGATATGGTCACGCTTCGTTCAAGAAATTATAGACCGAACGTGTCTCTATACAAGAGAAGGACAACTCCTAAAAAATTGTAGTCTCGATAACTCGGGTTATGTCCCTTTGACCGTAAAAAAACATAATACACATTTCAGTCAAAAAATGATCATACATACAAAAAATGATCATACAAAGACTTTGGAAAAAGTAATTATTTGTGCGTAACATTACCGCACCCTCCCGGAAAAAAAAAATGAAACTTTTTTTTTTAAATCCTGGAGCCGAAAAAATCTAGGCTCCTAACGCACGTATGATGCGCGGATATATACCTAACAAAATAGCTCAACACTTGGAGCGAAACTGAGATCATATCTCAGATCCTTAGAGAAAAAATTTATCTAAGTATACGCTTATATATTCCAGGAAGGTGCCACCAACACACGCCACAATGATGGCAACATCATAATAAAAGTCAAATTATTCTCATACCAATATATGAAATTAAATATATTATTATGATATCATACAATGTGTTGCAAATAGCGGTGTAATTTACTAATATACCGCACTATATTATTACATTATATAAAGCAACAGTAATTAATAAGTAATACATGTGTTGATCTTCGTTGACATAAAACATACAATAGAAGAAGATGTGGACATCATCCGCTCCCAATCTAGGACAGGACTTGATATCCTCAAAGTTCCACAATGGACACAATCTCGCATCTTCAATGATGTGCTGCGAAAATATCAATAACACAAATCTTAAAGACAACTGGTAAATCTCTTAATACAATCCTGAAAATAATTTATTTAAATGTGGCCGAGTGATCTTTTGGCCCGTATATCACTAACTAAGCCTTCTTAGATAATTACATGGTACAATGTTATAAATTTGCCTCAAAAAAAAAAGTGAGAAAAAATCTACTAACATGTCATTATAACATTGGACTGTATATCAGGAAATATATATATGACAGAAGAATCATGTGGAATCGTGTGGGCATCTGGACAGAATGTCTGCCATCACATTATCCGAACCACGGATAGCTCGAACCGAGAAATGAAATGGTTGAAGAGCTATGGCATAACGAGTGGACCTCGAGCTCTTCAAGTTTTTGCTCTGAATAGCAGTAAGCGCTTTCTGGTCGGTTTCCACAATGAAATGTGCGCCTAGAAGAAATCTTTGTAACTTCAGAATAGACCATACCATAGCCAATAACTCACGGTCTAAAACCGAGTAATTCTTTTCTGCAGCATTTAATTTCCTAGAGATATACATCACCGGATGCAGAGTATCAGAATACTCCTGCATTAGTGCCGCCCCAATCCCAGTTGACGAGGCGTCACTTCGAAGAACAAAAGTCTTCTCAATAGTAGGTAACCTAAGAATAGGTGGAGATGAAAATAGGGCTTTAACCTGGTCCAATGAGGATTGACATTCTTTAGACCAGCGGATCAGATTAGGCGACCCTTTCTTCAATAAAGTAGAAAGCGGTGCCATAATGGAGGACAGATTCGGAATGAATCGTCCGTAGAATTGGATCAAACCTAATAGACTCCTTACTTGTTTCTTCGTCTTAGGGACCGAAATGTTAAGTATTTTTGAAACATTGTGGTCCTCTGTCTTTAAAAGACCATGACCAACCCGATGACCTAGGAAAGAAATCTCACTAAATCCTATAAAGGCTTTAGAGGGTTTTGCAGTCAAGTTATACTCGCGAAGAGTGGACAGTAATTCGTATAAACCCAAATAGTGATCTTCCCAGGAATCACTGAATAGACAGATATCATCTAGGTATGCTATGACATCTGTACGATATGCGAGAATTCGCCGCATCATGCGTACGAATGTAGCAGGGGCGTTCATAAGACCGAAAGGCATGAAATTCCATTGGAATAAACCCCTAGGTGTAGAAAAAGCTGTAAAAGGTTTGGCACGTTCAGTTAGCGGGACTTGCCAATAACCTTTAGACAAATCTAGTTTGGTAAAGAATCTAGAATTAGAAAGTTTATTGAGTAGCTCTTCTAATGAAGGCATAGGTTCAGCATCGAACTTCGTAACTTGGTTCAATTTGCGATAATCTACGCAAATGCGAATGTTATTATCCTTCTTTCGAACAATAACCATAGACGAAGAGTATGCTGAAGTGGATGGTTCAATGATTTCCAAACGTATCATTTCATCCAATTCTTTTTCGACTTGAGACTGGAAATGGATAGGTATTGGATAGGGTCTGACTCTGATAGGATTGTGATCAGTTAGCACAATGTCATGTTCAATGACATGTGTGTGTCCCGGGATGTCTGTAAGAACATCCTGAAATGTTTGCAACATCGAAGAAACTTGTCGATGTTCCTCAGCGGAAAGATTTGGAGAAACGGTCACGTTTTTCCAAGATTCCGTAGAATAAAGTGGGACCATAGAAAGAGGAAGATTGACATCAGAAAAAGTAGTTTCCTCATCCTGTATAACTGACAGAGATGAGTACTGACCATGAGGTGCTTGAGAATTGTCCGTTGCCTGGAAAATAGGCTGCAAATAGTCAGGTCTTTCATAAAATTCCGTGAGCATATTTATGTGGAAAGTTTTATGCTTTCCATCAATATCGACAACATAGTCGACATCAGAAATTTTGGAGACTATTGCATATGGACCTTTCCATGCAATTAGAAGTCTGTTCTCCCTTGAAGGAAGTAGAACGAGAGCTTTGTCACCTGGACAAAGTTGTCGTAGACATCTATTCTTATTTGCAAACTGCCTTGCCTTTTCTTTAGCAAATTCGGAAGATGAAGTTGCTAGTTTGCATGCCTCGATGATCTTTTGCCTAAGAGCAATGACGTACTCATAAGAAGATTGAGTTTCATCGCTAATATTATCAGCAGTGATTAGATCGTGAAGTAAAGACATAGGGCCGCGCGGTTGCGCGCCAAAGACAAGTTCAAAAGGGGAAAACCCCGTATGTTCATTGGGGACCTCTCTATATGCAAAGAGAGCCGCGGGTAAGACCCTGTCCCAATCCTGAGGATGATCCTCAGTTATTTTACCAAGTAAAGTTTTCAGAGTCCTATTTAAACGTTCGACCAACCCATTAGACATTGGGTGATAGATACTGCTGAGAGACCTTTTAATGTGTAGCATAGACATTACCTGTGACATAGTGTCTGATATATAAGTTGAGTGCCATGGTCTGACAATATTTCTCCGGGAAAACCCAAGCGAGAAAATATCAGCCAAAGAGCGTCTGCGATATCAGCAGTTGAGATGCTCTTGAGAGGTATTGCCTCTGGCCAACGTGTGCACATATCGACACATGTAAGAATAAATTGATGTCCTCTAGCCGACTTAATTCTAAAAGGACCGATAATATCTATTGCCATTTTTTGAAAAGGGCGAATAGGAATGTCAGCAGCCTGGATAGGCGCAGCATGTCGTGGTCCTTTAGATTTGACCTCCTGACATACTTTGCAAGAGCGACAGTACATTCGTATGTCCTTGCTCACAAATGGCCAAAAGAAAGCCGCAAGAACCCTCGACTTTGTACGGGAAAAACCCATATGTCCAGCACATTGCGAGTCATGAGCATGTTGCAATATTTGCAATCTCATGCTCTTAGGCACAAGAATTTGTGAATGAGTGGACGTAGTCGAGTCTTGTACTATACGTACAAGTACGCCGTTCTTCATAGAAATCCAGGATTTTCTATTAGTATTCTGATTAGGATCCCCTTTTTTTTGCTAGAACGAAGAATTTTTGTAAAGAAGGATCTTCTTCTTGCAATTTGATAAATGAGTCACGTGTAATAGTCAAGTGACTATCTTGGTCATTTACTTCATCATTATTAGTTAATGAAGTTTGAGGTGGATCCAGAGCATGTGCTCTTGTGACCACCGCATTGGTAGCTTCAATGTTTTGCTCTTCCCAAACAGCAATCTGCTGTGGGGTACATTCCCTAACTCCGTGAATACGACCAATAATAAGGTCCGCAATAGGGTTTGGAAGAAGACACGCGTGGACCTCTCCCGTGAAGAAAGGAGTAGCAATATGTATTATGGCAGTAGGATATTTTTCCAACGTGCCACCAAATGTGACACATTTGATGACCTTTCCTGTAGCACAGGATGGATCTACAAGAGATTGCCTAACGCCGACAGTAGTACATCCAGAATCAAACAACACAGAGACTGGATTACTATTTACAAGCCCCTTATGTAATATAAGAGAACCTCTCCCATCATGAGCAACATTAGCAGGAAGAGCGGGCAAAGGATGACCACAGCTTAGAGTACTAACGGTCTTCGGATCAAATAAAGTACTGCATTGGATACATTTATTTGCCCTACCAAAATCAAAAGATGAGCATCCGATAGCATTATGGTCCTTATCATTATTAACCTGCTTATCTACTCCCTGAGATTCTTGTTGAACAGAGTTTGTCTGTTGATATCTTTTTCTCTTATGTTGCGATCTACCGCGACCATTATTGCCTCTGCAATTATCATTAACGTCCCTACTGTAATTTTTATCCTGGTTTGGGTTCCAGTTTCCATAACTGTCATTACAATCTCTATGCTGTTGAGAACCTCTATTATCCTGGTATTGAGGTCTCTGAGAAAAATATTTTCCTCTATACCGATTACCTTTGTGAAAATTTCTAAAGTTAACCGGAGTAGAATACCGTGTAGTATTAGGTTGTCTCCAGTTCTGGGAAGAAGAATCACCCTGGAATTGATTACTATGGTTCTGGGCATAATTACGATTACTCTTTTTATTGAAATTTAGCTGGCTACCCTGAAATTTACGCATAAAATTTGGGCCATAAGGTGCTGCCGAAGCAACTGGCAGACCTTCTTTCACCTTAGAGTTGCTAATGGTTATGTGCGGATGCGCAGTAACATACTGGCTACAGTATTCTTCCATTTCTTTTATGTTTTTAGGCTTACGCTCATGAAGAAAAGAAAGAAAAGCTTCATTAACGGAAGACATGACCTTGTCTCTAAGTAGTAAGTCCATAAGAGCTTCAAATGTACTCTCTGTCTTAGACAACTCAACCCATCGTAAAAAAGTAAGACGGATGCCTGAGATGAATTCAGAGAATTCAACTCCAGTTTCTGGTAACATGTTTTTAAATTTAAGACGATATCCGTCCTCGTTAAGTTGGTACTTCTTTAACAATGCTGCCCTGACAACCTCATAGTTGTTTTTGTCAGGCACATCTACCATACTCAACAAAGTCAAAGCATCACCTCTAAGTATCTTGGACAGATGATAAACATATAATGTTTTATCTATATTATGCACATTACATGCACTTTCAAATCTATCTAGATAAAATGTTATATCATCGATTGAGGGATTAAATGCTGGTAGATTAAGCTTGAAATCCTTAGCATTAGTCTTATCTGACACCTTATTTGCATCATTAGCATTACCAGCGTTCAATAACTTTAACTTCTCTAACTCTAAAGCTATGAGTTTTTCTTCATGCTCCATTTTTGCTTTTCTCTCATCAGACTCTCTTTGTAACCTTCTTTCTTCAGCCTCAGCCTGTGCCTGCAATTTTCTTTCTTCAACCTGAGCTTGTTTTTCTAATCTTTTATTTTCAGCCTCTATTTCAAGTCTCTTATTTTCAGCCTCTTTTTCAAGTCTCTTATTTTCTTTTTCCATTTCCATTTGGAATCTTTTTTCTTCCACCTGCATCTGCAGTTTCTTTTGTTCTATTTCAGCATCTATTTTCTTTTGTTCTGTTTCTATTTTTTTTTCTTCCAACCTTAATGCCTTATCATATTGAGTAGTTGCATATTCTTCCAACTTATCACCTGTCTTCCTAAGGGCTTTACCCTGCTCAATAAAGTACTCCAATGTAGACATGATGTCTAAAATGTGAGTACAGAACCTGAAATAATTAACTATCTTATTTCAACCTTAATAGTAACAAGACTTAATAAAGTGCTTGTATAATTACTATGTTTACCCCCAATCTCTGTGGGAAACAAGACTTGACACCAACTTGTATTATCAAATGTATAATAATATCACAAGTCACTTCTTAATCATCAGTGCACTACCCAAATCAGTGCATAACCATCAGTTATTTATCATAACTGCACTACAATAGTGCATAAGCAAAAACCACCAGTTAGTTATGATAAGTGCACTATAGACCAATAGTGCATGAGCATATATGTATCAATAGTGAAAGCTAACTATGCAAGAACTATGCAAACAATAACAAGACAATGCAAACAATAACAAAGTCACCAACAATGTAAACAAAACAAAGATCAAAGTCAATGTAAACAATAACAAAGATCAGAGTCAATGTAAACAATAACAAAGATCAGAGTCAATGTAAACAACAACAAAGATCAAACAATACGAAAACATTCGCATAAGTCACATAAATAAACAGCGAAACTAAAAAGAAATGTGATGACCAAATGCGAAGATATGACAAACAAATGACGCTACAGTGTATACACAAAAATATACGTAAAGAACTGAATAATAGAAAAGGGGAGACCTACAAATACAAACAATCGAAATCTAAACTAAAAACAGAAAGAAAGAGAGAAAAGGAAAAAAAAATATACAAAAAACAAAAATAAAGCACAACTCGTCACAACTAAACAGATATAGCAACGATTGTCGCTAGCAAATTTCACAGTAGGAAATTCGCACAGTCCCTAACGAAAACGCTAACAGTAGAACCTCTGTGGCGTGGTATCTTCTACTGAAAGACACCGCCCAACCGAGAAAACCCGCTGAATATAAACATATAAATATACAAATACAAATAACATATAACATGTAACAAATAGCAAAAAGTGTGAAAGAATTTAGAAGGCTCAGCTAGAACATAAGGGCACAGTTCACAAACAAAACAGGCCACTTAACTTCTATGTATCCACAACGTCAGCACAGTTCAGAACAGGATGTGATCAGCATTCTTAGGACTGTCGTGGAATATTCTAATCCACATATATAAATTATCAAGTAAATATAAAGCCTAATAAATACATATAATAAAGAAAGGAAGAAGAATGGTAAAGAACAGTGCTGTCACAATGACAGTACTCGAAATCCCCTTTGTTTTACGCTTCGTCTGCAAATTGTAACGTTTCCACGTTAAAGATAAGCCACTGCATAAATACAAGCGTTTCCACAACACATTAAAACGGGTATTGCATTTCTAAGAAAAACATTGAGAGGCACTGCGTAATGACCTAAATTAATCCTAACATTAATTATACTACGTTACCAAAACGAACGAACAGATGGACTCACATAGAAAGAGAGAGGGAGGGCTGAAAATCAGGAACGCATGCAACACGCGTCGCGCGATACACAATTACTACTATCACGCGTGTAAGGCCACATGCACTAATTTTTTTTTCAGACGGACAGTGATAAATTCACTACCCTTCCCAGAGTTAGTTTTTAAATCCTGAAAAACTCTTATTAGGAAAGATGACAATAGATGGGTTTACGTTTGAAAACATTACAGTACCCAGACAGCACATCTTCGAAACAGGAGGAAGAAGAAATTGCATATTTTGAACGCAGCCACTTAGCTCTTTTAAATTTGTATATTTGGGTTCCTTAGGGCTTGCTGACAAAGAATATGTAAAACGTTACGCAAATAGTCTAGGAATTGACAAGTTATAGCCAAAATAAAATGATGGTGCTGTCAGACAACACCCAAAATCAGAATCGCTCAGTGGTAGATTTTTTAAACCGCTATTGTACGGGAAATGGGCCACAAGTTACATTTGAACTGATTGGCTGGAATGATATGTAAGGCTACACACGATTAGTCGGACTATAAATGCTATCCTTGGTTGTTAGGGGAGACGTAGGAAGGTAAAATTTTTTCAAACACTTGTCGAAACGTGGCTCCATTGGCCAGACTCGCTGATATAATCACTTAGGAGCGTTAGTTCGAGACCACTAGTTCAAATAAGCTTGATAAAGCAACAGTGCGTTGAAGCCAGCTCATATTCTTGCTAAATAAAAGCCTGGAACATAAGCAGATGGGAATTTGTGCCAGTATTTGTGCCAGAATTCATTGCTAGTCAACGTATCTGTGTTTATTTCCATAAATTGTGGTAAGCTTGAAACATTCAGTATCTTTTAATGAAAATTGAATGTGAATTGTTAATTTATGCCTGTATATATGTGTAGTTCAGTAGCGAACATGATGTAAAGCCTATAATGCTCCAGCCTGAACAGAAGGTGTCGGAGGAAAGTAAACCTGCATGGAATGGCCAAACAGTACACTGACACCTAGATTATTGATTAGACAGAAATAATGCTGGAATTGCAGAGGCGTAGTAACCATTAAGGAGGTTAATACTGGTATAAAGTATTTCAGATGAAGCTGACAGTTGGCCTAACGCTCTGAACTCAATGTTTGTGATGTATTGTGCTCAGTGTAGAACTAGAGTATCAATTAGTTATGAAGTAGAAGGTACATCCTTCTTGTTTTCAGGGACCGTGGTCTTATGGTATTGAGCAGCACCTGGTCAGAGCTTTGCTGAATCCAGAGTCGGACAGCATACTCCTTGGTCCATTTAGCTATCAGTGAGGTGTCTCCAGAGCACAGGGGAGAAATCGAGCAGAGGAGTCTTTTCCTGCCGCCATCACGCAAGATAAGCTGATGTGGCCAGCTGGGCTCAACATTGTGTACCCCCATCTTAAAATGACATTGTAAAAATAACATTAAGAGGGGAATTAAATTGTTTTAATATCAGGAACTGAGAACATCTCCAATACTAGTTCCAATAAAGACAAACTATTGAAGTCATGATGACAAATACCAACAGAGCTTGAACAAAACCAAACCAGTATTACCTCATATTACTACTACACAACTGACACACATAGGATACTTTTAATAATATATGTCACTACAATATTCATATTAATAAATTCTGTACATATAACTTGTAATTAAAATTGATTGTGATTCCTGGTTCCTTTGTATTTGAATCAGGACACATATTCATTCATGACAGCAATGAATACATATTGTTATTTGAAAAGTTATCAGTGACTCCTTTAAGATATCCTTGTAGAGTGTTTTATGTATGTGAGTGTCACAGTGTTGTCAAGTGTAGTGGAATAAATTAAATTGTTTATCTGTCTGTTGTTGTTTTGACTTACACTTCATCATACACATACCCTAGACACATAACGTAATCATCACACTACTCCAGAATAATTCTGACTGAGATATAAATATATGTGGCAGCAAGTAAGGTTATCTATAATACACTACTCTTATTAGATATAGATACCTTCACAGCTGATCTCAGTCAGTACACTAAGTCCCCTATAAATATTTATAACATCTCACTTCACCACAAGGACAATGATCCAACGTTGATCCATATCTGCTCTCGTAAACTGCCATGACGAAGGAAATGAGCTTCTAACAGGAAACAGCTTCTGAACTTGACCTTCTGAATTCTACAAATTGACTTGAGCACTTGACCTTCTGAATGTTATAAATTGCTCAAAACGGCACTTGACCTTCTGAACCCGCAACAGTACGTCTGAGACCGGAACAGTTGTTACGGCACTTGTCCTTCTTCCTAACAGATCAGGAAATCCATTCGCTCGGTACTTGTCCTTCTAGTTGTAGACAAACTTCAATACAGCCGAGCAGCGCCGGGTAGTTTCAAAATATCAACAACTGTCAGTAATGCCGCGTCTTTCAAAAAATTTCGTCAAAGGTGATGAATAGAAACTGCAACGTTGTCTTGTAGTCTGCTGATGATGTCTGGGTTTGTTGACCCCCTTGAGAGTTGGTACCAGAATAAACCAACTTTTGGCCACCATGAATTGATAAGGGTGGATTTAGGATGACATCAAATTACCACCCCTATCGACACCAGGTATTACAGTGCAAGATGTGGGTGTCTTATCTGGTTTAGAATGTTGCTGTGTGTGTTGCAGTAGAACAGTTCATAGGGTACACCACAGGCAACATGACGTGTAGAGTCATAGAAATGGTAACTTCGCTTTAGGTTTATACCATTTATTGCACGCCACAAAACAGTCATGATATTTATGTCATCATCAGCATAGCATAACGAATGCAGCATTCAAAATCATATTAACTGATAGTCATGTAGGATTCAATACTCAATAGTTGTATTGTAAACAGATATCATAAAGTTCTGGTTCGTGAAGCTGTATGCATAATATATATAACTTCTGCAACAGTGTCAGCTGCAGATCTTCAATATTCATAGACAATAATAAATGCTCCCTTTCTGATGCTAGCAGATCAGATGTATACAATAAGTCCGTTTACTGTCTGCACGTGAATAGCATACTGGGCATATAGGTCATACCGACCTTTATAACGTTTCTAAGTCTAACCATCTGACTTGGACGTGATCTCTGATATAACGAATCCTGGAACACAGACAATAGTCTTGTTGGTCTAGAGCGACCCATATATATATATAACTAGTTCAGGTATAAAGATACCGGTGACTTAATCCTAGTCAAAGTACCTCTCCATTTTGAATCACACAGGCGAGCAAAAAGGCGACAAAATGACGAACCTCTAGATGATAGCATAAAGTTCGATACAAGAGGAATTACCTTATTTCGGAAAATCAACCATGAACATATGCCTCCAGGCAGGTTTGAATAATACTGAGAAATAGTCTAGTTAGCTAACTAACTCACAAAGACAATGTATTTCCCTCAGAGAATCACAAGACGCAGGTCGCGTCTGCTCGCTACTCAGACCATTTCTAAACTCCCAGCTGGGCGGAACACACAGAACGAACTCCCAGTTTTTGACATGCGCAGAACTCATCTACGTGAGTATCAATTCACACAAAGCAATTTTAAGAACATTCGAGATAAAAGTCTTACACAGTCGCGCCTTTTATGGTCATGAACAGAAGCGTTAAGACAGATTTTCAGACATCTACCATAGTTGACTGATACTACCAAATAAGGAGATATGGTCACGCTTCGTTCAAGAAATTATAGACCGAACGTGTCTCTATACAAGAGAAGGACAACTCCTAAAAAATTGTAGTCTCGATAACTCGGGTTATGTCCCTTTGACCGTAAAAAAACATAATACACATTTCAGTCAAAAAATGATCATACATACAAAAAATGATCATACAAAGACTTTGGAAAAAGTAATTATTTGTGCGTAACAGAGACTGATAAACTCCATGCAAGAGAGATGGAAGTGCAGAAACTTGCAATGGAGAAGGAGAAAGCCGCAGCAGAAGCAGCGGAACGGAAAGCCGCAGCAGAAGCAGTGGAGCGGAAAGCCGCTGCAGAAGCAGCGGATCGGAAAGCCGCAACAGAAGCAGCGGAGCGGAAAGAAGCAGCAGAAGCAGCGGAGCGGAAAGCCGCAGCAGAAGCAGCGGAGCGGAAAGAAGCAGCAGAAGCAGCGGAGCGTAAAGAGAAAGCAGCAGCAGAGCATGCACTTAAGATGAAACAACTGGAAATCCAGGGGCAGACCAATCAGATAGAGCTTGCAAAAAGTGCAGCGGATTCCAACTGTGATGGAGGGTACTCACCCCGCTCAGATGGTGTGCCTACTTCGCAACCTGCACCACCCAATGCCCTGAACTTTCCGCTGGAACCTTTTTCAGAAAGGAACGATACCATGGACGCCTTTTTAGACCGCTTCGAACGCTTTGCAACAGGGTTTGGGCTTGAAGAACGGAAGTGGAACTTGAAACTTTCCCAGGGCCTAAGAGGAGCCGCCTACGAAGTTTTTAAGAAACTTCCGGCCGGAGAGCAAGATGACTATCAGGCATTGAAAAAAGCTCTCTTGGTGAGGTACGAGCTTCATTCAGAGGCTTACCGAAAAAAATTTCGAGGTTCTAGGAAGGATGCAGGAGAGACTTTCTCACAGTTTGCAGCCCGTATTGAAGACTACTTAGTGAAGTGGTGTACACTGGGAAACTTTACCGAGAACTATGACGGGTTGAAAGAGCTGATTGTGATAGAGCAACTAAAAGAGTCTATGTCGGTGGAAATGCGTAGATTTCTCACTGAAAACGGCGCTGACCGGTTAGAAAATATTCTTACACTGGCAGAGCGATTCCAAAATGCTCTCATGGAGTATCAAGGAGCCAGAAAGAAGTTTTCGGATCAGGCGCCAAAGCAACCTGCTCGCTCCCAACCAGACCAACAAAGCAAAGGACCACACATCTCGCATAAACAGCACGCAAAACAAGATAACTACAGAGAGCAAAACAAGAAAAATGCTGCGCCACACCAGAGACAGGGAGATAAATGGTGCAAGTACTGTCGCTTGAACAATCACAACACTAATGAGTGCAAGCGCAGACCTCCTCCCCAACATGCTGCCTGTCTGCAGACAAAATCGTCACCCCGGAAGGAGCAGAGGACCGGAAACGTTTCTCATCCTCCTGTCATCGAATCAGTCCTCGTAAACGGACAATCTGTGGAGTGCCTTTATGACACATGACTTGCTTTCGATGCGGTGGTCAGGGCATCTCTTGTCACCCCTGACCAGATAACAGAAGAGAGTGTCGACATCCAAGGTCCGACGAAGGATGTTGCACCCATGACACTGCCAATTGCACTTATCAGAGTGGAATCTCGTTATGTGACAGGAGAGATTCGTGCAGCTATAATGGAAGAACCAATCTACTCTTTAATCTTGGGATGTAGATATGTGTTCCTTGGAGAACCTACTCAACCACTAATCATAGCGGCCGTACAGACTAGAGGACAGTCAAAAAAAGACGCAGAGCAGGAACCTCCTACCAATATCCTCCCCGAGGAATTGAAGAGGGCCCAAATGGAAGATTCCTCACTGGCGCCCTGTTTTAAAAAATTACCTAGGACACACAACCCACCTACCAAGGGAGACTTCTTTATGAAAAATGGATTGATGTATCGCCGAGCGGGAAATAAAGGACAGGAACACAACCAATTAGTAGTTCCTGCAACCTATAGGAACCAGGTGCTTGAGATGGGCCACTCTATCCCATTTAGTGGACACATGGGAATGAGCGCCACGACTCAAAGGATCGCCTGCCACTATTATTGGCCAGGGATCACCGGCGACATTGAACGTTTCGTCAAGTTTTGTCCTCAGTGCCAGAAAGTTGCACCAAAACACTGGACGGCACCCGCGACCCTTGGGGAGATGCCAATCTTGGGCACCCCATTTGAAAGAGTGGCCGTGGATATAATTGGACCTCTGCTGAGAACTAAGAAGAGGAACTCCCATATCCTTACCTTAGTGGACACCTGCTCCATGTGGGGCGAAGCCATAGCCATGCCAGCATGCGACTCAGTGCATGTAGCTGACGCTTTACTGAATATCTTTACTAGATTGGGCTTCCCGCATGAAATTCTCACAGACAACGGGTCACAATTTAGAGGCAAGTTGACAGAGGAGGTGCTTAGAATATTCAAGACTAGGCATATCCATACTTCGCCCTATCACCCCCAAAGTAACGGGCAAGTAGAGCGGTTTACAGGGACGCTCACCTCTATTCTTCGGAAGTTGGCACAGGAGAAGCCAGAAACTTGGGATCAGTATCTTCCTGCCGCATTATTTGCTTATAGGGAAGTACCGCATGCGTCAACTGGAGTTCCTCCGGCCACATTACTCTTCGGAAGACCTATTAAAGGTCCATTAGAAGCATTACTAAGAACATGGACAGATGCCAAGGCAGACGACACTGTCACATCAGCCTTTCAGTACGTCACAGACTTGAAACAACGCCTGAAGACTGGCTGGGAATTAGCCACAGCGAAAGTACGGGAGGCTAGGCGGAAACATGCCAAATATTACAATCGCAATGCGAAGGACCGAGAACTAGCAGTAGGAGAGAAGGTGCTACTTCTTCTGCCAAGTAGCAGTAATAAATTGCAGATTTGCTGGAGGGGACCCTACAAAGTGGCGGAAAAGATTTCTCGCACCAACTATAAAATCGCCGTGAACGGAAAGCAGAAAATGTATCACGTAAATCTGCTTAAGAAGTTTTACGAGCGAGCCCCTGCCGAACCAGCGCACCTCATGACTATGGCCATTGCTATGCAAATGGAAGAAGAGCCATTATCATCCGTAGAGTACCCGGTGATACAGGAGGAATCACATTTAGATGTGAAAATAAGCTCCACCTTAACGGAAGCCCAGCAAGAAAAAGTAAGGAGATTGATGGAAAACCACGCCGACTCTCTGACAGACAAACCGGGCCGGACAAACCTGATGGAGTTTGACATGGAAGTCACGGATCCTACGCCCGTCCGAATGAGAACCTATCCGATTCCGTATGCCAAGGCGACGGCATTAAAGCAAGAAATTGATTACTTACTTAAGGAAGGCATAATTTCGAAGTCGGAGTCCCCTTACAGTGCGGGAAAGATGCTGTTACGCAAACCCAGTGGAGAACACCGCCTGTGCATCGACTACCGACAGCTGAATGCGTTAACACAGTTCCAGCCATAACCGTTACCGGACCAGAACCAGCTATTTACTAAACTGAGCAGTGCTCGCTATTTTTCAAAGATCGACCGCAGTAAAGGGTACTATCAAATATCTGTAAAAGCTGAGGTGAGGAACCTGTTAGCCTTCAGTACTCCAGATGGACACTTCGAGTTTAATGTGATGCCATTTGGACTGAACAATGCTCCTAGTGTCTTCACAAGGATGATGCGAAAGTTATTGGATCCTTTGAATCATCCCGCCATCAGCTATTTTATGGATGATATCCTAGTAGCTACTGAATCGTTTGAAGAACATATATCAGCGCTATCCTTGCTGTTTAACAGACTCAGAGAAGCGGGACTAACCGCCCGCCCAACCAAATGTCAAATTGGGTGTGAACAGCTAGAGTTCCTAGGACATACTATATCCCACGGGACCATTTTCCCCGAGACTCAAAACGTTGAGAAGCTGAGAAATGCACTGAGACTGTCCACTAAAAGGGATGTCCGGTCATTTGTATCTCTCTGTGGATTCTACCAGAGATATATAAAGGATTTTAATAGCCTCTGTGCGCCGCTTACATCGCTAACCAAGAAAGGAAACCCAGATAAAGTGACATGGTCAGCAGAATGTGAACATGCATATGCACTCTTAAAAGAGAAACTCACCACAAAACCTATTTTACGGCTTCCGGATTTAACTAGAAAATTCATCTTGCGCACAGATGCCAGTAACATTGGAATCGGGGCTACATTACTACAGCCAGACGACAGAAGCCCACCAAATCTATTTCCGGTCGCATATGCGAGTCGGAAGTTAAACCGAGCAGAACAAAACTATTCCACAATCGAAAAGGAATGTTTTTCCCTCGTCTGGGGAATACAAAAATTTCAAGCATACCTGTACGGAAGGAAATTTCCAATCCAGAGTGATCACCAACCTCTGACTTTCCTCGCCAATTCAAAGAATTTGAATGCTAGACTGATGAGGTGGTCGCTTGTTCTACAACCTTACACGTTCCAAGTGGACTATATCCAAGGAAAACATAACGTAGGAGCGGATTTTTTAAGCCGTCATCCTATGAGGCAGGACGGAGAGCACAGACAAGTAGAGGAAAGGGTGGAAACCGGAGAGAAAAACGAAAATGAGGAAAAGGATTAAGGAATCCCGAGCAAGAAGGCTAAGCTCTCCTGAGTACGATTGACATCACACTTGAGGAGGGGCTATTGTGATAAACGAGCGCAAAGGCCTTTTTGCTCTATCTTTTCCTACATCTTTCGTATTGTATTTTCTCCGACATTTGCTCTTTCATCTCATATGTGCGACCCACATTTGCTATTTCATTGTTGTGAAGCCCACATTGCATCGTGATAAATCTGGTAAAAACACATCTGGTTATCCGAAAAAAAAACATCTGGGCATGCTGTAATTTCTGTGACACCAAATTGGACGCCCAGATTGGCCAGGGGAAAACGTCTCATGCTGTAATGGTGTTATCTTGGGTCGGCCGCGGTTCAGACAAGCATTGATTTACCACATTGGATGCCCACCTTGGCCAGGTGAACAATAAACAATCAGAGGTCAAGCTACACCCACGTTTGGACTGACAGGGGACATGAACGATCCTGTGAATGAGTGACCAGAGGGGCCATTAATGATTGGTTGGTATGAGCTGTACAAGAAACCCATATTGGACTGGCAGAAATATAATCTACTGCGTAGCTTGCAAGATTAAGGAGTCCAGTTTTTTTTCCTTGTGAGGAAGAGATTAAACCCAAAAACGCATAGCCTAATACACGTGTTTATTCAGAGTGGATGATAATTCAGTTCTGTGATTAATTGTGTTCTTAAAGGATTTTGCGAAGGGAAAAGAAGTTCATCAGAAGTCTGAGTCTACACGCAACGTGTCTGACGTCTAACCAGAAATAAGTTATCGAAAACGGACATTTGGCTAGCAGAATTCGCCATAGGACATCATCTTTCATTCCTCAATTAAAAAGGAATATTGTCTCATCCACAAGTCAGAAGGTGGACGCAGCATTTTTCGTCACCATATACTGCTTGCTCACAAGTTCAATACATCGTTATCACAAGTTCAATACAGAGTCATCATAAACTCTAATCACTCGAAAGATCATTATTATCTGAAGTCAAGCAAAAGAGCTCAAAAGAGGAATCGCATACTTATACCACATGCAACACACTCTGAAGCGCATTTTATGAAGCAGACTCGAAAGTATATGAATCACGACTACATACGCAAGATTATGAGTCTACATATCACTAACATTTCGTGAAGATATCCAGTCTGACCAGTACCCTCGGGAGATTAGACACCAGACCTTTTGTTCATATGACAGCTATTAACTGTTGATCAACACTACAGAGATATACTCAAACAGTGAAGGAATATACATAGATATCTCGTCAGCGTTCTCCGTACGACAACAGTATTCATCAGAACGTCCTCAGCTTAGCGATACCCCACTCGACATAACGTATAACAACTTGGGACATTTTATGCATACATGTGAATCCTTATATCTAGGAGAAGCATTTAGAGACACATGGACTGTGTAGAGTACTCACCATTTTGGTAACACGTATCATATCACATCATCATTTCACTTTACACCAGTTCATTCTTAATTAACTATTACTTAATTAACTGTAATTTTATTATCTCATCTGTGTGTTTTGTGTGAATCGTCTTTCACCATCATCACGTTCTAACCATTACTAACCCTATATGTGTGGATATTTCATTAATAAACCCAACGATCGGTTGATCATTATCAAGAGTTTGTTAATGTATCACTCGTGCTGTCGGTGTTACATATTCACCTATAGGAACCTTTCTCTACTCAGATGAGGTTGGGGGCTTTTTCTTTACGGGATCTAAGGGCAGAAGCTAAGGTCGTGGGGAAACAGAACTCTTTCCATAATTAATTAGAAAACACTGTCTAGTGGAAAGCATTCGCATTCCTGTCTTCTTGTCCCTATCTCGAATAGGTCTTTATTCTTTCTTAACGAGCCAATTTCTAGAGACCTTATATCTAATATCTCATAGACTATTCCTGGCAAAAACTACTGTTGTAGTTGCCCCAGTACTCACCACACGACAATTGTGGACTCGTCTTGGGATTAGTGAACCCGGACTTAGAAGTGTAATAAATCACATTTTCATCCCTGCTATACAGTTGCGATAATTGCAAAATTTGTTGGCATTTTGAGGGATTACCTTCTAGACTGACTCTTACTATAATTTGCCTATTTCATAGGGGGGATAATTTATATCTCTAAAGCACGAGTGATACTTTTTAAATTGAGTATCAAACGGACAGAGTAAGCACTTTTTGAGAACAGAGGATACTGTAGGGTACTGATTTTTTAAAATCTTTTTCTGTAACTGCTGGGAAAATTTTTATCATAAATATTTAGCAAATTTTTCATAGAAAACTTTGAGATAATCTGTTATATAATTTTTCAGAATATGCTGAGTGAGTGATTTTTAAGAATTATTTGAACTTGACTGCTAATTTAAACCTAGCTGGTTTTAAAGAGATAATTACTCGTGCGAGTCTAAACAATTTGTTTGGAGGTCACTGCCAATTTTTCCCTTCGCGAACCCGTACTGCATATCATGGCAGATGCTGCAAAAATTAGAACTAGTTTAATGGAGGCAGGGCGTGAATACGGGTTAAGTGGAAAAGATCTGATGAAATTTGTGAGTGAGGAGACTGATAAACTCCATGCAAGAGAGATGGAAGTGCAGAAACTTGCAATGGAGAAGGAGAAAGCCGCAGCAGAAGCAGCGGAGCGGAAAGCCGCAGCAGAAGCAGTGGAGCGGAAAGAAGCAGCAGAAGCAGCGGAGCGTAAAGAGAAAGCAGCAGCAGAGCATGCACTTAAGATGAAACAACTGGAAATCCAGGGGCAGACCAATCAGATAGAGCTGGCAAAAAGTGCAGCGGCTTCCAACTGTGATGGAGGGTACTCACCCCGCTCAGATGGTGTGCCTACTTCGCAACCTGCACCACCCAATGCCCTGAACTTTCCGCTGGAACCTTTTTCAGAAAGGAACGATACCATGGACGCCTTTTTAGACCGCTTCGAACGCTTTGCAACAGGGTTTGGGCTTGAAGAACGGAAGTGGAACTTGAAACTTTCCCAGGGCCTAAGAGGAGCCGCCTACGAAGTTTTTAAGAAACTTCCGGCCGGAGAGCAAGATGACTATCAGGCATTGAAAAAAGCTCTCTTGGTGAGGTACGAGCTTCATTCAGAGGCTTACCGAAAAAAATTTCGAGGTTCTAGGAAGGATGCAGGAGAGACTTTCTCACAGTTTGCAGCCCGTATTGAAGACTACTTAGTGAAGTGGTGTACACTGGGAAACTTTACCGAGAACTATGACGGGTTGAAAGAGCTGATTGTGATAGAGCAACTAAAAGAGTCTATGTCGGTGGAAATGCGTAGATTTCTCACTGAAAACGGCGCTGACCGGTTAGAAAATATTCTTACACTGGCAGAGCGATTCCAAAATGCTCTCATGGAGTATCAAGGAGCCAGAAAGAAGTTTTCGGATCAGGCGCCAAAGCAACCTGCTCGCTCCCAACCAGACCAACAAAGCAAAGGACCACACATCTCGCATAAACAGCACGCAAAACAAGATAACTACAGAGAGCAAAACAAGAAAAATGCTGCGCCACACCAGAGACAGGGAGATAAATGGTGCAAGTACTGTCGCTTGAACAATCACAACACTAATGAGTGCAAGCGCAGACCTCCTCCCCAACATGCTGCCTGTCTGCAGACAAAATCGTCACCCCGGAAGGAGCAGAGGACCGGAAACGTTTCTCATCCTCCTGTCATCGAATCAGTCCTCGTAAACGGACAATCTGTGGAGTGCCTTTATGACACTGGACTTGCTTTCGATGCGGTGGTCAGGGCATCTCTTGTCACCCCTGACCAGATAACAGAAGAGAGTGTCGACATCCAAGGTCCGACGAAGGATGTTGCACCCATGACACTGCCAATTGCACTTATCAGAGTGGAATCTCGTTATGTGACAGGAGAGATTCGTGCAGCTATAATGGAAGAACCAATCTACTCTTTAATCTTGGGATGTAGATATGTGTTCCTTGGAGAACCTACTCAACCACTAATCATAGCGGCCGTACAGACTAGAGGACAGTCAAAAAAAAGACGCAGAGCAGGAACCTCCTACCAATATCCTCCCCGAGGAATTGAAGAGGGCCCAAATGGAAGATTCCTCTCTGGCGCCCTGTTTTAAAAAATTACCTAGGACACACAACCCACCTACCAAGGGAGACTTCTTTATGAAAAATGGATTGATGTATCGCCGAGCTGAAAATAAAGGACAGGAACACAACCAATTAGTAGTTCCTGCAACCTATAGGAACCAGGTGCTTGAGATGGGCCACTCTATCCCATTTAGTGGACACATGGGAATGAGCGCCACGACTCAAAGGATCGCCTGCCACTATTATTGGCCAGGGATCACCGGCGACATTGAACGTTTCGTCAAGTTTTGTCCTCAGTGCCAGAAAGTTGCACCAAAACACTGGACGGCACCCGCGACCCTTGGGGAGATGCCAATCTTGGGCACCCCATTTGAAAGAGTGGCCGTGGATATAATTGGACCTCTGCTGAGAACTAAGAAGAGGAACTCCCATATCCTTACCTTAGTGGACACCTGCTCCATGTGGGGCGAAGCCATAGCCATGCCAGCATGCGACTCAGTGCATGTAGCTGACGCTTTACTGAATATCTTTACTAGATTGGGCTTCCCGCATGAAATTCTCACAGACAACGGGTCACAATTTAGAGGCAAGTTGACAGAGGAGGTGCTTAGAATATTCAAGACTAGGCATATCCATACTTCGCCCTATCACCCCCAAAGTAACGGGCAAGTAGAGCGGTTTAACGGGACGCTCACCTCTATTCTTCGGAAGTTGGCACAGGAGAAGCCAGAAACTTGGGATCAGTATCTTCCTGCCGCATTATTTGCTTATAGGGAAGTACCGCATGCGTCAACTGAGTTCCTCCGGCCACATTACTCTTCGGAAGACCTATTAAAGGTCCATTAGAAGCATTACTAAGAACATGGACAGATGCCAAGGCAGACGACACTGTCACATCAGCCTTTCAGTACGTCACAGACTTGAAACAACGCCTGAAGACTGGCTGGGAATTAGCCACAGCGAAAGTACGGGAGGCTAGGCGGAAACATGCCAAATATTACAATCGCAATGCGAAGGACCGAGAACTAGCAGTAGGAGAGAAGGTGCTACTTCTTCTGCCAAGTAGCAGTAATAAATTGCAGATTTGCTGGAGGGGACCCTACAAAGTGGCGGAAAAGATTTCTCGCACCAACTATAAAATCGCCGTGAACGGAAAGCAGAAAATATATCACGTAAATATCCTTAAGAAGTTTTACGAGCGAGCCCCTGCCGAACCAGCGCACCTCATGACTATGGCCATTGCTATGCAAATGGAAGAAGAGCCATTATCATCCGTAGAGTACCCGGTGATACAGGAGGAATCACATTTAGATGTGAAAATAAGCTCCACCTTAACGGAAGCCCAGCAAGAAAAAGTAAGGAGATTGATGGAAAACCACGCCGACTCTCTGACAGACAAACCGGGCCGGACAAACCTGATGGAGTTTGACATGGAAGTCACAGATCCTACGCCCGTCCGAATGAGAACCTATCCGATTCCGTATGCCAAGGCGACGGCATTAAAGCAAGAAATTGATTACTTACTTAAGGAAGGCATAATTTCGAAGTCGGAGTCCCCTTACAGTGCGGGAGGGGTGCTGTTACGCAAACCCAGTGGAGAACACCGCCTGTGCATCGACTACCGACAGCTGAATGCGTTAACACAGTTCCAGCCATAACCGTTACCGGACCAGAACCAGCTATTTACTAAACTGAGCAGGGCTCGCTATTTTTCAAAGATCGACCTCAGTAAAGGGTACTATCAAATATCTGTAAAAGCTGAGGTGAGGAACCTGTTAGCCTTCAGTACTCCAGATGGACACTTCGAGTTTAATGTGATGCCATTTGGACTGAACAATGCTCCTAGTGTCTTCACAAGGATGATGCGAAAGTTATTGGATCCTTTGAATCATCCCGCCATCAGCAATTTTATGGATGATATCCTAGTAGCTACTGAATCGTTTGAAGAACATATATCAGCGCTATCCTTGCTGTTTAACAGACTCAGAGAAGCGGGACTAACCGCCCGCCCAACCAAATGTCAAATTGGGTGTGAACAGCTAGAGTTCCTAGGACATACTATATCCCACGGGACCATGTTCCCCGAGACTCAAAACGTTGAGAAACTGAGAAATGCACTGAGACTGTCAACTAAAAGGGATGTCCGGTCATTTGTATCTCTCTGTGGATTCTACCAGAGATATATAAAGGATTTTAATAGCCTCTGTGCGCCGCTTACATCGCTAACCAAGAAAGGAAACCCAGATAAAGTGACATGGTCAGCAGAATGTGAACATGCATATGCACTCTTAAAAGAGAAACTCACCACAAAACCTATTTTACGGCTTCCGGATTTAACTAGAAAATTCATCTTGCGCACAGATGCCAGTAACATTGGAATCGGGGCTACATTACTACAGCCAGACGACAGAAGCCCACCAAATCTATTTCCGGTCGCATATGCGAGTCGGAAGTTAAACCGAGCAGAACAAAACTATTCCACAATCGAAAAGGAATGTTTTTCCCTCGTCTGGGGAATACAAAAATTTCAAGCATACCTGTACGGAAGGAAATTTCCAATCCAGAGTGATCACCAACCTCTGACCTTCCTCGCCAATTCAAAGAATTTGAATGCTAGACTGATGAGGTGGTCGCTTGTTCTACAACCTTACACGTTCCAAGTGGACTATATCCAAGGAAAACATAACGTAGGAGCGGATTTTTTTAAGCCGTCATCCTATGAGGCAGGACGGAGAGCACAGACAAGTAGAGGAAAGGGTGGAAACCGGAGAGAAAAACGAAAATGAGGAAAAGGATTAAGGAATCCCGAGCAAGAAGGCTAAGCTCTCCTGAGTACGATTGACATCACACTTGAGGAGGGGCTATTGTGATAAACGAGCGCAAAGGCCTTTTTGCTCTATCTTTTCCTACATCTTTAGTATTGTATTTTCTCCGACATTTGCTCTTTCATCTCATATGTGCGACCCACATTTGCTATTTCATTGTTGTGATTACTCGCGACCGGCCCACATTTGTTCATCGTGGGAAATAAAAAAGTCTGGATTGAAAATGCCTGACATTATCGTTTGAAGCCCACATTGCATCGTGAAAAAAAAAACATCTATGGGCATACTGTAATTTCTGTGACACCACATTGGACGGCCAGATTGGCCAGGGGAAAACGTCTCATGCTGTAATGGTGTTATCTTGGGTCGGCCGCGGTTCAGACAAGCGTTGATTTACCACATTGGATGCCCACCTTGGCCAGGTGAACAATAAACAATCAGAGGTCAAGCTACACCCACGTTTGGACTGACAGGGGACAAGAACGATCCTGTGAATGAGTGACCAGAGGGGCCATTAATGATTGGTTGGTATGAGCTGTACAAGAAACTCATATTGGACTGGCAGAAATATAATCTACTGCGTAGCTTGCAAGATTAAGGAGTCCAGTTTTTTTTTCCTTGTGAGGAAGAGATTAAACCCAAAAACGCATAGCCTAATACACGTGTTTATTCAGAGTGGATGATAATTCAGTTCTGTGATTAATTGTGTTCTTAAAGGATTTTGCGAAGGGAAAAGAAGTTCATCAGAAGTCTGAGTCTACACGCAACGTGTCTGACGTCTAACCAGAAATAAGTTATCAAAAACGGACATTTGGCTAGCCGAATTCGCCATAGGACATCTTTCATTCCTCAATTAAAAAGGAATATTGTCTCACCCACAAGTCAGAAGATGGACGCAGCATTTTTCGTCACCATATACTGCTTGCTCACAAGTTCAATACATCGTTATCACAAGTTCAATACAGAGTCATCATAAACTCTAATCACTCGAAAGATCATTATTATCTGAAGTCAAGCAAAAGAGCTCAAAAGAGGAATCGCATACTTATACCACATGCAACACACTCTGAAGCGCATTTTATGAAGCAGACTCGAAAGTATATGAATCACGACTACATACGCAAGATTATGAGTCTACATATCACTAACATTTCGTGAAGATATCCAGTCTGACCAGTACCCTCGGGAGATTAGACAACAGACCTTTTGTTCATATGACAGCTATTAACTGTTGATCAACACTACAGAGATATACTCAAACAGTGAAGGAATATACATAGATATCTCGTCAGCGTTCTCCGTACGACAACAGTATTCATCAGAACGTCCTCAGCTTAGCGATACCCCACTCGACATAACGTATAACAACTTGGGACATTTTATGCATACATGTGAATCCTCATATCTAGGAGAAGCATTTAGAGACACATGGACTGTGTAGAGTACTCACCATTTTGGTAACACGTATCATATCACATCATCATTTCACTTTACACCAGTTCATTCTTAATTAACTATTACTTAATTAACTGTAATTTTATTATCTCATCTGTGTGTTTTGTGTGAATCGTCTTTCACCATCATCACGTTCTAACCATTACTAACCCTATATGTGTGGATATTTCATTAATAAACCCAACGATCGGTTGATCATTATCAAGAGTTTGTTAATGTATCACTCGTGCTGTCGGTGTTACATATTCACCTATAGGAACCTTTCTCTACTCAGATGAGGTTGGGGGCTTTTTCTTTACGGGATCTAAGGGCAGAAGCTAAGGTCGTGGGGAAACAGAACTCTTTCCATAATTAATTAGAAAACACTGTCTAGTGGAAAGCATTCGCATTCCTGTCTTCTTGTCCCTATCTCGAATAGGTCTTTATTCTTTCTTAACGAGCCAATTTCTAGAGACCTTATATCTAATATCTCATAGACTATTCCTGGCAAAAAACTACTGTTGTAGTTGCCCCAGTACTCACCACACGACAATTGTGGACTCGTCTTGGGATTAGTGAACCCGGACTTAGAAGTGTGATAAATCACATTTTCATCCCTGCTATACAGTTGCGATAATTGCAAAATTTGTTGGCATTTTGAGGGATTACCTTCTAGACTGACTCTTACTATAATTTGCCTATTTCATAGGGGGGATAATTTATATCTCTAAAGCACGAGTGATACTTTTTAAATTGAGTATCAAACGGACAGAGTAAGCACTTTTTGAGAACAGAGGATACTGTAGGGTACTGATTTTTTAAAATCTTTTTCTGTAACTGCTGGGAAAATTTTTATCATAAATATTTAGCAAATTTTTCATAGAAAACTTTGAGATAATCTGTTATATAATTTTTCAGAATATGCTGAGTGAGTGATTTTTAAGAATTATTTGAACTTGACTGCTAATTTAAACCTAGCTGGTTTTAAAGAGATAATTACTCGTGCGAGTCTAAACAATTTGTTTGGAGGTCACTGCCAATTTTTCCCTTCGCGAACCCGTACTGCATATCATGGCAGATGCTGCAAAAATTAGAACTAGTTTAACGGAGGCAGGGCGTGAATACTGGTTAAGTGGAAAAGATCTGATGAAATTTGTGAGTGAGGAGACTGATAAACTCCATGCAAGAGAGATGGAAGTGCAGAAACTTGCAATGGAGAAGGAGAAAGCCGCAGCAGAAGCAGCGGAGCGGAAAGCCGCAGCAGAAGCAGTGGAGCGGAAAGAAGCAGCAGAAGCAGCGGAGCGTAAAGAGAAAGCAGCAGCAGAGCATGCACTTAAGATGAAACAACTGGAAATCCAGGGGCAGACCAATCAGATAGAGCTGGCAAAAAGTGCAGCGGCTTCCAACTGTGATGGAGGGTACTCACCCCGCTCAGATGGTGTGCCTACTTCGCAACCTGCACCACCCAATGCCCTGAACTTTCCGCTGGAACCTTTTTCAGAAAGGAACGATACCATGGACGCCTTTTTAGACCGCTTCGAACGCTTTGCAACAGGGTTTGGGCTTGAAGAACGGAAGTGGAACTTGAAACTTTCCCTGGGCCTAAGAGGAGCCGCCTACGAAGTTTTTAAGAAACTTCCGGCCGGAGAGCAAGATGACTATCAGGCATTGAAAAAAGCTCTCTTGGTGAGGTACGAGCTTCATTCAGAGGCTTACCGAAAAAAATTTCGAGGTTCTAGGAAGGATGCAGGAGAGACTTTCTCACAGTTTGCAGCCCGTATTGAAGACTACTTAGTGAAGTGGTGTACACTGGGAAACTTTACCGAGAACTATGACGGGTTGAAAGAGCTGATTGTGATAGAGCAACTAAAAGAGTCTATGTCGGTGGAAATGCGTAGATTTCTCACTGAAAACGGCGCTGACCGGTTAGAAAATATTCTTACACTGGCAGAGCGATTCCAAAATGCTCTCATGGAGTATCAAGGAGCCAGAAAGAAGTTTTCGGATCAGGCGCCAAAGCAACCTGCTCGCTCCCAACCAGACCAACAAAGCAAAGGACCACACATCTCGCATAAACAGCACGCAAAACAAGATAACTACAGAGAGCAAAACAAGAAAAATGCTGCGCCACACCAGAGACAGGGAGATAAATGGTGCAAGTACTGTCGCTTGAACAATCACAACACTAATGAGTGCAAGCGCAGACCTCCTCCCCAACATGCTGCCTGTCTGCAGACAAAATCGTCACCCCGGAAGGAGCAGAGGACCGGAAACGTTTCTCATCCTCCTGTCATCGAATCAGTCCTCGTAAACGGACAATCTGTGGAGTGCCTTTATGACACATGACTTGCTTTCGATGCGGTGGTCAGGGCATCTCTTGTCACCCCTGACCAGATAACAGAAGAGAGTGTCGACATCCAAGGTCCGACGAAGGATGTTGCACCCATGACACTGCCAATTGCACTTATCAGAGTGGAATCTCGTTATGTGACAGGAGAGATTCGTGCAGCTATAATGGAAGAACCAATCTACTCTTTAATCTTGGGATGTAGATATGTGTTCCTTGGAGAACCTACTCAACCACTAATCATAGCGGCCGTACAGACTAGAGGACAGTCAAAAAAAAGACGCAGAGCAGGAACCTCCTACCAATATCCTCCCCGAGGAATTGAAGAGGGCCCAAATGGAAGATTCCTCTCTGGCGCCCTGTTTTAAAAAAATTACCTAGGACACACAACCCACCTACCAAGGGAGACTTCTTTATGAAAAATGGATTGATGTATCGCCGAGCGGGAAATAAAGGACAGGAACACAACCAATTAGTAGTTCCTGCAACCTATAGGAACCAGGTGCTTGAGATGGGCCACTCTATCCCATTTAGTGGACACATGGGAATGAGCGCCACGACTCAAAGGATCGCCTGCCACTATTATTGGCCAGGGATCACCGGCGACATTGAACGTTTCGTCAAGTTTTGTCCTCAGTGCCAGAAAGTTGCACCAAAACACTGGACGGCACCCGCGACCCTTGGGGAGATGCCAATCTTGGGCACCCCATTTGAAAGAGTGGCCGTGGATATAATTGGACCTCTGCTGAGAACTAAGAAGAGGAACTCCCATATCCTTACCTTAGTGGACACCTGCTCCATGTGGGGCGAAGCCATAGCCATGCCAGCATGCGACTCAGTGCATGTAGCTGACGCTTTACTGAATATCTTTACTAGATTGGGCTTCCCGCATGAAATTCTCACAGACAACGGGTCACAATTTAGAGGCAAGTTGACAGAGGAGGTGCTTAGAATATTCAAGACTAGGCATATCCATACTTCGCCCTATCACCCCCAAAGTAACGGGCAAGTAGAGCGGTTTAACGGGACGCTCACCTCTATTCTTCGGAAGTTGGCACAGGAGAAGCCAGAAACTTGGGATCAGTATCTTCCTGCCGCATTATTTGCTTATAGGGAAGTACCGCATGCGTCAACTGAAGTTCCTCCGGCCACATTACTCTTCGGAAGACCTATTAAAGGTCCATTAGAAGCATTACTAAGAACATGGACAGATGCCAAGGCAGACGACACTGTCACATCAGCCTTTCAGTACGTCACAGACTTGAAACAACGCCTGAAGACTGGCTGGGAATTAGCCACAGCGAAAGTACGGGAGGCTAGGCGGAAACATGCCAAATATTACAATCGCAATGCGAAGGACCGAGAACTAGCAGTAGGAGAGAAGGTGCTACTTCTTCTGCCAAGTAGCAGTAATAAATTGCAGATTTGCTGGAGGGGACCCTACAAAGTGGCGGAAAAGATTTCTCGCACCAACTATAAAATCGCCGTGAACGGAAAGCAGAAAATGTATCACGTAAATCTGCTTAAGAAGTTTTACGAGCGAGCCCCTGCCGAACCAGCGCACCTCATGACTATGGCCATTGCTATGCAAATGGAAGAAGAGCCATTATCATCCGTAGAGTACCCGGTGATACAGGAGGAATCACATTTAGATGTGAAAATAAGCTCCACCTTAACGGAAGCCCAGCAAGAAAAAGTAAGGAGATTGATGGAAAACCACGCCGACTCTCTGACAGACAAACCGGGCCGGACAAACCTGATGGAGTTTGACATGGAAGTCACGGATCCTACGCCCGTCCGAATGAGAACCTATCCGATTCCGTATGCCAAGGCGACGGCATTAAAGCAAGAAATTGATTACTTACTTAAGGAAGGCATAATTTCGAAGTCGGAGTCCCCTTACAGTGCGGGAGGGATGCTGTTACGCAAACCCAGTGGAGAACACCGCCTGTGCATCGACTACCGACAGCTGAATGCGTTAACACAGTTCCAGCCATAACCGTTACCGGACCAGAACCAGCTATTTACTAAGCTGAGCAGGGCTCGCTATTTTTCAAAGATCGACCTCAGTAAAGGGTACTATCAAATATCTGTAAAAGCTGAGGTGAGGAACCTGTTAGCCTTCAGTACTCCAGATGGACACTTCGAGTTTAATGTGATGCCATTTGGACTGAACAATGCTCCTAGTGTCTTCACAAGGATGATGCGAAAGTTATTGGATCCTTTGAATCATCCCGCCATCAGCAATTTTATGGATGATATCCTAGTAGCTACTGAATCGTTTGAAGAACATATATCAGCGCTATCCTTGCTGTTTAACAGACTCAGAGAAGCGGGACTAACCGCCCGCCCAACCAAATGTCAAATTGGGTGTGAACAGCTAGAGTTCCTAGGACATACTATATCCCATGGGACCATGTTCCCCGAGACTCAAAACGTTGAGAAACTGAGAAATGCACCGGGACCGTCCACTAAAAGGGATGTCCGGTCATTTGTATCTCTCTGTGGATTCTACCAGAGATATATAAAGGATTTTAATAGCCTCTGTGCGCCGCTTACATCGCTAACCAAGAAAGGAAACCCAGATAAAGTGACATGGTCAGCAGAATGTGAACATGCATATGCACTCTTAAAAGAGAAACTCACCACAAAACCTATTTTACGGCTTCCGGATTTAACTAGAAAATTCATCTTGCGCACAGATGCCAGTAACATTGGAATCGGGGCTACATTACTACAGCCAGACGACAGAAGCCCACCAAATCTATTTCCGGTCGCATATGCGAGTCGGAAGTTAAACCGAGCAGAACAAAACTATTCCACAATCGAAAAGGAATGTTTTTCCCTCGTCTGGGGAATACAAAAATTTCAAGCATACCTGTACGGAAGGAAATTTCCAATCCAGAGTGATCACCAACCTCTGACCTTCCTCGCCAATTCAAAGAATTTGAATGCTAGACTGATGAGGTGGTCGCTTGTTCTACAACCTTACACGTTCCAAGTGGACTATATCCAAGGAAAACATAACGTAGGAGCGGATTTTTTAAGCCGTCATCCTATGAGGCAGGACGGAGAGCACAGACAAGTAGAGGAAAGGGTGGAAACCGGAGAGAAAAACGAAAATGAGGAAAAGGATTAAGGAATCCCGAGCAAGAAGGCTAAGCTCTCCTGAGTACGATTGACATCACACTTGAGGAGGGGCTATTGTGATAAACGAGCGCAAAGGCCTTTTTGCTCTATCTTTTCCTACATCTTTCGTATTGTATTTTCTCCGACATTTGCTCTTTCATCTCATATGTGCGACCCACATTTGCTATTTCATTGTTGTGAAGCCCACATTGCATCGTGATAAATCTGGTAAAAACACATCTGGTTATCCGAAAAAAACATCTGGGCATGCTGTAATTTCTGTGACACCACATTGGACGGCCAGATTGGCCAGGGGAAAACGTCTCATGCTGTAATGGTGTTATCTTGGGTCGGCCGCGGTTCAGACAAGCGTTGATTTACCACATTGGATGCCCACCTTGGCCAGGTGAACAATAAACAATCAGAGGTCAAGCTACACCCACGTTTGGACTGACAGGGGACAAGAACGATCCTGTGAATGAGTGACCAGAGGGGCCATTAATGATTGGTTGGTATGAGCTGTACAAGAAACTCATATTGGACTGGCAGAAATATAATCTACTGCGTAGCTTGCAAGATTAAGGAGTCCAGTTTTTTTTTCCTTGTGAGGAAGAGATTAAACCCAAAAACGCATAGCCTAATACACGTGTTTATTCAGAGTGGATGATAATTCAGTTCTGTGATTAATTGTGTTCTTAAAGGATTTTGCGAAGGGAAAAGAAGTTCATCAGAAGTCTGAGTCTACACGCAACGTGTCTGACGTCTAACCAGAAATAAGTTATCAAAAACGGACATTTGGCTAGCCGAATTCGCCATAGGACATCTTTCATTCCTCAATTAAAAAGGAATATTGTCTCACCCACAAGTCAGAAGATGGACGCAGCATTTTTCGTCACCATATACTGCTTGCTCACAAGTTCAATACATCGTTATCACAAGTTCAATACAGAGTCATCATAAACTCTAATCACTCGAAAGATCATTATTATCTGAAGTCAAGCAAAAGAGCTCAAAAGAGGAATCGCATATTTATACCACGCGCAACACACTCTTAAGCGCATTTTATGAAGCAGACTCGAAAGTATATGAATCACGACTACATACGCAAGATTATGAGTCTACATATCACTAACATTTCGTGAAGATATCCAGTCTGACCAGTACCCTCGGGAGATTAGACACAGACCTTTTGTTCATATGACAGCTATTAACTGTTGATCAACACTACAGAGATATACTCAAACAGTGAAGGAATATACATAGATATCTCGTCAGCGTTCTCCGTACGACAACAGTATTCATCAGAACGTCCTCAGCTTAGAGATACCCCACTCGACATAACGTATAACAACTTGGGACATTTTATGCATACATGTGAATCCTCATATCTAGGAGAAGCATTTAGAGACACATGGACTGTGTAGAGTACTCACCATTTTGGTAACACGTATCATATCACATCATCATTTCACTTTACACCAGTTCATTCTTAATTAACTATTACTTAATTAACTGTAATTTTATTATCTCATCTGTGTGTTTTGTGTGAATCGTCTTTCACCATCATCACGTTCTAACCATTACTAACCCTATATGTGTGGATATTTCATTAATAAACCCAACGATCGGTTGATCATTATCAAGAGTTTGTTAATGTATCACTCGTGCTGTCGGTGTTACATATTCACCTATAGGAACCTTTCTCTACTCAGATGAGGTTGGGGGCTTTTTCTTTACGGGATCTAAGGGCAGAAGCTAAGGTCGTGGGGAAACAGAACTCTTTCCATAATTAATTAGAAAACACTGTCTAGTGGAAAGCATTCGCATTCCTGTCTTCTTGTCCCTATCTCGAATAGGTCTTTATTCTTTCTTAACGAGCCAATTTCTAGAGACCTTATATCTAATATCTCATAGACTATTCCTGGCAAAAACTACTGTTGTAGTTGCCCCAGTACTCACCACACGACAATTGTGGACTCGTCTTGGGATTAGTGAACCCGGACTTAGAAGTGTAATAAATCACATTTTCATCCCTGCTATACAGTTGCGATAATTGCAAAATTTGTTGGCATTTTGAGGGATTACCTTCTAGACTGACTCTTACTATAATTTGCCTATTTCATAGGGGGGATAATTTATATCTCTAAAGCACGAGTGATACTTTTTAAATTGAGTATCAAACGGACAGAGTAAGCACTTTTTGAGAACAGAGGATACTGTAGGGTACTGATTTTTTAAAATCTTTTTCTGTAACTGCTGGGAAAATTTTTATCATAAATATTTAGCAAATTTTTCATAGAAAACTTTGAGATAATCTGTTATATAATTTTTCAGAATACGCTGAGTGAGTGATTTTTAAGAACTATTTGAACTTGACTGCTAATTTAAACCTAGCTGGTTTTAAAGAGATAATTACTCGTGCGAGTCTAAACAATTTGTTTGGAGGTCACTGCCAATTTTTCCCTTCGCGAACCCGTACTGCATATCATGGCAGATGCTGCAAAAATTAGAACTAGTTTAACGGAGGCAGGGCGTGAATACTGGTTAAGTGGAAAAGATCTGATGAAATTTGTGAGTGAGGAGACTGATAAACTCCATGCAAGAGAGATGGAAGTGCAGAAACTTGCAATGGAGAAGGAGAAAGCCGCAGCAGAAGCAGCGGAGCGGAAAGCCGCAGCAGAAGCAGTGGAGCGGAAAGCCGCAGCAGAAGCAGCGGAGCGGAAAGCCGCAGCAGAAGCAGCGGAGCGGAAAGAAGCAGCAGAAGCAGCGGAGCGGAAAGCCGCAGCAGAAGCAGCGGAGCGGAAAGAAGCAGCAGAAGCAGCGGAGCGTAAAGAGAAAGCAGCAGCAGAGCATGCACTTAAGATGAAACAACTGGAAATCCAGGGGCAGACCAATCAGATAGAGCTGGCAAAAAGTGCAGCGGCTTCCAACTGTGATGGAGGGTACTCACCCCGCTCAGATGGTGTGCCTACTTCGCAACCTGCACCACCCAATGCCCTGAACTTTCCGCTGGAACCTTTTTCAGAAAGGAACGATACCATGGACGCCTTTTTAGACCGCTTCGAACGCTTTGCAACAGGGTTTGGGCTTGAAGAACGGAAGTGGAACTTGAAACTTTCCCAGGGCCTAAGAGGAGCCGCCTACGAAGTTTTTAAGAAACTTCCGGCCGGAGAGCAAGATGACTATCAGGCATTGAAAAAAGCTCTCTTGGTGAGGTACGAGCTTCATTCAGAGGCTTACCGAAAAAAATTTCGAGGTTCTAGGAAGGATGCAGGAGAGACTTTCTCACAGTTTGCAGCCCGTATTGAAGACTACTTAGTGAAGTGGTGTACACTGGGAAACTTTACCGAGAACTATGACGGGTTGAAAGAGCTGATTGTGATAGAGCAACTAAAAGAGTCTATGTCGGTGGAAATGCGTAGATTTCTCACTGAAAACGGCGCTGACCGGTTAGAAAATATTCTTACACTGGCAGAGCGATTCCAAAATGCTCTCATGGAGTATCAAGGAGCCAGAAAGAAGTTTTCGGATCAGGCGCCAAAGCAACCTGCTCGCTCCCAACCAGACCAACAAAGCAAAGGACCACACATCTCGCATAAACAGCACGCAAAACAAGATAACTACAGAGAGCAAAACAAGAAAAATGCTGCGCCACACCAGAGACAGGGAGATAAATGGTGCAAGTACTGTCGCTTGAACAATCACAACACTAATGAGTGCAAGCGCAGACCTCCTCCCCAACATGCTGCCTGTCTGCAGACAAAATCGTCACCCCGGAAGGAGCAGAGGACCGGAAACGTTTCTCATCCTCCTGTCATCGAATCAGTCCTCGTAAACGGACAATCTGTGGAGTGCCTTTATGACACATGACTTGCTTTCGATGCGGTGGTCAGGGCATCTCTTGTCACCCCTGACCAGATAACAGAAGAGAGTGTCGACATCCAAGGTCCGACGAAGGATGTTGCACCCATGACACTGCCAATTGCACTTATCAGAGTGGAATCTCGTTATGTGACAGGAGAGATTCGTGCAGCTATAATGGAAGAACCAATCTACTCTTTAATCTTGGGATGTAGATATGTGTTCCTTGGAGAACCTACTCAACCACTAATCATAGCGGCCGTACAGACTAGAGGACAGTCAAAAAAAAGACGCAGAGCAGGAACCTCCTACCAATATCCTCCCCGAGGAATTGAAGAGGGCCCAAATGGAAGATTCCTCTCTGGCGCCCTGTTTTAAAAAATTACCTAGGACACACAACCCACCTACCAAGGGAGACTTCTTTATGAAAAATGGATTGATGTATCGCCGAGCGGGAAATAAAGGACAGGAACACAACCAATTAGTAGTTCCTGCAACCTATAGGAACCAGGTGCTTGAGATGGGCCACTCTATCCCATTTAGTGGACACATGGGAATGAGCGCCACGACTCAAAGGATCGCCTGCCACTATTATTGGCCAGGGATCACCGGCGACATTGAACGTTTCGTCAAGTTTTGTCCTCAGTGCCAGAAAGTTGCACCAAAACACTGGACGGCACCCGCGACCCTTGGGGAGATGCCAATCTTGGGCACCCCATTTGAAAGAGTGGCCGTGGATATAATTGGACCTCTGCTGAGAACTAAGAAGAGGAACTCCCATATCCTTACCTTAGTGGACACCTGCTCCATGTGGGGCGAAGCCATAGCCATGCCAGCATGCGACTCAGTGCATGTAGCTGACGCTTTACTGAATATCTTTACTAGATTGGGCTTCCCGCATGAAATTCTCACAGACAACGGGTCACAATTTAGAGGCAAGTTGACAGAGGAGGTGCTTAGAATATTCAAGACTAGGCATATCCATACTTCGCCCTATCACCCCCAAAGTAACGGGCAAGTAGAGCGGTTTAACGGGACGCTCACCTCTATTCTTCGGAAGTTGGCACAGGAGAAGCCAGAAACTTGGGATCAGTATCTTCCTGCCGCATTATTTGCTTATAGGGAAGTACCGCATGCGTCAACTGAAGTTCCTCCGGCCACATTACTCTTCGGAAGACCTATTAAAGGTCCATTAGAAGCATTACTAAGAACATGGACAGATGCCAAGGCAGACGACACTGTCACATCAGCCTTTCAGTACGTCACAGACTTGAAACAACGCCTGAAGACTGGCTGGGAATTAGCCACAGCGAAAGTACGGGAGGCTAGGCGGAAACATGCCAAATATTACAATCGCAATGCGAAGGACCGAGAACTAGCAGTAGGAGAGAAGGTGCTACTTCTTCTGCCAAGTAGCAGTAATAAATTGCAGATTTGCTGGAGGGGACCCTACAAAGTGGCGGAAAAGATTTCTCGCACCAACTATAAAATCGCCGTGAACGGAAAGCAGAAAATGTATCACGTAAATCTGCTTAAGAAGTTTTACGAGCGAGCCCCTGCCGAACCAGCGCACCTCATGACTATGGCCATTGCTATGCAAATGGAAGAAGAGCCATTATCATCCGTAGAGTACCCGGTGATACAGGAGGAATCACATTTAGATGTGAAAATAAGCTCCACCTTAACGGAAGCCCAGCAAGAAAAAGTAAGGAGATTGATGGAAAACCACGCCGACTCTCTGACAGACAAACCGGGCCGGACAAACCTGATGGAGTTTGACATGGAAGTCACGGATCCTACGCCCGTCCGAATGAGAACCTATCCGATTCCGTATGCCAAGGCGACGGCATTAAAGCAAGAAATTGATTACTTACTTAAGGAAGGCATAATTTCGAAGTCGGAGTCCCCTTACAGTGCGGGAGGGATGCTGTTACGCAAACCCAGTGGAGAACACCGCCTGTGCATCGACTACCGACAGCTGAATGCGTTAACACAGTTCCAGCCATAACCGTTACCGGACCAGAACCAGCTATTTACTAAACTGAGCAGGGCTCGCTATTTTTCAAAGATCGACCTCAGTAAAGGGTACTATCAAATATCTGTAAAAGCTGAGGTGAGAAACCTGTTAGCCTTCAGTACTCCAGATGGACACTTCGAGTTTAATGTGATGCCATTTGGACTGAACAATGCTCCTAGTGTCTTCACAAGGATGATGCGAAAGTTATTGGATCCTTTGAATCATCCCGCCATCAGCAATTTTATGGATGATATCCTAGTAGCTACTGAATCGTTTGAAGAACATATATCAGCGCTATCCTTGCTGTTTAACAGACTCAGAGAAGCGGGACTAACCGCCCGCCCAACCAAATGTCAAATTGGGTGTGAACAGCTAGAGTTCCTAGGACATACTATATCCCATGGGACCATGTTCCCCGAGACTCAAAACGTTGAGAAGCTGAGAAATGCACCGAGACTGTCCACTAAAAGGGATGTCCGGTCATTTGTATCTCTCTGTGGATTCTACCAGAGATATATAAAGGATTTTAATAGCCTCTGTGCGCCGCTTACATCGCTAACCAAGAAAGGAAACCCAGATAAAGTGACATGGTCAGCAGAATGTGAACATGCATATGCACTCTTAAAAGAGAAACTCACCACAAAACCTATTTTACGGCTTCCGGATTTAACTAGAAAATTCATCTTGCGCACAGATGCCAGTAACATTGGAATCGGGGCTACATTACTACAGCCAGACGACAGAAGCCCACCAAATCTATTTCCGGTCGCATATGCGAGTCGGAAGTTAAACCGAGCAGAACAAAACTATTCCACAATCGAAAAGGAATGTTTTTCCCTCGTCTGGGGAATACAAAAATTTCAAGCATACCTGTACGGAAGGAAATTTCCAATCCAGAGTGATCACCAACCTCTGACTTTCCTCGCCAATTCAAAGAATTTGAATGCTAGACTGATGAGGTGGTCGCTTGTTCTACAACCTTACACGTTCCAAGTGGACTATATTCAAGGAAAACATAACGTAGGAGCGGATTTTTTAAGCCGTCATCCTATGAGGCAGGACGGAGAGCACAGACAAGTAGAGGAAAGGGTGGAAACCGGAGAGAAAAACGAAAATGAGGAAAAGGATTAAGGAATCCCGAGCAAGAAGGCTAAGCTCTCCTGAGTACGATTGACATCACACTTGAGGAGGGGCTATTGTGATAAACGAGCGCAAAGGCCTTTTTGCTCTATCTTTTCCTACATCTTTCGTATTGTATTTTCTCCGACATTTGCTCTTTCATCTCATATGTGCGACCCACATTTGCTATTTCATTGTTGTGAAGCCCACATTGCATCGTGATAAATCTGGTAAAAACACATCTGGTTATCCGAAAAACACATCTGGGCATGCTGTAATTTCTGTGACACCACATTGGACGCCCAGATTGGCCAGGGGAAAACGTCTCATGCTGTAATGGTGTTATCTTGGGTCGGCCGCGGTTCAGACAAGCGTTGATTTACCACATTGGATGCCCACCTTGGCCAGGTGAACAATAAACAATCAGAGGTCAAGCTACACCCACGTTTGGACTGACAAGGGACAAGAACGATCCTGTGAATGAGTGACCAGAGGGGCCATTAATGATTGGTTGGTATGAGCTGTACAAGAAACTCATATTGGACTGGCAGAAATATAATCTACTGCGTAGCTTGCAAGATTAAGGAGTCCAGTTTTTTTTTCCTTGTGAGGAAGAGATTAAACATCAAAACGCATAGCCTAATACACGTGTTTATTCAGAGTGGATGATAATTCAGTTCTGTGATTAATTGTGTTCTTAAAGGATTTTGCGAAGGGAAAAGAAGTTCATCAAAAGTCTGAGTCTACACGCAACATGTCTGACGTCTAACCAGAAATAAGTTATCAAAAACGGACATTTGGCTAGCAGAATTCGCCATAGGACATCTTTCATTCCTCAATTAGAAAGGAATATTGTCTCACCCACAAGTCAGAAGGTGGACGCAGCATTTTTCGTCACCATATACTGCTTGCTCACAAGTTCAATACATCGTTATCACAAGTTCAATACAGAGTCATCATAAACTCTAATCACTCGAAAGATCATTATTATCTGAAGTCAAGCAAAAGAGCTCAAAAGAGGAATCGCATACTTATACCACGTGCAACACACTCTTAAGCGCATTTTATGAAGCAGATTCGAAAGTATATGAATCACGACTACATACGCAAGATTATGAGTCTACATATCACTAACATTTCGTGAAGATATCCAGTCTGACCAGTACCCTCGGGAGATTAGACACCAGACCTTTTGTTCATATGACAGCTATTAACTATTGATCAACACTACAGAGATATACTCAAACAGTGAAGGAATATACATAGATATCTCGTCAGCGTTCTCCGTACGACAACAGTATTCATCAGAACGTCCTCAGCTTAGAGATACTCCACTCGACATAACGTATAACAACTTGGGACATTGTATGCATACATGTGAATCCTCATATCTAGGAGAAGCATTTAGAGACACATGGACTGTGTAGAGTACTCACCATTTTGGTAACACGTATCATATCACATCATCATTTCACTTTACACCAGTTCATTCTTAATTAACTATTACTTAATTAACTGTAATTTTATTATCTCATCTGTGTGTTTTGTGTGAATCGTCTTTCACCATCATCACGTTCTAACCATTACTAACCCTATATGTGTGGATATTTCATTAATAAACCCAACGATCGGTTGATCATTATCAAGAGTTTGTTAATGTATCACTCGTGCTGTCGGTGTTACATATTCACCTATAGGAACCTTTCTCTTCTCAGATGAGGTTGGGGGCTTTTTCTTTACGGGATCTAAGGGCAGAAGCTAAGGTCGTGGGGAAACAGAACTCTTTCCATAATTAATTAGAAAACACTGTCTAGTGGAAAGCATTCGCATTCCTGTCTTCTTGTCCCTATCTCGAATAGGTCTTTATTCTTTCTTAACGAGCCAATTTCTAGAGACCTTATATCTAATATCTCATAGACTATTCCTGGCAAAAAATACTGCTGTAGTTGCCCCAGTACTCACCACACGACATATACAACCATCGCGCTACAGGAGCAATTAGCATTTACACCATTCGACATTTGCAGAGGGAGACTGGGCACCTAGGGTTTTGCCTGAAATGCAATGATATCGATTGTGATCAACAATAATAATAACAATCAACAATTTCCATTGTAACCGCCACCAAAAGCTTTCAATATTACCGCAACTAATACATCTCCTTCCATTCATCGTGCTCCATCTACCAATACAATCTTTCAACACTACTTCCCCATCTTCATTATCTTTCCATTATTGTTATCTAAATACGTAATCTAATTTTGAAACTGGGGTCTTCAATCTAACTGCGCCGTTCTTTCATGTAGGACAATGATTATTTAAAAAGTTACCAGGGTATTTTATCTATTCAGCACCGGTCGATTTTTATTCAAAGCCTGGTCTTTGATTACAGACAGCTGCAAACGTTAATAGATACGTATGTATCCACCGCAATGTTCTGTCCAGGTAAATTTCTGTTACCTGCTTAATCATTCTTTGTATTTTTCTCTATTAACTCCGTGAAGTTTCCAGGGGTCTCTGAAGAGATCAAGAAAACGTGGGACCACTGCGCCCTCAGACCTGCCGTAAAAAGGGGGTTAATATGAGGTTGTCGTGGAGGTGGACACCTCATCATGTACAACAAATAGCTGCAAGAGTATGTGGATAATGGGTGCAGGCTTCCTACAAGGGGGGACCAGCTGTAATAGTGGCCCTTTGCTCCGTACGGAGATAACAGGAATAATAAAGATATTAGTTGTTGTTTTTTTCTTCTTAAATTAGTGCTGATACGTTGTTACCCGTGTGGCGGTAAGAGGAGCAAAAAATAGTAACACTGTAACCTCCCAAGCATGTCGCAAAAGGCAACTGAGAAGAGATGGCACATAAGGCCTGCTACTTGGTCCTATATGTCGTAGATTTTTGATAGGAGAATTAAGACTTGGGTTGGTCCCTTCTGAATAGGTTGGAATGAGTGATAGTCACAGTGTGAGGTAGAAAATATACATTAGATTTCCACGAGTGAGGTGGTAGAATTGTGATAGAGGCTGTCTCTGAGAGCGGGAAATCTTCTCTCTCTCTCTCACCTATCTTCTACGACAGATCTAGAGTAGTCAGACAGTCTAACACGTATACATTAAATATATGTATATATATATATATATATATATCCACTCACGTGCACGCACGTTCAAGTGACGACAGGTAGACACACAGACGTGGGAAACTATAACAAACGATTATATAGATATTTAGAACGAGCTGACCAACAGGCTGATTAATTTATTGTTAAGTTTATTTATCATTTGTAAACTTACGTCACAACATATAAAATTTACATCAAAAAGGCATATACACAGTCATAAGCAAATCAACGAATGCTACAAGAACTGGTAGACCCACAGTGATATTCTTCCCTCGATGGATAGCCCACAGTCTCGTTAGGAGAAAGATGATAACACACAGAGTCCCCGATACATATGATTAAGTCTAAGAGTTTTCCCTGTTTAAGGTATGAACAGATCTGATACTATAAACTAGTTTAAGGAAAAATATTGTTAGCAACACAACCTTGCATGAAGAAAGTTATGACAGCAAATAGGTGTCAAAATACAGCGGTGAAATAACACTCAGACTTGCGTTCCCTCTTATTCATTCAACCGTGGCCACGTGTACACATTTATACTTACAGCTTTGATCGCTGCCTCTGGGAACATAATAAATTCTAGGACCTTCACACAGACCCGTAAATGCAGCCTCGACCAAGAAATCCCCAGTTCCAACAAGACGTACTGAATTCTCTGTCTCAGGGAACGATTCCTTGGGTGTTCTTATTTTTCGGATGTCTGTTTAGTCACATAAAATTTGTCCAGGCACGAAATTTAGCAGAGCACAGTGTCACTAGCTTAGGTTTCGAGAATTAAGGAATGTCAGATCGGTGTCTACTTTCAGGAAAAGACTATATTTGGTCACCACATACTAGTCAAAACTCTGTCGGACTGTTACTGATATTTGCTTGCCACAGCGGGCTGATCTGTACTTAAGTGTTATTTCTGAAAGAATTAATTCTGGCGCGATAGGCCTTTTTTTACTTCACTTACTGTAACAGTTCATTTACTGAAAGTGCTTAAATTCTTCACAGATAATGTTCACGTACTAGAACGCTGGCAAAGTTTGGGTACCACAGTATTCACTGAATAAAGAAAAATACATATGAAATATTTTACATATTATGTACTCAATATAACTGATAATTTAAACTGCAAGCGTAGCTCGTCTTATAGTTTAATACTTCCTGTGAAGTAAGTTATATTTAAAAATCAGCAATCCTCATGAATTAGGAACACGTGCATATTCCGTCACCATTCATGAGGCTTCTAGCATTTATACGTTAGTTTAGAAAATATTGTTCTCGTCTGATTATTTAGCAGTAAAATTAACTTCATTATAGCTACATTGTTGTTTAAGCTAGAAATTATAATTTATTCTGCTCTCCACTGAAACACGTCACTAGAAAATAATACAGACTATATAAATTTAGCACTCTGCACAAAATCTAACTAGTGAAATATGAAATAATCGACTTAACACTTTAAACACTTCACAAAATACTAGAATATAATATATAATATTTTACCTCACACAGAACTACAGGTAGTCGCACAACTTAAGAATTATATGCTTATATTTATGGAAGTCTAGAAGTTCGACAAATTGTCGAAACAAACTGAGAAACTCCGCTATACAGCTTTTTCTCTTAGCACGAAACGTCCTGTCTACTGCGAATTTAGAGGACTGAATGAAAATAAAGTTTCAAACTCTGGTTATATCTTAAACCAGACAAAGAGGTAAACTTTTATTTCGCAAAACGAAATAATCCCCCTTTCCGTCTATATCACTTACGTAACTAGACGCTGGCAACAACATGCCAATGCCAAACCCGTGTCTTCGCACCTTACGCCAACTATCTGACCGTGAGCGCGCGTGTCAGAGGCGAAATGCCAGACACTCTGTCTGCTTTGGGCGAGCATGGATGGCGCGATTCACACCTCCGTCCAGCTATCGGACCGTGAGTGCTCATGGCAAGTGCGATAAACGCGGTGACAGGTGAAAAATGCAGACGAATATCTCACCTATAAGTCTGGCGAGAACGAATATTCACAGTGTGTTTCGTCTGGTGCAGGGAAAGCTGTAGACTTATGTCTGCTCCTATGTCTGGCCAGACGATTATGTTCACAGCTTCGTCCAACTGACACCTAATGCCATAGAATGCATTCTCACGCCAAATCGTCTGGTGAGGGACTGAACGTTGCGTCATAACTGCGTTCTCAGTGTAATCCGCCATGAAATGCGTTTCTAAATGAGAAACGAAACTGGCGAAAGTGAGAATGGCAAAATAGTAATGTATTATAGTCGCAAACGAACGAAAGCGCGAAAAAACACAGGAAAAAGGTAAAGAGCGATAATAAAAATAGAGGATACGGGTGGAAGAAAAGAAGAGGAAAATATAGAAAATTCAATGAACATAACTCTCAGTGACACTATAGAAACTTAAAGTCATAAAAACTTTAACAACAATATGGACTAGCCAATGAAAGAAATTAGTTCAACTCCGCAATCCACAATAGACGAAGATCCTGTGGAAAACAGGCTTATGACTCATCCCAGAGAAAATACGACGCTGGCGATGGATAGGGAGAACATTTTTGAGGAGAACTGTTGATTGTATTATAAGGCGGTGTATGTTTATAGAATTTCTAGAGTAAAAGACGTAAACGGAGATCCAAACATTCACGACAAAAGTGAAATGGTGACAAAAATTAAAGAGACGAGAAAGACAAACAGAGAATGCTAGCTGATGGTACGGGACAACAGGACTTGGTATGATTTTGCTAAGTAAAATGTTCCTTGTGGTGCTGAATGATTTTTTTGTGTGTTCTTGTGTGCATGTTATGTCTTAATCGTTACTTTTGTCTATCATTCGCAACGTGACAAGTTATTTCTGTTTTCAATTATATGTTGTCAGGTCTTTCTTCAGTTGTTTTATTTTATTTCTGTCTATCGGTTATTGTTTTGTGAACTGTCATCACAATGTTTGCCCTTCCCAAGCGCGTATTTGTCACAAAACGAACTAAATCCCGTATTCTGTTCATTTCAGTACCGTTATACTGTTTCTGCGTGAATATGAATGTTTGTCTGTATTCTTTGTCATGTCTTTCATTCTGTTTCATGTTTTATCTTCCTTTCTTTGATTTCTCTATTCACTTCTTTAATCCATTTTTGGGTATGTTGTTTTTTTCCGTTCACACTGAACTTATGATCTCTTTACAAGTCTCATCCCTCTTTCTTTCTTCTTTGGTTCTTGCCTGCTGACTGACAAAGCAATCAATGACCATCACGCCTTGTGGCGTCTTGTAGGTAGCAACAAACTGTCTCCACTTTGCTTGGTCGGTAGCCATCCTTCGTGTGCTGCCCCAGCTCTGGTTCATGTTTTGCATCTCTGCCTTCACAGTTCTCCGCCAGGTGGCTTTTGGCCGACCTCACTTTCACTTTCCTTCTGGAGTCAGCCCTTAGCATGGTAGTTCTGGTGATGGTGTCAGGATCTCTTCCGAGGATGTAACCAACCCAGTTCCAGAATCTACCACAATGGTAGTGCGCATGTCGTCTTGGTGGCTCCGAGTTAGCAGTTCTTGGTTGGTGATGGTGTTCGGCCAGAAAATTCGAATTGTTTAGTCCGATTTCGGAATATATGTTTTGTTTCGTTCATAGTCTACATTATGCCATGTCCTTCTTGTTGATGACGTGTTAACACGGGTCAACACACGGTAGATTAAAATGTACAACTATGTTTAAAACACATGACTCGTTAGTTACATGGCCACGCAGATGACCTAGTTGTTTGAAGAAATGCCTATGATTGATTTGGCACCTCACATTCAACTTTCCACACCCGCTGCTTACATTTCTCAGTTAATTATTCCCCCAAGTTTAATAAAGCTATTTCCACTTTATTTAACATTGTAAATAGTTATTATATAAAATTTGTTGTGTCAATGCCTATTAAAATATGATAGATTAAAACATTCAGTCAAAGGGACCTGCATGCGAAGTTTCTGCTCTCTACGAACATTTTGATTTTAAGCGTCAACAATTTTAAACACAACAAATATATAACGCTCTTGGGGAGTTAAATAAAAGTAGGAAAAGATAGAGAACTTTACACACTTTGTTAGAATGCAGCCTAATCAGCTAACGTCATAGGCCCTTAGCAACAGAAGACCTAGTATCAGAGATGGATAGACAACATTACCAACATTCACAGTGAATATAGTACGTTGCTACCCATGGCGATACATGTTACACAAGACGGGAAACTACATCTAGCAAAAGCGCTTGACGACGCATACGAAAACAAAAACACACACACATATACAAACAATTTAAAATACAATTTTATGTCTAAGTTTCTGTACCAATATTCAACTATCACGAGAGGAAAGAAGGCATCAGATTTAGCTGGGAGAGCAGGTCCTGGAGCAGGTCAACCAGTTTAAATACATAGGAGCTATTATAGACTGGAAGGGAGGCATCAAAGAAGAGTTCGCTACCCGAAGAGCGGCAGCTAGGAGACTTTTTCGGGCCGTAAATCGAGGGTTCCTCAGCAAAAGAGAAGTTGGTAAGAAGGCGAAGATGGTTGTAAAACCGCTCCAGCTATGTCCCAGTCTTGACGTATGGTGGCGAGTCATGGGTCTACCTATATTCCAGTCTTGACATATGGTTGTGAGTCATGGGTAATGACTACAACTCACAAAAAGCCAGCTCCAAACCTCAGAAATGAGGTATCTGAGGTAGGTGATTGAAGTAACAAGAAAAGATATGGTCTACAACCAGACCTCAAAACCCAGCCACTGCAGACTCAAGTAGAATAGTACCAACTACGATGGTTTGGCCATGTCTGCAGAATGGAAGAAGATCGGCAAGTATGGGAAACTAAGAGCCAGTGATCCTGAGCTCCAGGACGACCCAGAGTCCGCTGGGAGGACAACATTAGACACTCTCTGAAGGACCGAGGACCAGATTGGAACCACGCCAAAAGGAACACAGCCATTAGGATAGTATGGCGCTCCCTCCTCCAAATCTCTACACCTCACGGTAGAAGAGGGATAACTAAGTAAGTATTATTCAACTATATGGCTACACCTGCAAACGACTGATAACGTTTCGACGTTTTTTTTTTTTTAAATTTCTAGTGACACAGTGTGATAAACACTTTTATAACAAACACTGGTTTCGCGTTTTGTTTGGTGTCGGTATTTACAGCATCGACCGCGGTGCGGACAATTACGGACCGTATTCGCTAAAACAAAAGTAAAATTTTTTCACGTCTAACATTCTGAATACGTCTAATTGTATCACGGGCTGATTGAGCGGATAGCCAATCGGGCAGTGCCCGAGGGCCCACACCCGTAGGGGGGCGAACTCTCATCTAGCCTCTGTTGTCAATGAGCTAATTGCCCGGGGGCCAAGATCGTTGTTAGTCAGCACCTGAATTGTCTGAATTCTAATCGCTGGGATTGTTGAAATTCATTGTTTGTCTTTCCCAACAATTCATGTTTGCTTTGGGGTCGGAGTGGCTACGAGATTTGGCGTCCGCCTTGAATTCTAGAGGTACCAGGTTCGATTCCCAGTACGGGGAATATAATTTATGTAAATTTTTTTTCAGAACCAGTGGTCCTAATGATGTCATACTCCCCCCTGATCTCATGGGTAGTGAGAGCGGATGACTAGCCTTCTCGGATAAGGGCGAAAAAATAGGAGGTCCCGTGTGCAAGTTGCGCACGTTAAAAATCCCACGGCGGTTGGAAATCGTAAAGAGTAGGCCATAAGGCCGCTGTCCTGACAAAATTTAAAAATTACACTGTCACCGTGGGGTTTGCCCAAGCATTATTCATGCTATTGTTAAGGTGAGATAAACAGTTGGAACAGCTCACAATAGAAAATAATGAATGAAAATAATAATATTGCTAACTGACAACGGTTCAGAATACTGGCTCACATTAATTAATAGTGAGTGATTATCTTGAGTTGTAAATAGAAAGTTCGAGAACAAGAAAAAAAGGCTTGACCAATAAATTTAAGTAAAAAGATTTGGGTCAGCGAATCAGAATAGTGGCGAGAAAAACACACCACGCAAAATTACCAGAAGTAATTAGATGACAGTGAGTCCTGAGTCAGAGTTGTGCTTCTGGAAGAAGGTGTGATCGATGTGTGGACAAGATGAACCTTCTGTGGTTTTACAGATAGGGTTTATGTGAATATGTTTAGATGTCCAGCCATCACTAGCCAGTGTTATTCTATCGGGAGATAGTATTTGATTCTGTAGTTCACAGTTAAGGTGTATTTCTGAAAGGAGATCAGCGCTTATGCTGTTTCTTGTAAGTATTGAACTATGATTATATTTTTGCACAGAGTAGAATTTTGTTTCCAGGAGAGTTGTGCAGAAGCACGATTTGTCACTTCAGTATGAGTACTTTACGACTATGTACCAAGAAAACGGATGGTTATGAGCATATAACGACTATCTGTAAAGTATCAAAAGGCTGTAAACATTTGAAGGAAACTAGAGATATTATAGATGAGCCGCATTGAACAAGGTTTGAAGTATCCAGAATTGCATATGATTTTCAAGAAAAAGTGAATGTCGACTTTTATAGAAGAACTTCAAATATGCTCTCTCATTTGTAAGTATCAGAAGGGCGTACATACAATTATTTATGCATGAGATGAATTTTGTTGCTAGGACCAGTTCGTCTAGGAAGATATTTAAATAACAAATAAAGTATGGAATGCTAATAAAGAGCATTGGTATATGAGGAAATGGGAGCAGGTTTTGGGAAGACTAAGGAAGTCTACGGAGAAAAGAATAAGTTAAAGAGGAATACGGAAGTTTACGAGACATAAAATTCATGTATGAGTTAACCTGAAGTACCAAAGACCCAGTAAAGGCTTCTATGAGAACTCTATCATTTGAATGACCCATTATACTTACTTACTTACTTAGTCGTTCCCCTTCTACCGTGAGGTGTAGAGGTTTGGAAGAGAGAGCGCCAGACTATCCTATCGGCTGTCTTCCTCCTGGCCTGGTTCCATTCTAGTCCTCGGTCCTTCAAAGATTGTCTAATGTTGTCCTCCCAGCGGACTCTGGGTCGTCCTCGGGGTCTGGATCCTTGGCTCTTTGTTTCCCATGCTTGTCGTGGTATCCGATCTTCTCCCATTCTGCAGACATGGCCAAACCCATTATACTTGTTGTTTTATTAGGTTATTAAAAGTTTGTTTGAAGAAACAGAATGAATTTGATTCCATCTTTATGAGTTGCTGATAGTATGCCATGTACATTTAAACTACCACTATACGAAGTCACTATTAACATCAAAGAAGGAACTGAACGAGCCTGAAGTATACAAGAAAAGGATTAGAGTATCATCCAGGAATTTGCACCTCTGGCGGAGATGGCCAGTAATGATATCAACTAAATAACTTGGAAGATAAAAGAAAGAAGATAAAAAGAGAAGTTGTAAACTTAAATCATATCACTAGGCCTGCCATCTGCAACCTAGTGAGATAACACAAAGTAACCAGTAACAGCAGCGCGGTTACACCACCACAAAAATATTTATAGAATGTGTGGTTCCTATATACACACATTGGGATTCTCGCCGATGCTACGGAGTTCGTGCACTGTGCTGAGATTCTCCCTGTGTGATCTAAGGAAGGAGATCGGAGCACCGATGGAGTTTTCCGTGTGCAATGAAGATAGTCCTTATAACCAAAACCAAACCATGTTTGCTTGAATCCCTAAGACCTGGAAACTGTAACAAAGTGATAACATGTCGAACCGAAATCAGGGAACTTGAACAGAACAATAAGAAGGACAACTCAAATATGTTGGCTAACAAAAGGTCTTACTCAAGGGGTTCCAAACCCTAGGTTACAATTACCCACATGGGATAAAAAAAACTGCCATCAATGGTACCTATACCTTGTAGCGGTATGGCAGCTTGTGTACCCTGACAATCCCCAGAGCTATGCCAGCGGGAGTTTTACTCCTGGTAGGTTCAACCATGCTGGACTGGTCTGCGTGGGTAGGGGTCAGACAAAAGCTGGTACCCTGGTCCTCCAGGTTGGGGGTTTTAGCACAGGGCCGACACCCCTGTCTGTGTAAAAAATCGCACACGTTACGGAAACAGCAACAAATGAAAATACTTTGACGCGGGACGGACATCCGGAGTCTCAGGCTCGTATGACTGACAGTGGTGAAAGCCGAAAGGAAGCCACTGGCATGAAAACGGATGTCCAGACCGCAAAACACGAAACCAGAATCGGTTTTTGGAATGTCAGAACTATGAATGAGGCAGGAAAGCTGAGACAGATCACAGCAGAGATGAGGAATTACAAACTACATATCCTGGGAATAAGCGAGAGCAGATGGACAGGGATGGGGAGAATAAAAACAGCTACAGGGGAAACAGTACTTTATTCTGGTAGAGAGGACGGTCAGCACAACGAAGGTGTAGCCATTATCCTTAAGAAAGGAATGGAAAGGTCTCTACTGGAATGGAAACCCATTAACAACAGATTAATAAGAGCAAGACCGAGAGGGAGATTCACCAACACCACAATTATACAATGCTATGCACCAACAAACGACAGCGATGAAGAGATCAAGGATGAGTTCTATCAACAGGTACAAAAGGAAATGGAAACTGTACCCAGGTACGATCTTATTATAGTAATGGGAGACCTAAATGCAAAAGTTGGAACACATAACAATTATAACGAAAGAGTAATGGGGAAATGCGGCAGTGGAACAGTAAATGAGAATGGGGACAAATTAATAAGCTTCTGCAGTATTAACAACCTGGTCATTGGAGGAACACTTTTTCAACACAAAGAAGTGCACAAGTTAACATGGGAATCACCAAACGGACGAGACAAAAACCAGATAGATCACATAATGATCAATGGCAGACGGAGACATGCACTACCAGACGTGAAAGTAAGAAGAGGCGCAGATGTGGGAAGTGATCATCACCTAGTAGTAGCAAGACTGAAGATGAAACTCAGAGCTGCTGGACCAGTTGCAGTTAAACAGAAAAGATATAACATCACGAAACTTAAGGACCCCCTCACCAGAAAAGCGTTCATGGTCGACGTAAAGAGACGATATCTGATTACCAAAAGCCAGGAAAGAACAGAGACCGACGATGTGGACCAGAAATTCAACACCATCTCAACAATATACAAAGAAAGCAGCAAGTCATGCTTGGGATTCCAGGAAAGAAAGAGCCAAGACTGGATAACACCAGAAACGCTAAACACCATAGCGAAGAGAAAGGAAATGAAAAGGAAGAAAACAGAAGCTAAGTCTCCCAGGTTAAAGGCAATATATAGTGAACAGTACAGTCAGCTGGACAAGGAAGTAAAACGTCAAACCCGTGCTGACAAAAGGACATTTCTGGATGACCTTGCAAGACAGGCAGAAGAGGCAGCACTGAGAAATGAACAAAGCACAGTTTATAAAATAACGAAAGCTATCAGTGGAAAACGAGGTGCAAACAACATAACGTTAGTAAGAGACAAGCAAGGAAATCTCATCACCACAGCACAGGGGCAGGAAACAAGATGGGCAGAGCACTTCAGAGAAACACTGAATAAGGAACCACCAGAGACTCAGCTGAATGTTCCTGAGGCTGAAAGTGACTTAGACGTAAATACAGACATTCCACGAAAAGAAGAAATTATCACAGCTATCAAAGGGCTAAAAAACGGAAAAGCGCCTGGTCACGACAATCTGAATGCTGAGCTATTCAAGACAGACCCTGAACTAGCAGCAGAACTATTAGAACCACTATTTGCACAAGTCTGGGAAACTGAGACAACACCAACAGAGTGGAGTAAAGGAATAATTGTCAAATTGCCCAAGAAGGGCGACCTTGCAGACTGCAACAACTGGAGAGGAATTACCCTCCTCTCAGTTCCCAGCAAAATACTAGGTAGGATAATCATTAAGAGAATTTCAAAAGCAGTTGACCATAAACTGAGGAAAGAACAAGTGGGCTTCAGAAAGAACAGAAGATGTGCAGATCATATATTTACCCTCAGGAACATTATAGAGCAGTGCTCAGAATGGCAGAGACAGCTGTACATTAACTTTGTTGATTTTGAAAAGGCTTTCGACAGCATACACAGGGACATCCTATGGAAAATTCTGAGGGCTTATGGAATTCCCAGCCGCATTGTTTCCATTATAAAAAGCCTCTATTCTAACTTTACGTGCAGTGTTGGATCGAGTAATTAACTTTCGAAGTGAAAACAGGAGTACGACAGGGATGCCCCTTATCAACAACATTATTTTTGACAGTCATAGATTGGGTGATGCGCCAGACAACAGAGGGCAGTCCAAGAGGAATTAGATGGACAACGTTTTCTACACTGGAAGATTTGGAATATGCAGATGACATTGCACTACTCGCGCATTCACACCAACACATTCAAGACAAAACCGATAGACTGAATAAGTATGGCCAGCAGGTTGGCCTGAACATCAATTTGAAGAAGACAGAGGTCATGACACTAAATGTGGGCAATCCTGAGCCAATAACAGTAAGGAACCAGAAGTTAGAACAGACAGACACATTTACTTACCTAGGAAGCATAGTAACACCTGACGGCGGAACAAGCAAGGACATTAACAACAGAATGAATAAAGCGAGAACAGCCTTTGCTATTCTCAACAACATTTGGAAGTCTTCCCAGTACAGCACAAACACCAAATTAAGACTGTATGAGAGCTGTGTACTTTCTGTGCTTCTCTATGGTGCGGAATGTTGGAGAGTAACAGAGAAGGAAATGTCGAAACTGTCCTCATTCCACACAATCTGCCTAAGGAAAATTCTCCGAATCTTTTGGCCAAACACCATCAGCAACCAAGAACTACTTATTCGGAGTAACCAGGAGGACATGCACACCATCATAGCTGGCAGACGCTGGAGTTGGGTTGGCCATGTCCTCAGAAGGGACCCTGATACCATCACAAGAACAGCTATGCTATGGACCCCCGAGAGAAAGCGAAAGAGAGGCCGACCAAAAACAACTTGGCAGAGAACTGTGGAAGCTGAGATGCAAAGAATGAACCACAGTTGGGGCACTGTACGAAGGATGGCCGCCGACCGAGCAAGGTGGAATCAATTTGTTGCTGCCCTACAAGACGCCACCAGGCGTGATGGCCACTGACTGCTTTGACGGTTGGCGGTTATGGATCAAAGAAGAAGAAGAAGAAGATAAAAGAAACTTGTTAAGTGGATGGGGGTGATATTTGGTAAATAACTATAGCATACTCTTGAAATATTACAAACGTAAGAGCATTAGTAAAACCCCAAAAATGTTGCGGATTCGAGAGAGGAAGTTCTTAAATCTAAAGCAAGAACAAACTGGGGGCTGAACACGGTATGCGAGTATAAAAAAACAAACAAAGAAACAAACACACAGAGAAACTTTGCTAAGAATACAACTTTTGTTCGATAAGAAACAGAATTAACGGTCTCACTGCCTGATTTGATTGTGTTCTGAGACACATTTATGACTGTCAAAATGATGTTTTTGTGGAATAAAGCCCTATTTATGAAAAAATTAATTGATTTGTGTATTTATTTTCTTATCTGCACATGCATGGTAAACTATAGAACTAATTCCTCTCATACTGAATAGGGGACCCAAAGACGCAGCAATACAGAATGCAGTCAGCGACTCATAGCTTGACTGCTTGCGTCAGGGAACCAGAGCTGACCAAGACCCTACTCCACGTGGTGGTCCTGGAAACAGGCTGCATCACTGCAGTCTGGCTGAGAGAGTAGGGATCGAAGAGGGAAGGCAAACCCGGTCCCAAAAAACGCCGTGCTGAAGGATGAGCCGGCCGAAAGGCGCAGATATCGCAGCTCCGCTCTAAACAGACACAACGCAACCAACGTCCTTTTCTGGACGAACGAGGAAAGAAAAAGAAGAACGCTGAATATGGGGTACGGGAAGGTTTATTGAAAGCCAAGGGGGTGCGGGAAGGTTTTGTAGCCGTGTATACCGTGCTTTATTCAGAAAACCGGCTATTACTCTAACAAGACGGAGGAAGCACAGACCGCCCCATAATTTTATATTTTATGAGAAACAGAAAATAATAAATTATAGTGTCACATATTTAGGGCAGAGTCGCTTCTACACGCTATTTCTAATAGTTGGGTGACTTCCCCTGACCAATCGGATAGCTCAGATTTACCCCGGGGAATATAGAACAACGACGCCATCTAGCAGTTAGAATGAAGGAGCGAAACTGAAGAGGACGTGTCTGGTCCAGCTCTACATATTCCTTAGTTTGAGGAAATCAACTTCAACATTTATTATAAAATGTGTATTTCAGGACATTGAGTGGTTTTATATTCCTTACTTGCGTAAGTAGTGACTATCATTCAACGTATATTTTAACTAGAGCTTCCAACTCTGGTTGCAGCAGAACTAGGTTCGAGGATTGAGTCAATTTGCAAAACTAGTCCTACACCTCAAACCATGCTGATTAGAAAATATCCTTGTGTTGGAAAATATTTAACTCAAGGAATACTTATGATGATAAAGAAATCAAGGACTAATCTGAAGGGATGAGAATATGTCGTCGAACCTAAAATAAAACGTTAACCTAAAGGAAGGAACACGGTAGAAAGAAAAAGTTCGCCATATTTGACAAATTGAGTAGGCCTATGAGATAAAGATGCAAAAGGGATTTTTGCATCGATGAAAGCATCTGATGATATGTTAGAACTTTATTGTGCTTATTATTGTAAAAATGTTCTGAATTCCAGACTTTTGTTGAAATTTAACTTCATGCTGAAAGATATTAAAAGATTTGCATGAAATAGAACGTTGTTGAAAAGGTGAATTTCTACAGTTTGAGATTAAGCTAAGAAATCTATCCATCTCAATTAAATTTGCTACATCAACACCTAAGAGAAGAAAATCGAACCTGGTGACCCAATCTTACAAAGGAGAGGAAAATATATCTCTAGCGGTCAAGGCTAGTTAACCAAACCTACTCTCTATAAAGTAAACTGAAAACCCTGCATACCCCGGCACTGCCACAGTTTACTGAAAGCCAAGCGGGTGCGAGAAGGTTTACTGAAAGCCAAGGGAGTGCGGGAATGTTTACTGAAAGCCAAGCGGATAAGAGACGGTTTACTTAAAGCCAAGCGGGTAAGAGAAGGTTTACTGAAAGTCATGAGGGTACGGGATGGTTTACTGAAAGCCAAGGGGGTACGTGGACTTGAAAAGGTTGGACCCAAAGACTTACAACAAAGAACAGAAATTCAGTTACAAGCATACATCTTAGATAATAAAATAAAGGGATGAAAATGGATCGGTTACATACGGCGCAGACACCAGAGAAAGACGAATAAGGCAAACAAAGACTGGACCCCAAAGAAGCATAGAGAGAATGGTTGGCCCAGAGTTACTTTAAACGGACATTTAAAGAAGAACTCCAGAATGGACTGAAAATAAATCGAAAGATACGCTAACTCTGAGCCAGATGGTATTTAGTTTTTATCACTGCCTTCGGGCACTACTCGGTCAGGTGTTGGTCACGTTGTTAACATCCCAATTACAATAAAGTAGCTACAGTAACTAGAACTCAATCAAAGCAATATGAAAAAAAATGATCAAGAAGTGTGTTGTTCATGAAAACTTGACGTAACACTTCAAAATCATCTTGATGACCTTCATATACCATTGACACAAGAAAGGTCAATGAATATCTTCCCCAAGAAACGTATTTAAGTAAGTACGGGAATGTCACGTTTTTCGAAAAGAGTGCGTGAAGTCTTCAACTTCAATTATATTTGAATCAATCAGTGCCATTTAATTCACCAAAATGCTTAGGCCTTCAATAAACACATGCCAAATCCTCAGCTCTTTTTTCCCCTATTATTTCTTCGTCATTGTAGTTTCTCTCTCCAGCTCTCTTCTCCGTGTGTCTTTTGGTCTACTTCTACTTCTCTTACGAACATTCCAAGTGCCAAGCCTGGAAATTTTCCTAGACGAAAACAGTTCGTCTGCAACCCAGACTCCTTTCTGATTTCTCTAGGTTGCTTCATTGTGACGTATAATGGAAATATAGCTTACAGTAATCTGACAGCCTTTGCTTTCCCATTTAGTGTCTACCATTTGCCAAGCCAAACCACGCATATTTCTGTTTGTATGACTCACCTTTGAATCCACACCCTTTTTCTGGGAACATAACAACAGAGTTGTTTACCAACTTTTCGCAACCTGCCAGTCTTAACAGGGGAGCGAATCACGTTTGCTTATCTGAGTTTCTTTCGCGAGCCGATATGCCAATTATTGGTCATTCGACAGATGCACGTGGAAATAACGGACTGTGTGAAGAGATACCGGGGCGATAATATTTTCATGACCACCTTTGATGTTCGTACGTTCAGGGGGCGGTAAATTGTTTGATCTGCGAAAGGGGACGAAATCTAAGAGAGGCCCGTTGCACGGCCAAGTCTTCTGATGTCGGTCAACATCGCTGAGAAGAGCGAACGAATAAACCTTTGATCCGGGAAACGCAGTTTCCTGATTTCTCGGTTATGCAGAATGTGTGAATTATAACATCCTCTAGTGATAATAACACCATGATCTGTATATATACTGCGTTCTCTCCAGATCAGTTAGCAGAGTCGCTCATAAAATTTTGGATAATCTAAACACGCCTAAACTAGAACCATTCTTCGCTAAATGTGTTAAATAGTCTCGTGGGGATTTCATTTTTCTGATTTGTGGTAACAGAAATTGTGCTTAAGTGTTAAAATGTGTTAAGTTTACCATTTTAATTCACTGTGACTCCCTAGCGTTAAAACTAGAGAAATAACATAACGCGTAGATATTTTCTTTCCAGTTGTTCAGTTTAAATGTAAATTCCATCACCCCACTTTCTTACACAAGAAGATACGGTTTAGCTGACTGGGATTATTACGCGTGACGGATGAGTGACATAATAGAATTCGCATTATATTTCATTGTGTGAAATTATATAAGTGACTAGTGTTAATATCATGTGACTAAACAACAGACGCCGACAATCAAATAGCTAGTAGTGACAGGCGATTTTTGTTAAAGTGCGCGTATGGATTAAATTAATTAATAATTGACTTTGTGCGCTGTTCATTTTCTCGCGGGCAATGACGGGGGAGGGCACATACCCTTTTTACCAGACATGCCATAGCGGAAAACTTACGTGTGGATAGGATAGTAGCATTTCATTTTTTCACAAATGTTCTTTTTTCCTAAATAGTACCTGATCAAAAAAACCAGCGGTCTTAAATTGGGTCTTCGACTTTTTGGGCTAGTTCGGTCCTCTTTCTTCATTCAGAGAAGGATTAATGGTGACTTTTTCCCTGCTTACAAGTCCCAAGTTCCTTCGTGAACCGGTTGGGCCAAAGAAACAAATAAACATTAATATTAAATCTTAACTGGACTGTACCTTACCCAGAATTATTTATTCAATTTTTCCAGCCCACTGGGCATACGAAAGAGCATATATTCCTGACGTTTGACAGCCGTATCAACGGAGTGATCCAGAAAGTTGCGCTGTTTCAAAATCGGCACTCACCATAGAGCCAGCCGATAGGATTTACCATCATCATTTTGTTTTACAAATTGTAACATTTTTTCTTAGCAACCAGATGTTTCGCAATAATGGATTAATTTTCTCCTTTTGCAAATGCGAACGTCCAGAGCACGTCTTGCTTCAGTAACTATTCGCGGTGACCTTTGTTTCATCCAGGGAAAATAAAACCACCAAATTTGGCGTCCACCTTGTAAGGATTATTCGATATATAGGCTGGACTGGGGCTAATTTGGCAACCCACCTGACAGTATAGGTTCAGGAACTATTGTATTTTTTCAAGGGATATCAACACCACGATTGAGTAAGCGAGATTGTTTGTGGCCACGTATGACAGAGAGAGAGAGAGAGAGAGAGAGAGAGAGAGAGAATATTTTCATTTGTTGCAAGCATTGTACTAACTTCTTTTTTTATTTCGCTAGACTTATGTACTTTACTGAGTAGTAATTTAGCGGGAACTTGTTCTTTACAGTCTATTCTGTAACCTAGTGCTAATCTTTGACCTTTAGGGTATTAACTTCTTTTGGGATCTTTTCTCAACAAGGGGAGGGCACTTATTCGGTTATTTTCATATGTCTGTAAACATAATTTTATTGATTTCTCTATATGTTTGATGTTGTAAAGTTTAATGATAATAAACACTAAAAGAGAACTTAACTTTGTGTGTTGGTCAGACCCATACCCATTAACCATAGTTTTTCACGTTTGTGTGTCTTGTTGTCATATAATTGTGTGTTTGTGTTTAGTTTAACTTATAGTTCTAGATATAGGGAGGTATTAGATTGTCTTATTCTAAAATTTAGTCGTATAAATAGGCTGGACTAGAGAAACATTTCATTCCAGAGACAGATCTTTTCCTTAAACTATTCACTCGTGAAATCTATTTCTTACACCTTTATTCTCACATATGTACCACTATTACCTCTGCTCAGACGGGACCATAAATATCTTCTAACCTATCTAAAATTTACGACATTCATGAGGATCCTTACCAGAAGACCTTCTTCTGTCTTGGATGGCTGAATTGAATCGTTTCTTTTAGGTGACCTGTTCATGTTGTGTGTTGAAATTTATGCTGCTGAACATTTCTACAGGAGGAGGTAACATGCGCAACAATTTACATAGCTGCTTTTTTTAGGACGGGCAAAGTAGGTTGCTTCTTTTTTCCGTATTTTTCTTCTTCAATATTTTCTTCTTATTTTTCTTTTTCAATATCTTCTTCGTCTTTAGCTCTTCTTCTTTTTCCTCGCTCTCTAAATCTTCTTCGTCATTTTTACCCGTTCCTCTCCTCATTCTTCATTATTATTATCTTCTTTTTATTTTCATTATCATCTGTTTCATCTTTATTCCTTTTAAGAGCAACAGTAGCGTTTTTTCGTACATGCGCCTAGAATGACTATCTCCTCTAGTTCTGATTTCCGCCATATTCATGGAATAAAATCTGTGTTTATTTCACTGAAACGACTTCTTGTAGCCACTTGTAGCTTCTTCCCATAGATCTCACTGTCAGTGCCAGCCACTGAAGAGCTCGTAGTCTGCTCATTAAACCGCCTTCTGACCTGTCTAATTAACCTCGATAATACTACAGTTCACCTGGTGAAAAGTTAATACGTATGGGAGCGGCTCAGAGCAAAAAATGTTGGACGTGCATGAAATTTGTCAAATAATAGAACGATGAGTGCGAAAATTGAAGAAATAAAGTGATAATACAGGAGATAACGAACATGGTGTAAAAGAACATACACAAATATCGTTACAGCGGCAATGAGCGAGATGACAGACTAGCTTCGAGAGCACCCATAGTGGGGCACTGGATATGGATAAGGGAGAGATACTAAGGACCAGTGGCGTACTAAGGGGTGAGAGGGGAGGGGGCGGTCCGTCCCGCGTGACGGCCAGGAAGGGGGTGCAGTCCGACACTATTACGATAGTACATACTGTTAAAAATATTCTTGCAAGTATGTTTCTGATGGAGGAGGATGCCAACGGTTGGATCCGCCCCAGGTGCCAAATACTTTAGAGGCGCCTCTGCTAAGGACTTACATTTATGATTACCATTTAGAGAATGACATTGCAATAGATGTCTTAACAAGACTGTTGGAATTTGGCATCAAACGTAAGACTAGCTGGAATGGGCGTATGAGAGGATATACTCGTACAACCAGCGAGCTACAAGATCAGTTAGAATTCAACACGTTCGACATTTGCTGAAGGAGACTAAGCACCTATGGGTTTGCCTAGAGTGCAGTGAGGTCGATTCTAATCAACAACAATAACAATATCCAGCCAATACTCCGGTTCCCGATTCGTGTTTTCCAGCAGCACAGGTACAATCAATTGTAATCAATGCGATCAATAAAATTCCTTGGGTTAAGGCTGCAAATGCGATATGATTTACCCGTAACAATCGTGTCTGCTCAAGGTTCTTCAACTTCATAATCTGGTCAATAATTCTCGAGCACCCTGTACATTCATTTTTTTATTTATTGCGACTACTTGTTGCAGTTAACTTCTTGCTAGCCTTTTTTGCAGCTCTCAAGGGTTTCTGAAGAGACCTGGACAGTAGAGATGGCTACTGTGTTTATGTGTCGAAACAATGTGTCGAAACTGCGTCGTACCCGAACGATTCGATTGCGTTTTTGCGGTGCGAAACAACGTCCTGTCTGTTTTGCTTGTCTCAAGGATTCGACACATAAACAGCACTTCATTCCCGGGCTGTTTTGCAAAAGGCACACTGTATCTATGAGCACATATGGCGTTCTAGATAGTATGGAAAATCAAACAACATAATTTTTTTTAAATAATTCCTCAGGACTGAATACTCTATTAGGTGTCTGATCGCTGTTTTCTAGTTTTATATAATGTGTCATTATTACTGTTATTATTATAATTTTTTTCACTTTTACTGCAGCTGTCAGCATGTTCCCCTTGCATATCATCATAATGAAAACGACTGTGTAAAATTCTTAACAGTGGTCACACGAAATACCATAGATTTGTACTAACGAGAATAAGTAAAAAATCTGCATACTAGGGTGTCAGACTCATGTCTGTTTCAAATTTACTTGTAGTCGCTGTTTCGAAACATTCTTTCTTTTTCACCAAGCGTAATTATACGCATGTTATCTCTTGTCTGCTCAAGGTGTTTTCAATACATAATAGTCTTGTCAACCTAATTCTTCATCGGGGAGAAGCCCTGAGCAAAGACCAAAGTAAAATGTAACGTGTTCATTTTATTTTTTTTCAAAAGTATGCGACTAGAGATGGCTTGTGTGCAGTTCGAAACAATGCTTGAAACAGCGAGCGATACACTTCCTGCCTTGTTTCTTTCGCTGTTTTGCAGCGACACACTGTCTGAGCCTATGTAATGAATCAACCGTTCGGAACATTAGTATGGAATATCAAACATGAATTTTTCAGGGATGTATTATGATTGACTTGAATTACAGTGAACTGAGAAGTTATAGACTAAATTGTCAGTGTTGCATTGTCAAAAGGCGCTATGTTAAAGTTGAAAGTGTCAGCGTATAAATGTAATATACACACATTAGCTGCTGTGCTATGTGTACTCGGTGGAATCATTGTCTACCAAAACTAGCTTACTCTAGTTTGATATCATGTGTTATTATTACTGTTATTATTATTGTTGTTTTTTATTATTTTCCCATGCAGCTATCTGTTTTATTACATCATAATGAAGACTTGTGTAAAAATATTGAATTGTGGTCACACGAAACGCCATAGATTTTCACACACGACAGTAAAAACAGAGGAAAGTGTCTCACACAGTTCATGTATACCCGCGCCGGTACTGTCTATAAGAGACTTCTTTCTCCCCGATACGGGCAATCGTTCCTCACTGAAAAGGGGTTTCGAGGGGTGTCAATTTGCCCACCTGCATTTGCAACGGTGGCTTCGTGCTCGATAAAGGGCCAAAATTGAAAGAAAGAATGAACTTGTTACGTGACGCCATTTCTTATCTTATCTTCTCTTTTTGTTGTCCTTGTCTCTTTTTTCCCTCATCAGTTTGTTCTAATGTCACTGTCATGGTATGTTTATAGCTGCCGTGGCTTAAGTGCTCTTTTAGAGTGCTAATTTGGATTACACCGGCGAATAAGGTTGTGGTGGGAAGGCGAAAGCCAGGAATTAATTCACGGCTAGAAAGCCGCACTGTGCGCACCATTGTTGAATGCCGGTACGTTGTTCTAAAGACATTGCCATTGTTCTACGGGACAGCAGGTTATAGTTAGTCATGTTATTTTGTATAGAACAAGCGATATGGTGGCGACATACGTAGGTGGTATCCATTGGTGGTGATTATTGACTCCTTGGTTTGGTATTTCAATGGTAGTTCGATTATAGGTTCAATATGCTGAGTGTCACGACGCTATTTCGCAGTGACGAAAAATCAGGTTGGCGACATTGTTAACACTTAGTTTTGGCAACATTGGGAGAACTACCCGCAAGTCATGTGATTAGCGGAAGCGGGAATTTTAGGCGCCAAGAGGGGATTGGTCTTCTAGCCGCGTCTGAGTGAGGACGTACCTATTTTTCCCTTGCCAGTATTTTTTTCTGAGAAGTGTGCCATGAGAGGTGTATTTTAAGTTTTTGCCTTAGTGCGGATTAAGTGGATTGTATTGTATTGTATTGTATAATTCTAGATTTTTAATGTATTATCTAGTGGAATTTCCTATATACCGCAGAGGATGAGTTGTTCATGATTTAAGTATTGCTTTGTCGTAGATTGTGGATCGCTAGGATGAGCGATAGTCAGTACAGTATTGTACAGTGTAGTCATACTGATTTGTATGTGGCTAGTAGATAATTTATTTGAGGCAAGTGTCTCGGGCATTTAAATATTTGTATCCCATACGTTTTGTTGGCCGTGTGAGGCTTAATTGTGTGTGCGTATTCTAATAAAGGGAAGTACCTGCAGCAGGTGTTTATTTCTTGTGTCAGCCATTATGTTGTGGTCATGCTCCTAGGGAGCGAGCCGATAATTAGTAGCATTGTGCAGTTGTGATAAATCCACAATATATTTGGTTCTGACACTGAGCCATAGTTTTCTTTACGTGTGGTCTGTTTACTATCCCGCCAGTGTCCAGGAGTGCTTTGACTTTAGCGCTCCTTTGCTGTAACTCACACCATTTGATGGTCATGTTATTTAGTTGTGAATAAAGTTTATTGAGATTTCCCTTGTTCTAAGATGCCGTTATGTGTATGTGGTTGTCCTTGACAGCCCGAGTCCACTTCTGTCACGTTTTGTAAATCCACTGCGGTAACTAATACGGATGGTGATTGTTAACCCCCCCTTTCCACCTATCTATGAATGCGTCAGGCACCATGTTGTCACTCCTCAAAACTTGACCAGAAAACGTTGACTCTGGTTGATGCCAGTACGCAACCATTATTTCAGTAAAACAATAATACACATAAATTGGCATGTTGTGGGCACTCTTAAGAAATAAAGAAGTAGAACACTAGACACCAGAAAAGCAACAGAAGTGATAGGCTTGCCGGGGACTAGAACCCAGGACTTTCCGAACGGCACCATCACCTCGCTACGGGAGTGAATTGTGACTAACAACACTGCCAACTAAGTACAACAAAAATTATGCTTCGTAGACAGTGGTCGTTAGCACGACTACCCCCACGTAACTACGGAATATTTGACCGAAGAACGAACGACGCAGACTAATTATAGACGCAATCACTTCTTCCTATACACATGTTTAGACCGGATAGCACAATACAAAGACCGTAATACAGTGTCTAGAAGAACAATACAGCACAAGACCCTACAGACAAAGTTCACTTTCACGATGGTTTAATGGCAGAAGATAAAAGAAACGGGTACTCACCTCTCTCTCTCTATTTTTATGAAACAAGAAATAAAGCTACAGTGAAGATTTCACCGAGATACTGAGAAATACTTGACAGCGCATACGGCGATCCCTGCTGGTATGTTGTTGGAAAACAACTTCACATTTTCAACCAGCTTGAATAGATGGGATAAGAGTGTAGAGAAAGATAGGTTTAGACGAGTAAATTCAAGATTTCAGAAGTTCTAAAATTCATTACAGTTCATTTGTAATATATGAACTGTGCAGTTCCCAGGGGTCTTGGAAGAGAATAAAATAACAAATTGGCCATGCACCCTCAGGCCACAGGAACTAGTGAAGTTATCGTATTATCAACTTTATGTGCAGTCTCAAAGTATAGTTGTGACATCATTGTGGCGAGATGGATAATTAGAGATAAACAATAGATCAAGTCAAGGTATTCTTGACCTATTGAAACACCCCAGTCTCAGGATTGAGCTCTGGTGAATGGATGGCACAGGATATAGTCAGACTGTTAAGTACTCTTGCCCAGATGGTAAAGTGATATAGATCAAGAGCCTACCTTGCCTTCCTGCTACGACTACATCTATGCTTTTATAAATTATTCCTAATTAATTAATTCACAAATACAGAACATGGAAATGATTTAACAACTTCAGAAGTTAACAAAATCAATCAATTTACTTTATTGCTTAATCCTCTCTGTATTTGGAATGAAAACAAGGATATGTATTTATAAATTTACATTAATCAAAATAAGTGACAATAAATATTCACTATTTACACAGTTAAAAAAAAACTGTCCTTGTTTACTGTCTATTTCATCATCTGACTATCACCTGATTCTGGTATATGAATTGTGATAATGTTTTTGTTATGCACTTATCTTCCGAAATTCCTGGTCTGTGGAGCTGCAGTGCTACACCCAGTTGTTTTATAGCTGGTATTGACACACAGTTCAGTCAGTATGCTGGATTACTATCACAATGTGGAGACCAGATACACATGAGTGGTCCAATCTCTTTCGTGTTCCGTTGTCACAATACTTCGGAAAGCACTGTTGGATCCACCACCAGATTGAACGTCAAACCTGCAATATGATAAGCCTTGTGGACAGTATCGTTCCACAGATTATCATAAATCCTAGTGTGTGTGTGTGTGTGTGTGTGTGTGTGTGTGTGTGTGTGTGTGTGTGTGTGTGTGTGTGTGTGTGTGTGTGTGTGGTGTTAGTGTCATCAGAGTGTGCATGGGAATAAGGTACCCATATGTCTATATAAATATAATGAGTATAAATACGACTGTGTATTCCCGTATACAAGCGACTCCATGCGTTTATCACGAAAACTGTTATAATCAAACGGATGGGCAGATATTTACGTATTGATATCGTGAGCTATTCGTGAGGTGGGTGAGGGAACGGCGGAATCCATAGCCACGTGAGAGTGTTTACAGGAACGTCTTCAAATTGCATGATTATTTAAACAGGCTGATGATTGCAGAAGATTGGGACACTGGAAAAAGCAAACTCGTCGTCAGAAACAAGATAGAGATAAAACAAATATTAATAATCACCAGGAAAATGTGCAGGAAAGGATGTGTAAGAGCTTCATTAAACATCTAAAAATAACATCTATTTTATTGGAAACACGCTAAGTTTAATAATGGGTATTTACGTAATGCACAATATGGCAAGCGTAATGCACACTACGACCGTTTACTAAATACTTGTTCCGTGTGTTTGATTAATACTTATTATAATGTTTTTGCTATTATATACTCTAGGTCAGACAAAGGTCATGGGACCCAAAGATGCAGCAATAGAGAATGCAGTCAGCGACCCATAGCTTGACTGCTTGCGTCAGGGTCAGCGAACCAGAGCTGACCAAGACCCTACTCCACCTCCAAGTGGTGGTCCTAGAAACAGGCTGCATCACTGCAGTCTGGCTGAGAGAGTAGGGATCGAAGAGGTAAGGCAAACAAAGTCCCAAAAAATGCGGTGCTGAAGTCGGATGTGTCGGCTGAAAGGCGCAGATATCGCAGCTCCGGTGTAAACAGACACAACGCAACCAACGTCCTTTTCAGGACGAACGAGGAAGAAGAAGAAGACAGAGGTCATGACACTAAATGTGGGCAATCCTGAGCCAATTACAATAAGGAACTAGAAGTTAGAACTGACACATTTACTTACCTAGGATGCATAGTAACACCTGACGGCGGAACAAGCAAGGACATTAACAACAGAATCAATAAAGCGAGAACAGCCTTTGCTAGTCTCAACAACATTTGAAAGTCTTCCCAGTACAGTACAAACACCACATTAAGATTGTATGAGAGCTTGGTACTTTCTGTGCTTCTCTATGGCGCGGAGTGCTGGAGAGTAACAGAGAAGGAAATGTCGAAACTGTCCTCCTTCCACACAATCTACCTAAGGAAAATTCTCCGAATCTTTTGGCCGAATACCATCAGCAACCAAGAATTACTTATTCGGAGTAACCAGGAGAACATGCACACCATCATAGCTGGCAGACGCTGGAGTTGGGTTGGCCACATCCTCAGAAGGGAACCTGATACCATCACAAGAATAACTATGCTATGGACCCCCGAGGGAAAGCGAAAGAGAGGCCGACCAAAAACAACTTGGCGGAGAACTGTGGAAGCCGAGATGCAAAAAATGAAACAGAGTTGGGGCACTGTACGAAGGATGGCCGCTGACCGAGTAAAGTGGAATCAATTTGTTGTTGCCCTACAAGACGCCACCAGGCGTGATGGCTACTGACTGCTTTGACGGTTTGCGGTTATGGATCAAAGGCGAAGAAGATACTGTAGGTCACCAGAACTGCCATGCTATAGACTCCAAAAGGACAGGGAAAGCAAGGACGACTAAACGCCACTTGGCGGAGAAAAATGGAGGCGGTGATGCTAAGCACGAACCAGATCTGAAGCACCACACTGAGGATGGCTGTCGATAGAGCAAAGTGGAGATAGTTTATAGCTGCTCTACAAGATGCCACATGGAACAAAGGAATAATTGTCAAATTGCCCAAGAAGGGAGATCTTGCAGACTGCAATAATTGGAGAGGAATCACTGTTCTCTCAGTTCCCAGCAAAATACTAGGCAGGATAATTATACAGAGAATCTCAAAAGCAGTAGACCACAAACAGAGGAAAGAACAAGCACGATTTAGAAAGAACAGAAGATGTGTAGATCATATATTTACCCTCAGGAACATTATAGAGCAGTGCTCAGAATGGCAAAGACAGCTGTACATTAATGTCGTTGATTTTGAAAAGGCTTTTGACAGTATACATAGGGACAGTTTATGGAAAATACTGAGGGCTTATGGAATTCCAAGCTGCATAGTGTCAATCATAAAAAGCCTCTATGCCAACTTTACGTGTTGCGTTGCGCAGAGCAACCTAACCTTTGAGGTGAAGACAGGAGTACGACAGGGATGCCCCTTATCAGCCACTCTTTTTTTATCAGTCATAGACTGGGTGATGCGCCAGACAACAGAGAGCAATCCAAGAGGAATAAGATGGACTACATTTTCTATATTAGAAGATCTGGAATATGCAGATGACATTGCACTACTAGCACATTCACATCAACACATCCAGGAAAAAACGGATAGACTTAATAAGTATAGCCAGCAGGCGGGCTTGAACATCAATCTAAAGAAGTCAGATGTCATGACGCTCAATGTGAGCAACCCTGAGCCCATATCAGTAAGGAATCAGTAACTGAAACAGATAGACACCTTCACATACCTAGGATGCATAGTAACACCAGACGGCGGAGCAAGCAAAACATCAACACCAGGATGAACAAAGCAAGAACAGCCTTTTTTAGTCTAAACAACATCTGGAAGTCCTCTCAGTACAGCACAAGCACAAAATTAAGATTATATCAGAGCTGTGTGCTTTCTGTGCTTCTCTATGGCGCGGAGAGCTGGAGAGTTACGGAGAAGGAAGTGTCGAAATTGTCCTCTTTTCACACAACATGCCTAAGAAAAATTCATCGAATCTTTTGGCCGAATACCATCACCAACCAAGATCTGCTTACTCGGAGCAAGCAAGAGGACATGCACACCATCATAGCTAGCAGACGCTGGAGCTGGGTTGGCCATGTCCTCAGAAGAGACCCCGATGCCATCACAAGAACAGCTATGCTATGGACCCCTGAAGGAAAACGAAAGAGAGGCCGATCAAAAACAACTTGGCGGAGGACTGTGGAGGTTGAGATGCAAAGAATGAACCAGAGTTGGGGCACTGTACGAAGGATGGCCACCGACCGAGCAAAGTGGAATCAATTTGTTATTGCCCTACAAGACGCCACCAGGCGTGATAGCCACTGACTGCTTTTGACGGTCGGCGGCTAAGGATAAAAGAAGAAGACAAGACGCCACCAGGCGTGATGGTCACCGATTGCTTTGTCAGTCAGCGGCCAAGGACCAAAGAAAGAAGATACTCTAGGTCAGCTGCCGGCAACCCAGAAGTTATGGGAATCTACTTTAGAACGGCTGAGCTCTCTAAAGATCTCCACTTTGATAAAATCATGTCTGTGTTCATGTTTCAGAAATTTATAATCTTGGAATAAGTGCAACCTTATTGTAACTGTTATCTCTACCAGGCAATCTGATTCCTGACATTCCGTCGACAGAGCGGTGGACAAATTCAAACTAAATGATATTTTATCGAACGTTAACTTCATTCCAAACAAAATGCTATTTTACCGTACGTTAACTTCACTTCAAACAAAAGATCGCTTTTTGTCTTATGTAGTTCATAAATAAAGTGACGTTTAGTCAGGTAGCTAGGGGTTTTCACTGCGATTGTTGTGAATGTACTTTTAAAAATGGAGACACCGCACTTTTATGTTCCGGAAGGAAAGGGCTAATTCGCAATTTACATACGTAAAAAAAAAAAATCCTCCTCACTCCGCTACCTAGAGATCAAATGATTTCCACCGGTAGATCAGGAACCACCAGTTGCCGACCACCGCTCTAGGTGTTTGTCACAGACGAACTCAGCTGACCCTGAATCGTGGGATTCTATAGTACGACCCTTTGTAGTGACCCCTTCGTTAGCATCAGTGCCCCCGAATAGTTTGGTAACTCTTCATCTAACGAGAATTTATTTTCACCTGGACTCATTGTTATGAAACCGTTCCACGCAGATGGCCAACACGTTGGCTGATTAATATGTGGACAGTTTATCTACCGGTCATTCTGGTCATCGCATTGATTTAAGGAAAGATTAAATCACGCCCACGGACATCGCCCAAGCAATGATAGGAAGTTATTTTCATTAACTTGGGCAGTGGGGGCGTTGCCTACTTCAAACAGAGAGAGCGGAACAGGATCAAACAGACACGGAAGTTGTTTCAGGAACGTTGAGCGGAGCGATCAAAGCAGTAGTGGTCCCGGAAACGAGACGCAAGCTTTCCTGGCGGAATTTTCGCACCTCTATGTTAAGCGCAAAACCGACCGCAGACGGAGCGAACGGGGGAAGATGTCGGATGCAACGAACGGGGAAACGGGAAACCAGGGGACGGCATCTCTCTGTAGTCTGTCGGTCAGATCCCCGAAAGTCTCCTGAGATCTAAAAAAAGTGTCAACTTTCTTATGCCCCCCTCATCTTTAATTCCATTTTAAATATATACAGACCACTAGAAAGCCAGGCTATCAATCAGTGCCAGAGATTTTTAAGATTCACTAGCTATTAGTAGAAAGTTGCTAGATTACCATCTGAAATTGGTGGCTTCAAATTGGAGTGTTTCTTTTTCTGTGCACGGTATAATATATTTGTTAAAGTGATCAGTGGTCTAGTGCTTTCATTTTATTTCACTGGATTTTGTGTTTATTTAATCTATTTAATTAAACTCATCCTAAAAGTTCCAGTGGTAAATTTAATGATATATCTATTATAACATTTCCAAAAATAATAGATGTTTGAATGTTAAAGTAACTTTTAAAGTCGCGAAGGAATTTATAATTAATAAAATTAGTTCAGTCCTATATATCATCATCATCTCAACCCATAACCCGTCATGGGTCGTAGGGGTGCCATGGTGGAAGCATCAGCAGACAGGGTCCTCCACTGCTCTCTATTCTCAGCAATGCGTACAAGTGTGGAGAAACCGTGTCCTGCCCATTCTTTGATGTTATCAGCCCAGGATTTTCTTTGCCTTCCTCTTCTCCGTTTACCTTCGACTGTTCCCTGGAGGATCGTTTTCGAAAGGGAGTCATGACGAGTTACATGCCCAAACCAGGCAAGCTTTCGACGTTTTACTATTGACAAAAGTGGTTCTTGATGGCCTGCATAGGTGTTTATCTTCTCTCTAACATAGACATTTGTTTTGTGCTCTTTATAGCAAATGCGCAAAATTCTTCTATAACATTTATGCTCGAAAGCCTGAATCCTTCGCTCCGTATCTGCAGTGAGTGTCCAGCCCTCACACCCATACAAGAGAATAGATAATACAAGTGATTTGTATAATTTGATCTTCACAGGAAAACTGATGTTACTTTTCCAGATCACATTCAACCTTGTCATGGCAGCTGAGGCCATCTCAAGTCTTGTCTTGATTTCTTTATTTGATCTTCCATCACTACATATAGTGGACCCGAGATATTTAAAGGTGTTAACTTCTTCTAACGTTTGCCCATTTAACGTAATGTTGGTCGGAACATGTTTCTTATGGCTATTCACCAATATCTTGCTTTTTTCTATATTAATTTATATCCCATATGTTCTTGTTACTTTCTCCAGTCTAGAGGTAAGGTCTTGAAGTTCTGATTCTGTTCCAGCTATTAGATCAATATCATCAGCAAAACGTAGATTACACAGAGGTCGGCCTCCAATCGATATGGTTGATTTATAATCGTAGAGAGCCTCCTGCATAATATGTTCTAGATAAATGTTAAAGAGCACTGGTGACAGGATACATCCCTGGCGAACTCCTACAGTTGTTTTGAAAAATTCTCCAATGTCATTGCTTGCAAAAACAGCACTGCTTGCGTCCTTGTATAGTGCTTCAATGATATCTATGATGTTGGTATCAAAATTGAATTTTCTCATTATTTGCCATAAACCTTCATGCCAGACTCGATCGAAGGCTTTTGTGAAATCGATGAAGTTATGGTATAAATCATGTTGATGCTGGAGATGTTTTTCGATCAGTAATCTAATATTGAAGATTTGTTCTGAGGTACTTCTTTTTGGTCTAAAGCCAGCCTGTTCCTCTGACAAGATTTCTTCTGATTTCTGTTTTTATTCTGTTCAAAAGTATCCTTAACATCACCTTACTTGGATGACTAATAAGGCTAATGGTTCTGTAGTTCTTGCACATTTTTAGATTTCCTTTCTTTGGAAGCGGTATTACTAATGACTGCGTCCATTCTTTTGGCCATTTTTTTGTACTCCATATCTTCTGGCAAATTGTTGTCATGATTTTTACTATATCTGGTCCTCCATATTTCAAGAGCTCTGCTGGTATATTATCCACACCCGGTGACTTCCCTCTTTCATCGAACATATAGCCTCTTCCACTTCTTCCCGTAGTATTGCTGCATTTCCGAGTTCTCTGTTTTCGCACTTAATGTTGTTTAATATGCCTAAGTCAGTGTCAAGTTTACAGTTATATAATTCTTTACAATATTCTGTCCACCTTCTCATTACAGCTGTTTTTTCATTGAGCAGAGCCCCATTGCTATCTTCTATGACAGTTACCCTGGGCTGTTGGGGTTTTGATAGTCTTCTTAATGTGTCAAAAACTGCCTTGCTGTTACCTTTTATTAGCCCCGTATTAATGGACTCACATTGATCAGCTACCCATTTTTCTTTGGCCTGTTTCATTTTCTTTCTAATATTTTTATTCACCATACTGTATTGCCATGCTGCTTCAGGAACCTCTTTCTTAACCTTTTTCATTTCCCGTCGTGTATCACATAACTTCAGAATGTCATCTGTAACCCATGGTTTGTTTATTTTCTTTCTTTTACCAAGTATTTCTGTTGCTGATTCAATGAGCACGTCTTTCATGTTCTCTGTGATTGAGTTGATATCATCCTCCAAAAAGTTGAGAGCTGCGAATTTTCCTCCAACAGTTGCCTCAAAGATTCCCGCGATTTCTGGATCTTTCAATTTGTCTAAATTGAATCTTAACTGAGAACATCTGTTTTGATTATAGTTCTTTTTGAGTTTAAGCTTGAGCGTCATCAATACCATGTCGTGATCACTACCAATGTCGGCGCCAGGAAAAGTCCTAGTCTTGGCTTTATTAATGCTGGACTTGAATCTTTTGGATACAAGAATAAAATCAATTTGGTTATGTATCTCAGTTTTTGGGGCATGCCACGTTGTTCTTCTTGATAACTTATGAGGAAATAGTGTATTTGCAAGGGTTAGTCCTATATATAAAGATGTGTATTTTAACCATTAGACTCGTGACGTGTTTTCTTAAATACATAATTAGATATAGCCTTAACGGTAAATTACTCGCGCGTTAAGAATATTTGATTTTTGAAGTATGATTATGATTGTCATGGGTTCTATATCTTTTTCTCTAGAATGACCACCTTTGCGATTCCAGCATTATTAATAAATCATACAGAGAGTTCCATACTCGGTTCTTAAACTTCCAGACAGTTCGATGAGACATTTTTAAAAATTTAATCTTGTGGCGGTCCGGTGCGGCCTAGCTGTCAAAATTACATGAAAGAAAGCCTACCCAAGAACATTTAAAATATTATCATCAAATTTAAATTTCAATCTGTAAGATAAACTGGAAGATGAACAGTGCCCGTAGCAATAATTTATTTACGGCTCTAAATGTGAGAGAATACCGATTTACCTGACTGTGACCGAGCCTAGTTTTTCCTCACTGGATTAAAAACTTTACCGGTCAGTGGCTATCATCACGCATTGAAGGATTATACCAGCACCTCATTTTTCACCCCTATGTCGAACTGCGTCAGTGCCATCCCATAGACTCGTTTCTTTATAATAAAACACAAGAACTCTTAGAACTTCAAGTCCGGCGATAAGCGGGAATATTTGCTCTCAGTGAAACCTCGCATTATCTGGGGCGGGACATAGAAGGACTAGACAGTTTTCACATGTCAAGAGTTTAATTATTGTGTACCTAATTCTATGGATTGTCTGATGCTGCAATCGGTAAGTGTGTGGTGTATATGAGTGTGGATCCTCACAGCGTGTATGAATGACAGGAGATTTATTTTTGCAAAACCATTTGTTAACTTGCCTACCGGGTAATACAATTTTCTGTATACCCGACATTGTTCCTTTAAGTGGGATAATTTGTAAACTCTGTTTCATCCCCCCCCCCTTTTTTGTCTTTGCTTAGTAAAGGGAAGACACAATTTGGGATAACAGTATTTTTGTCTACCACCATAACTAATATTGTAACACCTCTTTCAGAGTAATTAACTTCATTGTTAGGTTACATTACCTATGTTCCTGATAACTATCTATCTTGGGACTGGGTTTATCTTTGTCCAATAAGCGGGAAGGGCTTAGTCGATACCAATCTTCTTTACCCCATCCTCACCTTGTTAATTGTATTTTCTGTACTTATGATAATTTCTATGTAACCTGTTGGATGTTTTGATTGAGTTTAAATGCTAGTAAACAGCATAAACATATATAGTACTGTGTTGGACTACCAAGGCCCAAATCCCTCATATTTGTTTAAGATAGTTGTATCCACGTCGACTGTGTGTCTGAAGCACCAAATCGGTGTGAGCGCAGATGTGTGTCTGGAAAACTGGCAAATAATTGTTTGACCAGGAGAGTGGAAGAGAAGATTGAGAGAAACGATTTGTCGTAAATAAGTCTGTCTTTACTCTCCTCCAGCACTCTGTGGAGCATCATATTTACTCGCTAACTTTTTCCTATCACTGAGCCTTTCACCACCATTTTACACTCTAAACCGGACTACTATTTCTAAGACTCATTCTCTCAAAATAAATTTACGACAATATTTAGCTGGCTCGCCGGGATAAAGATATTTTGAGTCTGATCTAAGTCTGGGTCTAACTAGATAGAGTGTGAGTGATCTGTCTTTGTGATTTAGGGAAATAAATAAATAATTAATTACACCCCTAGACAACGCCTTTTAGTATTTGGGTCGTCCACACAGCATACTTACAGGTTGTTTTCTTTCCACAGCAGTAGGAAGTACGGATAATCATAAATTCGGGTTGCTAAATTATCCTCTGGCGGAGTAAATTAAATTTTTTTTTTCTTTATAAGATTTGCTGGGATCGCGTGACTGGTTTTACAGTCACTAAAGGTTTTTGAAGCGTTTGAGTTGAGCTAAGCTAAAGACGGATTGTTCTGATTTTAAAAAATTAAGTTAACTACGTCTCATCTCATAATTGACTTCAGGGACGGAGTTTGTTGTTAGAGAATTAAAATTTTTGTGGAAAATGTTTTTTATTTTTTTCCCTTTTAAATTGTTTTAATATAAATCTTTCTCTACTGTTAGTAATAGTAGATTTTTTTCTAGTGTAACTTACCAATTAATTGGCATAGTTGCTTGCGTTAAAAGTCTTAAGTGACAATAATAGCGGCGATAAGTTAACACACGAGGTCATTAAGTAAATTGTTTTTTACTTTCGGTTTTTCTCGTAGCGGCTTTGATTTCTTTTTCCCTTCTTGTTCTTTCGTACTATTCTCTAGTCATACTACATCTTATTCTTTAACAATGGCAGAAAGGATAAAGATGAGATCCATCCTGAGGCTGGAAGCGAAAGAGGCAGGACTAGACACAGAAGCTGCGAACCTGTTTATCAACTAGGAACTGGAAATATATGACGAAGAGAAACAAAAGCAGAACCAGAGGAAGGAAGAGAAACAAAGAGCAGAAGCAGAGAGGAAGGAAGAGAAACAAAGAGCAGAAGCTGAGAGGAAGGAAGAAAAAGAGAGAGAAGAGAGGGCAGAAGCTAGGAAGAAAGAAGCGGACGATCGTCAATTGGAGCAGAAGAAAATTGAGGCAGAGATGGAAGCTCGCAGGGAAAGAGAGAGAGAGCGAGAAAGACAACATGAACTGGCGCTTAAGGCTTTAGAGAGTCGGGGCGCCTCTACTCCGAATAACGGAGAGCCGTCTTCGCCCCAGTCAATGGATCTCTCCAGCACTCAGTCTGCCCAATTAACGGCGATGTCTTTTGCTTTAGAATCTTTTCCTAGCCCTAATGAAAAAATTGACAGCTACCTAGAAAAATTCGAAAGGCTCGCGAATCTGTATGGGTTAGAGAGTTCCCGCTGGGCACTTAAGCTCTCAACGTCACTAAAAGCTAATGCTTATGACGTATACACAAAGCTGGGATCGAACCAACATGATTACGACATGCTAAAAAAGGCCTTGCTAGAACGGTTTGAGATGACCGCCCGAAAATTCCTGCAAATGTTCAGGAACAGCCGAAAAGAGAGCACGGAAACATTTTCACAGTTCTCTTCACGTCTCACGGGCTATTTGATAAAGTGCATCGAATTATCGGACCTACCTCTTACATATGAGGGACTCCTTGAACTTGTTCTTGTGGAGCAGATAAAGTCAACTTTGTCAAACGAAACCCGTAGATTTTTGGCGGAACAGGGCGCAGTCAGACTTGAGGACATCCTCAATAAGGCCGAACGCTATACCAATGCAATGGCCGAACTTCCCAGCACTAAACGTAAACCCACAGATGAGCCATCTCGAAAACAAAATCTAGAGCAGTCATCCTATTCTTCTAATTCCTCTCAGAATTATAACCAACGAGAAAATAATACCCAGAGACCTCCCCAGGAAAAATCGAAATTCTACAAAACCCGATACCCCCCCAACAACAATTCTGATCAACCCACCAAGCCTACGTGGCAGCGCGGCCACCAAGGTCAAGGAAAAGGAAAGACCCCTACCCCAGGAACGTCTGATCAGGGCAAACAAACCGGTCCAAACCGCGTTTGATGTTTGCATACAGCCTCGAAAGGTAGAGTCAATGTCAGTGATTCTCAACCTGAGGGGGACCGACCCTCAACTCGAGGAACTGTAATTTTGAATGGTACCTCAACTACTTGTCTCTTTGACACTGGACTAAGCTTTAGTTGTATTGTCGGGTAGGCACCTAGTCAAACCCGGTCAGGAGACAGAGGAAACCGTCAAACTTAGTGGAGTTTTCAGGAGTAATGCACCCAGGACGCTTCCTATCGCACTGGTAGAAATACACTCTGACTTTGTCAGAGGGGTTATTAAAGCGGCCATTATGGATGATCCTATCTACCCAGTTATCCTGGGATGTAGATATGTGTTTATTGGGAGACCAAAGGAGCCGATTGTAGCAGCGGCAACCACAAGAGGGCAAGCCAAGAAAGAGAGGGAGCCTGCGCCAAATTTGTTGCCGAATGAACTGAAGGAGGCGCAACAAAAGGACCCTACTCTGGAGCCCTGCTTTAGAAAACTGCCCATGGCTAAGGACCCCAGACACAACGGAGACATCTTTTCTAAGGATGGCGTATTGTATCGTAGAACGGGCAACCCGGACACGGGGAATAACCAGCTCCTAGTACCGACGCAGTACAGAAGCCAGATCTTAGAAATGGGGCACTCTCTTCCCTTTAGCGGACATATGGGACAAAACGCCACTATTCAGCGAATAAAAAACCACTATTGGTGGCCAGGAATGAACTCTGACATTACCAGGTATGTGAAATCCTGCGCCCAGTGCCAACGGGTAGCACCAAAGCACTTGACACCCCCAGTACCTATGGGGCAAATGCCAATAGTGGGTACTCCATTTGAAGGGGTTGCTGTCGACATCACTGGACCCCTGGAAAGGACCAAAAGAAGGAACAGGTTCATCCTGACCTTAGTCGACACTTGCACAATGTGGGCCGAAGCTGTACCGCTACCATGCATAAATTCCAAGCATGTCGCAGAAGCCCTCGTGCAAATCTTTACACGGTTGGGATTCCCTCAACAAGTTTTGACGGACAATGGATCCCAATTCCGTAGCCTGTTAATGGAGGAGATCTTTAAGATCTTGAGGGCCAAACATATCCACACCAGTCCCTACCATCCGGCCGGAAATGGGCTCGTGGAACGTTTTAACGGCACCCTCACCACCATGTTACGTAAGCTGGGTCAGGAGAAACCGGAAGACTGGGACCTATATATATCGGCTGCCTTATTCGCCTACCGAGAGGTTCCTCAAGCGTCTACGGGATTCGCGCCAGCTACACTTTTATTTGGCAGACCTATTAAGGGGCCACTAGAAGCCTTACTTCGGTCCCTGACAGACCAAAAGGCCGACGAGACAGTCGTCTCTGCAAGCAAGTATGTATCTGAGCTCAAGGAAAGGCTAAAGCTAGGTTGGGATCTAGCTACAACCAACCTTAAGAAAGCCCGCGCTAAACACGCTAAAAGATACAACAAAGCTGCAAAAGAGAGAGAACTACAACCAAGGGAGAAAGTTTTGTTGCTACTTCCAACCGGAAGCAATAAACGTCGCATCGGATGTGTAGTGAAATTGACCGAGATACAACGGTAAAATACTCCAAAGATAACATTTAAGGATAAAAAAACATAATGCGTAAGCTGCTGATGTACATGATCGCCTAGACCGCGGGTCATCATCCTCTATAAATTTTGCCTTGCTAGACAGGAGGGGAACGGAGGATCAAAAAGGAAAAAATATGACTGGAAAGATTGCGTAGCAAGGCTAAGGAGACGCAATTGGGGGGGATGGAGGAAAGTAAAAAATTCACGTCCCCCAAATTGACACGAGGTACGGAAATGGACGCTTTTGCGATACTAAGATTTTGATTTGAATTGAGCGGCAGAACGCGGATGGTAGGAAAATTACAAAAATTTAAAAAGTAAATTTTCTTAATATTAATGTTAGGAATATAAAAATTAGCTGGCCGGATGGCCTATTCTGAGCAGTGAACTAATATGATCTTAATTTTACAAACGGATAGATAATATTGAAGATAATGACAAAAGACAGTGTAGTTCACATCATCGCTAGACTATATTGAATCTAAAAGTGTCACAATTTGCACACAAAAACACGACCTTGGGAACAGGTGTTCAAAGTTACTTATTATGGAGGAGAGGGGTTTTTGAGCGGTAGCTGTGTCTAAATATAACTTTTTACGACAAAAATTTTAAGGGGAGAGAAAGGTTGCTTCAAAAATCAAGCACATTTTTTTTTAGAAACACAAGTAGAGACGGACAGACTAACAGATAACCATCCATACTTGACTGAAGCATGACTGAAATGACTTTAGTGTAGAAATTTGAAATTAAAAATAAACCTTGGCAGTGATTGGCCACAGACAATCATATCATTAGCGCTCAGAGCGCATTTGGGGTCATTCTTCAATAATTGTTCAGTGTTAGACACAGATTTTAAAGTGTGGTGTGTTCCCATATGAAAGACAGTGAATAAATTTAGGGACGCCATACTATAGCCAGCAGCTCAGCTGAGTTTTGCTAGCAATTCTGTGTTATGTATTCTTAATCTGAGCTGTGAGTTTTCTATCGACAACAAAGCAGAGTCTATCCGGTGGGTGACTTTACTCGAGTGTATCTGTGCAGTTCTTGTGACAGAGACCACCATTATTGTCCGCCAGCACGGAGAGGTGGGACCGCAAGTTTTCAGCACCAGAGCTACAAAAAGATGAGTGAGCCTCTGGTCTGCTGGACATTCACCAACTATTGGTAGTGACTAATATCCCCATAAAAATTCCCACCAGTTTCTGGACACGGTGTAGTCAATATAGACAGGTGTGATGAGACCACCCCAACAGCACAGACAATAAATATCCTCCCTAGTAGCTGACTACCAGAACATTTGAATAAAACTAACTATTCTAGTACTTAAATATGTATACTTTTGTATTTATTATGTAACATTCCATGCATAATTTTCATAAATTTTAAATCCTTCTTTTAAAACAAGTTTTGGTCAAAATAAAACTTGATCCAGAACAAATAAATGTAATATAATTATATCAAAAACTTTATACACGTGAGTTAGTTCAGTGTATTTTAACACTTGTTAATCTTATTAGTCTTCTTAAATGCCTGTGGGTGTATTTATAACTAACACACCACATTACACATCATTACCCTAGACACTTTACGTAGCCACATTCATTAAGAAAAAAAAAATTAAGTGTGAGGTCGTAGTGGTAGCAAGAAAGGCCTTCTGATAATTCTCAACCACATTTTATCTCAGGAGCCTTCACAGCTGGCCTCATACAAGTTACATGTAGTAATAACACCATCATACAATACCATCAACACCACTACAGGATGGCAAGGGCCGTTTACCGTCCTTAAAAAGATCTCACGTACCAATTACAAGATCTCCATCAAAGGAAAGGAGAAGGTCTTCCATGTAAATCTACTTAAGAAATATCTGGAGAGACCGGTGCCATCCTCCGAGCATCCCCTGGCTGTCGCCATAGCAACGGAAGACGAGGAAGATGATGATGGTTGCATGGAGTATCCATTGCAACCCACAGAATCCTTTAAAGATGTCAAGTTCGGCGACAATCTCTCACTAGAACAACAAACAGAAACTAGGGCGCTACTAAAACAGTACAGTGCAGTCTTAACGGATGTACCTGGTCGAACAAATCTCATCGAATTTGATATGAAATTAACAAACGAGACCCCTGTTCGAACCAGAGTTTACCCCATCCCTTACGCAAAAGCTGATGCACTTCGCGGAGAAATAGACAAGCTGCGTCAGGCAGGAATTATCAGTGAGTCTACATCTCCTTACAGTTCCAGTGTAGTGCTGTTGCAGAAGCTCAATAAGGAAGTTCGGCTGTGTATAGATTACCGGCTGCTAAACGCTGTTACGGAATTCCAGCCCGAACCTCTCCAAACTGTTTCTGAGTTGTTCACCAAGCTTACAAGGCAAAGATTTTCTCCAAGATTGACCTCAGTAAAGGTTACTATCAAATACCAGTCAAGGAGGAAATTAAACCCTTGTTAGCTTTCAGCACTAGTGAAGGACATTACACATTTAATGTGATGCCATTCGGTTTGCATAACGCACCAGGAGTGCTCACCAGGATGATGAGGAAGCTTCTAGAACCTTTGCAAAGTCCCCATATCCATAATTTTATGGATGACATATTAATTGCATCGGAAACCTACAAAGAACATATTGCTACGGTTGCTATGCTCCTCAGGAGACTACAGGAAACTGGTCTCACAGCCAGACCTAGCAAATGTCTCATCGGGTTTGAACAGTTAGACTTCCTGGGGCATACTATTTCTCACGGCTGTTGTTGGCCTGTTCAGAAGAACGTGGAGAAAATAGTGGCAGCAAAAAGACCCCGAACGAAGAAAGAAGTACGTTCCTTCATATCACTATGTGCATACTATCAGAAGTACATCCAGAACTTCAACGGACTGACGGCACCTCTGACTGACCTCACAAAGAAAGGTTGTCCTGATAAGGTCATTTGGGATCAAAAGTGCGAACACGCATACAGCACTTTGAAAGGACAGTTGTCTTCATACCCCATTTTGAGGTTGCCTGACCTCAAGAAACCTTTTGTATTACGGGTCGACGCGTCAGGTCAGGGCATCGGGTCAACACTGCTTCAAGCCGATGACAGTAACCCGAACACGCTATTTCCAGTTGCCTATGGCAGTCGGAAATTAAATAAAGCTGAACGGAACTACAGCGTAGTCGAAAGAGAATGCCTCGCTCTGATTGACGGTATCAGACGGCATCATGAGTTTCTCTATGGTACATCTTTTCCGGTGCACACACACCACGCTCCGTTAGCATTTCTTGGTGCCAATAAAGAATTTAACGCAAGGATCATGCGGTGGGCCCTTCTTTTAAGCGTTTATTCTTTCAAAGTGGAATACATTCCGGGAAGACAGAATGTCGGGGCGGATTCCCTGAGTAGAAACTGGACTACGGACGAAGAGGAAGAAGCTGAACATACCAATCACCCAAAAGCTACCGATCAGGGCAGCTTCATTGTCAGAAATTAAACATGAAAATATGTTTTCATGTCTCAAAAGAGGGGACGATTGTCACAGACGAACTCAGCTGACCCTGAATCGTGGGATTCTATAGTACGACCCTTTGTAGCGACCCCTTCGTTAGCATCAGTGCCCCCGAATAGTTTGGTAACTCTTCATCTAACGAGAATTTATTTTCACCTGGACTCATTGCTATGAAACCGTTCCACGCAGATGGCCAACACGTTGGCTGATTAATATGTGGACAGTTTATCTACCGGTCATTCTGGTCATCGCATTGATTTAAGGAAAGATTAAATCACGCCCACGGACATCGCCCGAGCAATGATAGGAAGTTATTTTCATTAACTTGGGCAGTGGGGGCGTTGCCTACTTCAAACAGAGAGAGCGGAACAGGATCAAACAGACACGGAAGTGGTTTCAGGAACGTTGAGCGGGAGAGATCAAAGCAGTAGTGGTCCCGGAAACGAGACGCAAGCTTTCCTGGCGGAATTTTCGCACCTCTATGTTAAGCGCAAAACCGACCGCAGACGGAGCGAACGGGGGAAGATGTCGGATGCAACGAACGGGGAAACGGGAAACCAGGGGACGGCATCTCTCTTTAGTCTGTCGGTCAGATCCCCGAAAGTCTCCTGAGATCTAAAAAAGTGTCAACTTTTTCATGCCCCCCCTCATCTTTAATTCCATTTTAAATATATACAGACCACTAGAAAGCCAGGCTATCATTCAGTGCCAGAGATTTTTAAGATTCACTAGCTTACTTACTTACTTACTTAGTCGTTCCCCTTCTACCGTGAGGTGTAGAGGTTTGGAAGAGAGAGCGCCAGACCATTCTATCAGCTGTCTTCTTCCTGGCCTGGTTCCATTCTAGTCCTCGGTCCTTCAAAGATTGTCTAATGTTGTCCTCCCAGCGGACTCTGGGTCGTCCTGGAGGTCTGGATCCCTGGCTCTTTGTTTCCCATGCTTGTCGTGGTAGCCGATCTTCTCCCATTCTGCAGACATGGCCAAACCATCTTAGTTGGGACTGTTCTATTTGGGTCTGCAGCGGATGGGATTTTAGGCCTTGACGGATCGTCTGGTTGCGGACCATGTCTCAGATTCACTAGCTATTAGTAGAAAGTTGCTAGATTCCCATCTGAAATTGGTGGCTTCAAATTGGAGTGTTTCTTTTTCTGTGCACGGTATAATATATCTGTTAAAGTGATCAGTGGTCTAGTGCTTTCATTTTATTTCACTGGATTTTGTGTTTATTTAATCTATTTAATTAAACTCATCCCAAAAGTTCCAGTGGTAAATTTAATGATATATCTATTATAACATTTCCAAAAATAATAGATGTTTAAATGTTAAAGTAACTTTTAAAGTCGCGAAGGAATTTATAATTAATAAATTTAGTTAAGTCCTATATATAAAGATGTGTATTTTAACCATTAGACTCGTGACGTGTTTTCTTAAATACATAATTAGATATAGCCTTAACGGTAAATTTATCGCGCGTTAAGAATATTTGATTTTTGAAGTATGATTATGATTGTCATGGGTTCTATATCTTTTTCTCTAGAATGATCACCTTTGCGATCCCAGCATTATTAATAAATCATACAGAGAGTTCCATACTCGGTTCTTAAACTTCCAGACAGTTCGATGAGACATTTTTTAAATTTAATCTTGTGGCGGTCCGGTGCGGCCTAGCTGTCAAAATTACATGAAAGAAAGCCTACCCAAGAACATTTAAAATATTATCATCAAATTTAAATTTCAATCTGTGAGATAAACTGGAAGATGAACAGTGCCCGTAGCAATAATTTATGTACGGCTCTAAATGTGAGAGAATACCGATTTACCTGACTGTGACCGAGCCTAGTTTTTCCTCACTGGATTAAAAACTTTACCGGTCAGTGGCTATCATCACGTATTGAAGGATTATACCAGCACCTCATTTTTCACCCCTATGTCGAACTGCGTCAGTGCCATCCCATAGACTCGTTTCTTTATAATAAAACACAAGAACTCTTAGAACTTCAAGTCCGGCGATAAGCGGGAATATTTGCTCTCAGTGAAACCTCGCATTATCTGGGGCGGGACATAGAAGGACTAGACAGTTTTCACATGTCAAGAGTTTAATTATTGTGTACCTAATTCTATGGATTGTCTGACGCTGCAATCGGTAAGTGTGTGGTGTATATGAGTGTGGATCCTCACAGCGTGTATGAATGACAGGAGATTTATTTTTGCAAAACCATTTGTTAACTTGCCTACCGGGTAATACAATTTTCTGTATACCCGACATTGTTCCTTTAAGTGGGATAATTTGTAAACTCTGTTTCACCCCCCCCTTTTTTTTTCTTTGCTTAGTAAAGGGAAGACACAATTTGGGATAACAGTATTTTTGTCTACCACCATAACTAATATTGTAACACCTCTTTCAGAGTAATTAACTTCGTTGTTAGGTTACATTACCTATGTTCCTGATAACTATCTATCTTGGTACTGGGTTTATCTTTGTCCAATAAGCGGAAAGGGCTTAGTCGATACCAATCTTCTTTACCCCATCCTCACCTTGTTAATTGTATTTTCTGTACTTATGATAATTTCTATGTAACCTGTTGGATGTTGTGATTGAGTTTAAATGCTAATAAACAGCATAAACATACATAGTACTGTGTTGGACTACCAAGGCCCAAATCCCTCATATTTGTTTAAGATAGTTGTATCCACGTCGACTGTGTGTCTGAAGCACCAAATCGGTGTGAGCGCAGATGTGTGTCTGGAAAACTGGCAAATAATTGTTTGACCAGGAGAGTGGAAGAGAAGATTGAGAGAAACGATTTGTCGTAAATAAGTCTGTCTTTACTCTCCTCCAGCACTCTGTGGAGCATCATATTTACTCGCTAACTTTTTCCTATCACTGAGCCTTTCACCACCATTCTACACTCTAAACCGGACTACTATTTCTAAGACTCATTCTCTCAAAATAAATTTACGACAATATTTAGCTGGCTCGCCGGGATAAAGATATTTTGAGTCTGATCTAAGTCTGGGTCTAACTAGATAGAGTGTGAGTGATCTGTCTTTGTGATTTAGGGAAATAAATAAATAATTAATTACACCCCTAGACAACGCCTTTTAGTATTTGGGTCGTCCACACAGCATACTTACAGGTTGTTTTCTTTCCACAGCAGTAGGAAGTACGGATAATCATAAATTCGGGTTGCTAAATTATCCTCTGGCGGAGTAAATTAAATTTTTTTTTCTTTATAAGATTTGCTGGGATCGCGTGACTGGTTTTACAGTCACTAAAGGTTTTTGAAGCGTTTGAGTTGAGCTAAGCTAAAGACGGATTGTTCTGATTTTTAAAAATTAAGTTAACTACGTCTCATCTCATAATTGACTTCAGGGACGGAGTTTGTTGTTAGAGAATTAAAATTTTCGGGGAAAATTTTTTTTAATTTTTTTCCCTTTTAAATTGTTTTAATATAAATCTTTCTCTACTGTTAGTAATAGTAGATTTTTTTCTAGTGTAACTTACCAATTAATTGGCATAGTTGCTTGCGTTAAAAGTCTTAAGTGACAATAATAGCGGCGATAAGTTAACACACGAGGTCATTAAGTAAATTGTTTTTTACTTTCGGTTTTTCTCGTAGCGGCTTTGATTTCTTTTTCCCTTCTTGTTCTTTCGTACTATTCTCTAGTCATACTACATCTTATTCTTTAACAATGGCAGAAAGGATAAAGATGAGATCCATCCTGAGGCTGGAAGCGAAAGAGGCAGGACTAGACACAGAAGCTGCGAACCTGTTTATCAGACAGGAACTGGAAATATATGACGCGGAGCAACAAAGAGCAGAACCAGAGAGGAAGGAAGAGAAACAAAGAGCAGAAGCAGAGAGGAAGGAAGAGAAACAAAGAGCAGAAGCTGAGAGGAAGGAAGAAAAAGAGAGAGAAGAGAGGGCAGAAGCTAGGAAGAAAGAAGCGGACGATCGTCAATTGGAGCAGAAGAAAATTGAGGCAGAGATGGAAGCTCGCAGGGAAAGAGAGAGAGAGAGCGAGAAAGACAACATGAACTGGCGCTTAAGGCTTTAGAGAGTCGGGGCGCCTCTACTCCGAATAACGGAGAGCCGTCTTCGCCCCAGTCAATGGATCTCTCCAGCACTCAGTCTGCCCAATTAACGGCGATGTCTTTTGCTTTAGAATCTTTTCCTAGCCCTAATGAAAAAATTGACAGCTACCTAGAAAAATTCGAAAGGCTCGCGAATCTGTATGGGTTAGAGAGTTCCCGCTGGGCACTTAAGCTCTCAACGTCACTAAAAGCTAATGCTTATGACGTATACACAAAGCTGGGATCGAACCAACATGATTACGACATGCTGAAAAAGGCCTTGCTAGAACGGTTTGAGATGACCGCCCGAAAATTCCTGCAAATGTTCAGGAACAGCCGAAAAGAGAGCACGGAAACATTTTCACAGTTCTCTTCACGTCTCACGGGCTATTTGATAAAGTGCATCGAATTATCGGACCTACCTCTTACATATGAGGGACTCCTTGAACTTGTTCTTGTGGAGCAGATAAAGTCAACTTTGTCAAACGAAACCCGTAGATTTTTGGCGGAACAGGGCGCAGTCAGACTTGAGGACATCCTCAATAAGGCCGAACGCTATACCAATGCAATGGCCGAACTTCCCAGCACTAAACGTAAACCCACAGATGAGCCATCTCGGAAACAAAATCTAGAGCAGTCATCCTATTCTTCTAATTCCTCTCAGAATTATAACCAACGAGAAAATAATACCCAGAGACCTCCCCAGGAAAAATCGAAATTCTACAAAACCCGATCCCCCCCCAACAACAATTCTGATCAACCCACCAAGCCTACGTGGCAGCACGGCCATCAAGGTCAAGGAAAAGGAAAGACCCCTACCCCAGGAACGTCTGATCAGGGCAAACAAACCGGTCCAAACCGCGTTTGATGTTTGCATACAGCCTCGAAAGGTAGAGTCAATGTCAGTGATTCTCAACCTGAGGGGGACCGACCCTCAACTCGAGGAACTGTAATTTTGAATGGTACCTCAACTACTTGTCTCTTTGACACTGGACTAAGCTTTAGTTGTATTGTCGATAGGCACCTAGTCAAACCATGTCAGGAGACAGAGGAAACCGTCAAACTTAGTGGAGTTTTCAGGAGTAATGCACCCAGGACGCTTCCTATCGCACTGGTAGAAATACACTCTGACTTTGTCAGAGGGGTTATTAAAGCGGCCATTATGGATGATCCTATCTACCCAGTTATCCTGGGATGTAGATATGTGTTTATTGGGAGACCAAAGGAGCCGATTGTGGCAGCGGCAACCACAAGAGGGCAAGCCAAGAAAGAGAGGGAGCCTGCGCCAAATTTGTTGCCGAATGAACTGAAGGAGGCGCAACAAAAGGACCCTACTCTGGAGCCCTGCTTTAGAAAACTGCCCATGGCTAAGGACCCCAGACACAACGGAGACATCTTTTCTAAGGATGGCGTATTGTATCGTAGAACGGGCAACCCGGACACGGGGAATAACCAGCTCCTAGTACCGACGCAGTACAGAAGCCAGATCTTAGAAATGGGGCACTCTCTTCCCTTTAGCGGACATATGGGACAAAACGCCACTATTCAGCGAATAAAAAAACCACTATTGGTGGCCAGGAATGAACTCTGACATTACCAGGTATGTGAAATCCTGCGCCCAGTGCCAACGGGTAGCACCAAAGCACTTGACACCCCCAGTACCTATGGGGCAAATGCCAATAGTGGGTACTCCATTTGAACGGGTTGCTGTCGACATCATTGGACCCTGGAAAGGACCAAAAGAAGGAACAGGTTCATCCTGACCTTAGTCGACACTTGCACAATGTGGGCCGAAGCTGTACCGCTACCATGCATAAATTCCAAGCATGTCGCAGAAGCCCTCGTGCAAATCTTTACACGGTTGGGATTCCCTCAACAAGTTTTGACGGACAATGGATCCCAATTCCGTAGCCTGTTAATGGAGGAGATCTTTAAGATCTTGAGGGCCAAACATATCCACACCAGTCCCTACCGGAAATGGGCTCGTGGAACGTTTTAACGGCACCCTCACCACCATGTTACGTAAGCTGGGTCAGGAGAAACCGGAAGACTGGGACCTATATCTATCGGCTGCCTTATTCGCCTACCGAGAGGTTCCTCAAGCGTCTACGGGATTCGCGCCAGCTACACTTTTATTTGGCAGACCTATTAAGGGGCCACTAGAAGCCTTACTTCGGTCCCTGACAGACCAAAAGGCCGACGAGACAGTCATCTCTGCAAGCAAGTATGTATCTGAGCTCAAGGAAAGGCTAAAGCTAGGTTGGGATCTAGCTACAACCAACCTTAAGAAAGCCCGCGCTAAACACGCTAAAAGATACAACAAAGCTGCAAAAGAGAGAGAACTACAACCAAGGGAGAAAGTTTTGTTGCTACTTCCAACCGGAAGCAATAAACTTCGCATCGGATGGCAAGGGCCGTTTACCGTCCTTAAAAAGATCTCACGTACCAATTACAAGATCTCCATCAAAGGAAAGGAGAAGGTCTTCCACGTAAATCTACTTAAGAAATATCTGGAGAGACCGGTGCCATCCTCCGAGCATCTCCTGGCTGTCGCCATAGCAACGGAAGACGAGGAAGATGATGATGGTTGCATGGAGTATCCATTGCAACCCACAGAATCCTTTAAAGATGTCAAGTTCGGCGACAATCTCTCACTAGAACAACAAACAGAAACCAGGGCGCTACTAAAACAGTACAGTGCAGTCTTAACGGATGTACCTGGTCGAACAAATCTCATCGAATTTGATATGAAATTAACAAACGAGACCCCTGTTCGAACCAGAGTTTACCCCATCCCTTACGCTAAAGCTGATGCACTTCGCGGAGAAATAGACAAGCTGCGTCAGGCAGGAATTATCAGTGAGTCTACATCTCCTTACAGTTCCAGTGTAGTGCTGTTGCAGAAGCCCAATAAGGAAGTTCGGCTGTGTATAGATTACCGGCTGCTAAACGCTGTTACGGAATTCCAGCCCGAACCTCTCCAAACTGTTTCTGAGTTGTTCACCAAGCTTAGCAAGGCAAAGATTTTCTCCAAGATTGACCTCAGTAAAGGTTACTATCAAATACCAGTCAAGGAGGAAATTAAACCCTTGTTAGCTTTCAGCACTAGTGAAGGACATTACACATTTAATGTGATGCCATTCGGTTTGCATAACGCACCAGGAGTGTTCACCAGGATGATGAGGAAGCTTCTAGAACCTTTGCAAAGTCCCCATATCCATAATTTTATGGATGACATATTAATTGCATCGGAAACCTACGAAGAACATATTGCTACGGTTGCTATGCTCCTCAGGAGACTACAGGAAACTGGTCTCACAGCCAGACCTAGCAAATGTCTCATCGGGTTTGAACAGTTAGACTTCCTGGGGCATACTATTTCTCACGGCTGTTGTTGGCCTGTTCAGAAGAACGTGGAGAAAATAGTGGCAGCAAAAAGACCCCGAACGAAGAAAGAAGTACGTTCCTTCATATCACTATGTGCATACTATCAGAAGTACATCCAGAACTTCAACGGACTGACGGCACCTCTGACTGACCTCACAAAGAAAGGTTGTCCTGATAAGGTCATTTGGGATCAAAAGTGCGAACACGCATACAGCACTTTGAAAGGACAGTTGTCTTCATACCCCATTTTGAGGTTGCCTGACCTCAAGAAACCTTTTGTATTACGGGTCGACGCGTCAGGTCAGGGCATCGGGTCAACACTGCTTCAAGCCGATGACAGTAACCCGAACATGCTATTTCCAGTTGCCTATGGCAGTCGGAAATTAAATAAAGCTGAACGGAACTACAGCGTAGTCGAAAGAGAATGCCTCGCTCTGATTGACGGTATCAGACGGCATCATGAGTTTCTCTATGGTACATCTTTTACGGTGCAAACAGACCACGCTCCGTTAGCATTTCTTGGTGCCAATAAAGAATTTAACGCAAGGATCATGCGGTGGGCCCTTCTTTTAAGCGTTTATTCTTTCAAAGTGGAATACATTCCGGGAAGACAGAATGTCGGGGCGGATTCCCTGAGTAGAAACTGGACTACGGACGAAGAGGAAGAAGTTGAACATACCAATCACCCAAAAGCTACCGATCAGGGCAGCTTCATTGTCAGAAATTAAACATGAAAATATGTTTTCATGTCTCAAAAGAGGGGACGATTGTCACAGACGAACTCAGCTGACCCTGAATCGTGGGATTCTATAGTACGACCCTTTGTAGCGACCCCTTCGTTAGCATCAGTGCCCCCGAATAGTTTGGTAACTCTTCATCTAACGAGAATTTATTTTCACCTGGACTCATTGCTATGAAACCGTTCCACGCAGATGGCCAACACGTTGGCTGATTAATATGTGGACAGTTTATCTACCGGTCATTCTGGTCATCGCATTGATTTAAGGAAAGATTAAATCACGCCCACGGACATCGCCCGAGCAATGATAGGAAGTTATTTTCATTAACTTGGGCAGTGGGGGCGTTGCCTACTTCAAACAGAGAGAGCGGAACAGGATCAAACAGACACGGAAGTGGTTTCAGGAACGTTGAGCGGGAGAGATCAAAGCAGTAGTGGTCCCGGAAACGAGACGCAAGCTTTCCTGGCGGAATTTTCGCACCTCTATGTTAAGCGCAAAACCGACCGCAGACGGAGCGAACGGGGGAAGATGTCGGATGCAACGAACGGGGAAACGGGAAACCAGGGGACGGCATCTCTCTTTAGTCTGTCGGTCAGATCCCCGAAAGTCTCCTGAGATCTAAAAAAGTGTCAACTTTTTCATGCCCCCCTCATCTTTAATTCCATTTTAAATATATACAGACCACTAGAAAGCCAGGCTATCATTCAGTGCCAGAGATTTTTAAGATTCACTAGCTTACTTACTTACTTACTTAGTCGTTCCCCTTCTACCGTGAGGTGTAGAGGTTTGGAAGAGAGAGCGCCAGACCATTCTATCAGCTGTCTTCTTCCTGGCCTGGTTCCATTCTAGTCCTCGGTCCTTCAAAGATTGTCTAATGTTGTCCTCCCAGCGGACTCTGGGTCGTCCTGGAGGTCTGGATCCCTGGCTCTTTGTTTCCCATGCTTGTCGTGGTAGCCGATCTTCTCCCATTCTGCAGACATGGCCAAACCATCTTAGTTGGGACTGTTCTATTTGGGTCTGCAGCGGATGGGATTTTAGGCCTTGACGGATCGTCTGGTTGCGGACCATGTCTCAGATTCACTAGCTATTAGTAGAAAGTTGCTAGATTCCCATCTGAAATTGGTGGCTTCAAATTGGAGTGTTTCTTTTTCTGTGCACGGTATAATATATCTGTTAAAGTGATCAGTGGTCTAGTGCTTTCATTTTATTTCACTGGATTTTGTGTTTATTTAATCTATTTAATTAAACTCATCCCAAAAGTTCCAGTGGTAAATTTAATGATATATCTATTATAACATTTCCAAAAATAATAGATGTTTAAATGTTAAAGTAACTTTTAAAGTCGCGAAGGAATTTATAATTAATAAATTTAGTTAAGTTCTATATATAAAGATGTGTATTTTAACCATTAGACTCGTGACGTGTGTTTTAAATACTAATAAATACATAATTAGATATAGCCTTAACGGTAAATTTATCGCGCGTTAAGAATATTTGATTTTTGAAGTATGTATTATGATTGTCATGGGTTCTATATCTTTTTCTCTAGAATGATCACCTTTGCGATCCCAGCATTATTAATAAATCATACAGAGAGTTCCATACTCGGTTCTTAAACTTCCAGACAGTTCGATGAGACATTTTTTTAAATTTAATCTTGTGGCAGTCCGGTGCGGCCTAGCTGTCAAAATTACATGAAAGAAAGCCTACCCAAGAACATTTAAAATATTATCATCAAATTTAAATTTCAATCTGTGAGATAAACTGGAAGATGAACAGTGCCCGTAGCAATAATTTATGTACGGCTCTAAATGTGAGAGAATACCGATTTACCTGACTGTGACCGAGCCTAGTTTTTCCTCACTGGATTAAAAACTTTACCGGTCAGTGGCTATCATCACGCATTGAAGGATTATACCATCACCTCATTTTTCACCCCTATGTCGAACTGCGTCAGTGCCATCCCATAGACTCGTTTCTTTATAATAAAAACCAAGAACTATTAGAACTTCAAGTCCGGCGATAAGCGGGAATATTTGCTCTCAGTGAAACCTCGCATTATCTGGGGCGGGACATAGAAGGACTAGACAGTTTTCACATGTCAAGAGTTTAATTATTGTGTACCTAATTCTATGGATTGTCTGATGCTGCAATCGGTAAGTGTGTGGTGTATATGAGTGTGGATCCTCACAGCGTGTATGAATGACAGGAGATTTATTTTTGCAAAACCATTTGTTAACTTGCCTACCGGGTAATACAATTTTCTGTATACCCGACATTGTTCCTTTAAGTGGGATAACTTGTAAACTCTGTTTCATTCCCCCCCCCCCTTTTTTTTTCTTTGCTTAGTAAAGGGAAGACACAATTGGGATAACAGTATTTTTGTCTACCACCATAACTAATATTGTAACACCTCTTTCAGAGTAATTAACTTCATTGTTAGGTTACATTACCTATGTTCCTGATAACTATCTATCTTGGGACTGGGTTTATCTTTGTCCAATAAGCGGGAAGGGCTTAGTCGATACCAATCTTCTTTACCCCATCCTCACCTTGTTAATTGTATTTTCTGTACTTATGATAATTTTTATGTAACCTGTTGGATGTTGTGATTGAGTTTAAATGCTAATAAACAGCATAAACATACATAGTACTGTGTTGGACTACCAAGGCCCAAATCCCTCATATTTGTTTAAGATAGTTGTATCCACGTCGTCTGTGTGTCTGAAGCACCAAATCGGTGTGAGCGCAGATGTGTGTCTGGAAAACTGGCAAATAATTGTTTGACCAGGAGAGTGGAAGAGAAGATTGAGAGAAACGATTTGTCGTAAATAAGTCTGTCTTTACTCTCCTCCAGCACTCTGTGGAGCATCATATTTACTCGCTAACTTTTTCCTATCACTGAGCCTTTGATCATCAGTCTACACTCTAAACCGGACTACTATTTCTAAGACTCTTTCTCTCAAAATAAATTTACGACAATATTTGGCTGGCTCGCCGGGATAAAGATATTTTGAGTCTGATCTAAGTCTGGGTCTAACTAGATAGAGTGTGAGTGATCTGTCTTTGTGATTTAGGGAAATAAATAAATAATTAATTACACCCCTAGACAACGCCTTTTAGTATTTGGGTCGTCCACACAGCATACTTACAGGTTGTTTTCTTTCCACAGCAGTAGAAAGTACGGATAATCATAAATTCGGGTTGCTAAATTATCCTCTGGCGGAGTAAATTAAATTTTTTTCTTTATAAGATTTGCTGGGATCGCGTGACTGGTTTACAGTCACTAAAGGTTTTTGAAGCGTTTGAGTTGAGCTAAGCTAAAGACGGATTGTTCTGATTTTTTAAAATTAAGTTAACTACGTCTCATCTCATAATTGACTTCAGGGACGGAGTTTGTTGTTAGAGAATTAAAATTTTCGGGGAAAATTTTTTTTAATTTTCTTTCCCTTTTAAATTGTTTTAATATAAATCTTTCTCTACTGTTAGTAATAGTAGATTTTTTTCTAGTGTAACTTACCAATTAATTGGCATAGTTGCTTGCGTTAAAAGTCTTAAGTGACAATAATAGCGGCGATAAGTTAACACACGAGGTCATTAAGTAAATTGTTTTTTACTTTCGGTTTTTCTCGTAGCGGCTTTGATTTTTTTTCCCTTCTTGTTCTTTCGTACTATTCTCTAGTCATACTACATCTTATTCTTTAACAATGGCAGAAAGGATAAAGATGAGATCCATCCTGAGGCTGGAAGCGAAAGAGGCAGGACTAGACACAGAAGCTGCGAACCTGTTTATCAACCAGGAACTGGAAATATATGACGCGGAGCAACAAAGAGCAGAAGCAGAGAGGAAGGAAGAGAAACAAAGAGCAGAAGCAGAGAGGAAGGAAGAGAAACAAAGAGCAGAAGCTGAGAGGAAGGAAGAAAAAGAGAGAGAAGAGAGGGCAGAAGCTAGGAAGAAAGAAGCGGACGATCGTCAATTGGAGCAGAAGAAAATTGAGGCAGAGATGGAAGCTCGCAGGGAAAGAGAGAGAGCGAGAAAGACAGCATGAACTGGCGCTTAAGGCTTTAGAGAGTCGGGGCGCCTCTACTCCGAATAACGGAGAGCCGTCTTCGCCCCAGTCAATGGATCTCTCCAGCACTCAGTCTGCCCAATTAACGGCGATGTCTTTTGCTTTAGAATCTTTTCCTAGCCCTAATGAAAAAATTGACAGCTACCTAGAAAAATTCGAAAGGCTCGCGAATCTGTATGGGTTAGAGAGTTCCCGCTGGGCACTTAAGCTCTCAACGTCACTAAAAGCTAATGCTTATGACGTATACACAAAGCTGGGATCGAACCAACATGATTACGACATGCTGAAAAAGGCCTTGCTAGAACGGTTTGAGATGACCGCCCGAAAATTCCTGCAAATGTTCAGGAACAGCCGAAAAGAGAGCACGGAAACATTTTCACAGTTCTCTTCACGTCTCACGGGCTATTTGATAAAGTGCATCGAATTATCGGACCTACCTCTTACATATGAGGGACTCCTTGAACTTGTTCTTGTGGAGCAGATAAAGTCAACTTTGTCAAACGAAACCCGTAGATTTTTGGCGGAACAGGGCGCAGTCAGACTTGAGGACATCCTCAATAAGGCCGAACGCTATACCAATGCAATGGCCGAACTTCCCAGCACTAAACGTAAACCCACAGATGAGCCATCTCGAAAACAAAATCTAGAGCAGTCATCCTATTCTTCTAATTCCTCTCAGAATTATAACCAACGAGAAAATAATACCCAGAGACCTCCCCAGGAAAAATCGAAATTCTACAAAACCCGATACCCCCCCAACAACAATTCTGATCAACCCACCAAGCCTACGTGGCAGCGCGGCCACCAAGGTCAAGGAAAAGGAAAGACCCCTACACCAGGAACGTCTGATCAGGGCAAACAAACCGGTCCAAACCGCGTTTGATGTTTGCATACAGCCTCGAAAGGTAGAGTCAATGTCAGTGATTCTCAACCTGAGGGGGACCGACCCTCAACTCGAGGAACTGTAATTTTGAATGGTACCTCAACTACTTGTCTCTTTGACACTGGACTAAGCTTTAGTTGTATTGTCGCTAGGCACCTAGTCAAACCCGGTCAGGAGACAGAGGAAACCGTCAAACTTAGTGGAGTTTTCAGGAGTGATGCACCCAGGACGCTTCCTATCGCACTGGTAGAAATACACTCTGACTTTGTCAGAGGGGTTATTAAAGCGGCCATTATGGATGATCCTATCTACCCAGTTATCCTGGGATGTAGATATGTGTTTATTGGGAGACCAAAGGAGCCGATTGTGGCAGCGGTAACCACAAGAGGGCAAGCCAAGAAAGAGAGGGAGCCTGCGCCAAATTTGTTGCCGAATGAACAGAAGGAGGCGCAACAAAAGGACCCTACTCTGGAGCCCTGCTTTAGAAAACTGCCCATGGCTAAGGACCCCAGACACAACGGAGACATCTTTTCTAAGGATGGCGTATTGTATCGTAGAACGGGCAACCCGGACACGGGGAATAACCAGCTCCTAGTACCGACGCAGTACAGAAGCCAGATCTTAGAAATGGGGCACTCTCTTCCCTTTAGCGGACATATGGGACAAAACGCCACTATTCAGCGAATAAAAAAACCACTATTGGTGGCCAGGAATGAACTCTGACATTACCAGGTATGTGAAATCCTGCGCCCAGTGCCAACGGGTAGCACCAAAGCACTTGACACCCCCAGTACCTATGGGGCAAATGCCAATAGTGGGTACTCCATTTGAACGGGTTGCTGTCGACATCATTGGACCCCTGGAAAGGACCAAAAGAAGGAACAGGTTCATCCTGACCTTAGTCGACACTTGCACAATGTGGGCCGAAGCTGTACCGCTACCATGCATAAATTCCAAGCATGTCGCAGAAGCCCTCGTGCAAATCTTTACACGGTTGGGATTCCCTCAACAAGTTTTGACGGACAATGGATCCCAATTCCGTAGCCTGTTAATGGAGGAGATCTTTAAGATCTTGAGGGCCAAACATATCCACACCAGTCCCTACCATCCGGCCGGAAATGGGCTCGTGGAACGTTTTAACGGCACCCTCACCACCATGTTACGTAAGCTGGGTCAGGAGAAACCGGAAGACTGGGACCTATATATATCGGCTGCCTTATTCGCCTACCGAGAGGTTCCTCAAGCGTCTACGGGATTCGCGCCAGCTACACTTTTATTTGGCAGACCTATTAAGGGGCCACTAGAAGCCTTACTTCGGTCCCTGACAGACCAAAAGGCCGACGAGACAGTCGTCTCTGCAAGCAAGTATGTATCTGAGCTCAAGGAAAGGCTAAAGCTAGGTTGGGATCTAGCTACAACCAACCTTAAGAAAGCCCGCGCTAAACACGCTAAAAGATACAACAAAGCTGCAAAAGAGAGAGAACTACAACCAGGGGAGAAAGTTTTGTTGCTACTTCCAACCGGAAGCAATAAACTTCGCATCGGATGGCAAGGGCCGTTTACCGTCCTTAAAAAGATCTCACGTACCAATTACAAGATCTCCATCAAAGGAAAGGAGAAGGTCTTCCACGTAAATCTACTTAAGAAATATCTGGAGAGACCGGTGCCATCCTCCGAGCATCTCCTGGCTGTCGCCATAGCAACGGAAGACGAGGAAGATGATGATGGTTGCATGGAGTATCCATTGCAACCCACAGAATCCTTTAAAGATGTCAAGTTCGGCGACAATCTCTCACTAGAACAACAAACAGAAACCAGGGCGCTACTAAAACAGTACAGTGCAGTCTTAACGGATGTACCTGGTCGAACAAATCTCATCGAATTTGATATGAAATTAACAAACGAGACCCCTGTTCGAACCAGAGTTTACCCCATCCCTTACGCTAAAGCTGATGCACTTCGCGGAGAAATAGACAAGCTGCGTCAGGCAGGAATTATCAGTGAGTCTACATCTCCTTACAGTTCCAGTGTAGTGCTGTTGCAGAAGCCCAATAAGGAAGTTCGGCTGTGTATAGATTACCGGCTGCTAAACGCTGTTACGGAATTCCAGCCCGAACCTCTCCAAACTGTTTCTGAGTTGTTCACCAAGCTTAGCAAGGCAAAGATTTTCTCCAAGATTGACCTCAGTAAAGGTTACTATCAAATACCAGTCAAGGAGGAAATTAAACCCTTGTTAGCTTTCAGCACTAGTGAAGGACATTACACATTTAATGTGATGCCATTCGGTTTGCATAACGCACCAGGAGTGCTCACCAGGATGATGAGGAAGCTTCTAGAACCTTTGCAAAGTCCCCATATCCATAATTTTATGGATGACATATTAATTGCATCGGAAACCTACGAAGAACATATTGCTACGGTTGCTATGCTCCTCAGGAGACTACAGGAAACTGGTCTCACAGCCAGACCTAGCAAATGTCTCATCGGGTTTGAACAGTTAGACTTCCTGGGGCATACTATTTCTCACGGCTGTTGTTGGCCTGTTCAGAAGAACGTGGAGAAAATAGTGGCAGCAAAAAGACCCCGAACGAAGAAAGAAGTACGTTCCTTCATATCACTATGTGCATACTATCAGAAGTACATCCAGAACTTCAACGGACTGACGGCACCTCTGACTGACCTCACAAAGAAAGGTTGTCCTGATAAGGTCATTTGGGATCAAAAGTGCGAACACGCATACAGCACTTTGAAAGGACAGTTGTCTTCATACCCCATTTTGAGGTTGCCTGACCTCAAGAAACCTTTTGTATTACGGGTCGACGCGTCAGGTCAGGGCATCGGGTCAACACTGCTTCAAGCCGATGACAGTAACCCGAACACGCTATTTCCAGTTGCCTATGGCAGTCGGAAATTAAATAAAGCTGAACGGAACTACAGCGTAGTCGAAAGAGAATGCCTCGCTCTGATTGACGGTATCAGACGGCATCATGAGTTTCTCTATGGTACATCTTTTACGGTGCAAACAGACCACGCTCCGTTAGCATTTCTTGGTGCCAATAAAGAATTTAACGCAAGGATCATGCGGTGGGCCCTTCTTTTAAGCGTTTATTCTTTCAAAGTGGAATACATTCCGGGAAGACAGAATGTCGGGGCGGATTCCCTGAGTAGAAACTGGACTACGGACGAAGAGGAAGAAGCTGAACATACCAATCACCCAAAAGCTACCGATCAGGGCAGCTTCATTGTCAGAAATTAAACATGAAAATATGTTTTCATGTCTCAAAAGAGGGGACGATTGTCACAGACGAACTCAGCTGACCCTGAATCGTGGGATTCTATAGTACGACCCTTTGTAGCGACCCCTTCGTTAGCATCAGTGCCCCCGAATAGTTTGGTAACTCTTCATCTAACGAGAATTTATTTTCACCTGGACTCATTGCTATGAAACCGTTCCACGCAGATGGCCAACACGTTGGCTGATTAATATGTGGACAGTTTATCTACCGGTCATTCTGGTCATCGCATTGATTTAAGGAAAGATTAAATCACGCCCACGGACATCGCCCGAGCAATGATAGGAAGTTATTTTCATTAACTTGGGCAGTGGGGGCGTTGCCTACTTCAAACAGAGAGAGCGGAACAGGATCAAACAGACACGGAAGTGGTTTCAGGAACGTTGAGCGGGAGAGATCAAAGCAGTAGTGGTCCCGGAAACGAGACGCAAGCTTTCCTGGCGGAATTTTCGCACCTCTATGTTAAGCGCAAAACCGACCGCAGACGGAGCGAACGGGGGAAGATGTCGGATGCAACGAACGGGGAAACGGGAAACCAGGGGACGGCATCTCTCTTTAGTCTGTCGGTCAGATCCCCGAAAGTCTCCTGAGATCTAAAAAAGTGTCAACTTTCTCATGCCCCCCTCATCTTTAATTCCATTTTAAATATATACAGACCACTAGAAAGCCAGGCTATCATTCAGTGCCAGAGATTTTTAAGATTCACTAGCTTACTTACTTACTTACTTAGTCGTTCCCCTTCTACCGTGAGGTGTAGAGGTTTGGAAGAGAGAGCGCCAGACCATTCTATCAGCTGTCTTCTTCCTGGCCTGGTTCCATTCTAGTCCTCGGTCCTTCAAAGATGTCTAATGTTGTCCTCCCAGCGGACTCTGGGTCGTCCTGGAGGTCTGGATCCCTGGCTCTTTGTTTCCCATGCTTGTCGTGGTAGCCGATCTTCTCCCATTCTGCAGACATGGCCAAACCATCTTAGTTGGGACTGTTCTATTTGGGTCTGCAGCGGATGGGATTTTAGGCCTTGACGGATCGTCTGGTTGCGGACCATGTCTCAGATTCACTAGCTATTAGTAGAAAGTTGCTAGATTCCCATCTGAAATTGGTGGCTTCAAATTGGAGTGTTTCTTTTTCTGTGCACGGTATAATATATCTGTTAAAGTGATCAGTGGTCTAGTGCTTTCATTTTATTTCACTGGATTTTGTGTTTATTTAATCTATTTAATTAAACTCATCCCAAAAGTTCCAGTGGTAAATTTAATGATATATCTATTATAACATTTCCAAAAATAATAGATGTTTAAATGTTAAAGTAACTTTTAAAGTCGCGAAGGAATTTATAATTAATAAATTTAGTTAAGTTCTATATATAAAGATGTGTATTTTAACCATTAGACTCGTGACGTGTTTTCTTAAATACATAATTAGATATAGCCTTAACGGTAAATTGCGGCCTAGCTGTCAAAATTACATGAAAGAAAGCCTACCCAAGAACATTTAAAATATTATCATCAAATTTAAATTTCAATCTGTGAGATAAACTGGAAGATGAACAGTGCCCGTAGCAATAATTTATGTACGGCTCTAAATGTGAGAGAATACCGATTTAACTGACTGTGACCGAGCCTAGTTTTTCCTCACTGGATTAAAAACTTTACCGGTCAGTGGCTATCATCACGCATTGAAGGATTATACCAGCACCTCATTTTTCACCCCTATGTCGAACTGCGTCAGTGCCATCCCATAGACTCGTTTCTTTATAATAAAACACAAGAACTCTTAGAACTTCAAGTCCGGCGATAAGCGGGAATATTTGCTCTCAGTGAAACCTCGCATTATCTGGGGCGGGACATAGAAGGACTAGACAGTTTTCACATGTCAAGAGTTTAATTATTGTGTACCTAATTCTATGGATTGTCTGATGCTGCAATCGGTAAGTGTGTGGTGTATATGAGTGTGGATCCTCACAGCGTGTATGAATGACAGGAGATTTATTTTTGCAAAACCATTTGTTAACTTGCCTACCGGGTAATACAATTTTCTGTATACCCGACATTGTTCCTTTAAGTGGGATAATTTGTAAACTCTGTTTCATCCCCCCCTTTTTTTCTTTGCTTAGTAAAGGGAAGACACAATTTGGGATAACAGTATTTTTGTCTGCCACCATAACTAATATTGTAACACCTCTTTCAGAGTAATTAACTTCATTGTTAGGTTACATTACCTATGTTCCTGATAACTATCTATCTTGGGACTGGGTTTACCTTTGTCCAATAAGCGGGAAGGGCTTAGTCGATACCAATCTTCTTTATCCCATCCTCACCTTGTTAATTGTATTTTCTGTACTTATGATAATTTCTATGTAACCTGTTGGATGTTGTGATTGAGTTTAAATGCTAATAAACAGCATAAACATACATAGTACTGTGTTGGACTACCAAGGCCCAAATCCCTCATATTTGTTTAAGATAGTTGTATCCACGTCGTCTGTGTGTCTGAAGCACCAAATCGGTGTGAGCGCAGATGTGTGTCTGGAAAACTGGCAAATAATTGTTTGACCAGGAGAGTGGAAGAGAAGATTGAGAGAAACGATTTGTCGTAAATAAGTCTGTCTTTACTCTCCTCCAGCACTCTGTGGAGCATCATATTTACTCGCTAACCTTTTCCTATCACTGCGTTTTTTTTCCCACCATCATTCTACACTCTAAACCGGACTACTATTTCTAAGACTCATTCTCTCAAAATAATTTTACGACAGTGTTTGATAATTCTAACTGAAGCAGTTTAAGAATACTTACTCCATATGTTAGTTACTTGATAATACTTACTCAAGCTGTTTATGAATCTTCTTCTTCTTTGATCCTTAGCCGCCGACCGTCAAAGCAGTCAGTGGCCATTACGCCTAGTGCCGTCTTGTAGGGCAACAACAAATTGATTCCACTTTGCTCTGTCGGCGGCCATCCTTCGTACAGTGTCCCAACTCTGGTTCATTCTTTGCATCTCAACCTCCACAGTCCTCCGCCAAGTTGTTTTTGATCGGCCTCTCTTTCGTTTTCCTTCAGGGGTCCATAGCATAGCTGTTCTTGTGATGGCATCGGGGTCTCTTCTGAGGACATGACCAACCCAGCTCCAGCGTCTGCCAGCTATGATGGTGTGCATGTCCTCTTGCTTGCTCCGAGTAAGCAGATCTTGGTTGGTGATGGTATTCGGCCAAAAGATTCTGAGAATTTTTCTTAGGCATGTTGTGTGAAAAGAGGACAATTTCGACATTTCCTTCTCTGTAACTCTCCAGCTCTCCGCGCCATAGAGAAGCACAGAAAGCACACAGCTCTGATATAATCTTAATTTTGTGCTTGTGCTGTATTGAGAGGACTTCCAGATGTTGTTTAGACTAAAAAAGGCTGTTCTTGCCTTATTCATTCTGATGTTGATGTCTTTGCCTGCCCCGCCGTCTGGTGTTACTATGCATCCTAGGTATGTGAAGGTGTCTTTCTGTACCAGTTGCTGATTCCTTACTGATATGGGCTCAGGGTTGCTCACATTGAGCGTCGTGACCTCTGTCTTCTTTAGGTTGATGTTCAAGCCCACCTGCTAGCTATACTTATTAAGTCTATCCGTTTTTTCCTGGATGTGTTGATGTGAATGTGCTAGCAGTGCAATGTCATCTGCATATTCCATATCTTCCAATTTAGAAAATGTAGTCCATCTTATTCCTCTTGGATTGCCCTCTGTTGTCTGGCGCATCACCCAGTCTATGACTGTTAAAAATAGAGTGGTTGATAAGGGGCATCTCTGTCGTACTCCTGTCTTCACTTCAAAGGTTAGGTTGCTCTGCCCAATGCTACACGTAAAGTTGGCATGTAGGCTTTTTATGATTGACACTATGCAGCTTGGAATTCCATAAGCCCTCAGTATTTTCCATAAACTGTCCCTATGTATACTGTCAAAAGCCTTTTCAAAATCAACGAAATTAATGTACAGCTGTCTTTGCCATTCTGAGCACTGCTCTATAATGTTCCTGAGGGTAAATATATGATCTACACATCTTCTGTTCTTTCTAAATCGTGCTTGTTCTTTCCTCTGTTTGTGGTCTACTGCTTTTGAGATTCTCTGTATAATTATCCTGCCTAGTATTTTGCTGGGAACTGAGAGAAGAGTGATTCCTCTCCAATTATTGCAGTCTGCAAGATCTCCCTTCTTGGGCAATTTGACAATTATTCCTTTTCTCCACTCTGTTGGTGTTGTCCCTGTTTTCCAGACTTGTGCAAATAGTGGTTCTAATAGTTCTGCTGCTAGCTCTGGGTCTGTCTTAAATAGCTCTGCATTTAAGTTATCATGACCAGGAGCTTTTCCATTCTTTAACCCTTTGATTGCTGTGATGATTTCTTCTTTTCGTGGGATGTCTGTATTAACATCTAGATCATTTTCAGCCTCAGGAACATTCAACTGTGTCTCTGGTGGCTCCTTATTCAGAGTTTCTCTGAAATGCTCTGCCCATCTTATTTCCTGTCCCTCTACTGTCGTAATGAGATTTCCGTGCTTATCTCTTACTAATGTAATATTGTTTGCACCTCGTTTTCCACTGATGATTTTAGTTATTTTGTATACTGTGCTTTGTTCATTTCTCAGTGTTGCCTCTTCTGCCTGTCTTGCAAGGTCATCCAGAAATGTCCTTTTGTTAGCACGGGTTTGACGTTTAACTTCCTTGTCCAGCTGACTGTACTGTTCACTATATATTGCCTTTAACCTGGGAGACTTAGCTTCTGTTTTCTTTCTTTTCATTTCTTTTCTCTTCGCTTTGGTGTTTAGCGTATCTGGTGTTATCCAGTCTTGGCTCTTTCTTTCCTGGAATCCCAAGCATGACTTGCTGCTTTCCTTGTATATTGTTGAGATGGCGTTGAATCTCTGGTCAACATCATCGGTCTCTGTTCTTTCCTGGCTTTTGATAATCTCATATCTTCTCTTTACGTCGACCACGAAAGCTTTTCTGGTGAGGGGATCCTTCAGTTTCGTGATGTTGTATCTTTTCTGTTTGACTGCAACTGGTCCAGCAGCTCTGAGTTTCACTTTCAGTCTTGATACTACTAAGTGATGATCACTTCCCACATCTGCGCCTCTTCTTACTTTCACGTCTTGTAGTGCATGTCTCCATCTGCCATTGATCATTATGTGATCTATCTGGTTTTTGTCTCGTCCGTTTGGTGATTCCCATGTTAACGTGTGCACTTCCTTGTGTGGAAAAAGTGTTCCTCCAATGACCAGGTTGTTAATACTGCAGAATGTTTATGAATATTTACTGTAAATTGTTAGTTATTTAAAAAAAAAATACTTACTCTATATATTAGTTATTTGATAATACTTACTGAGGCAGTTTGTGAATACTTAGTCTACATTAGTTGTTTGATAATACTTACTGAGTGTGTTAATAAGTGCCTAAACTGTATGTTAGTTGTTAGATAATACATACTGAGACAGTTTGTGAATGCTTAGTCTACGTTAGTTGTTTGATAATACTTACTGAGTGTGTTAATAAATGCCTGCTCTGTATGTTAGTTGTTTGATATTACATATTGAGGCAGGTTATGCATATTTACTGCATGTCGGATAAAGTGTGTTGTAGTTGTTTCAATTAATATCTTACAACTTCCGTCGAGCACAGGACATTAACAAAATACATGGCAAGCTCTCCTGTCCTGTGCCGTCCGTTCTTCTTCTTCTTCTTCTTCGTCCTGAAAAGGACGTTGGTTGCGTTGTGTCCTTTTACAGCGAAGCTGCGATAATTGCATCTTTCGGCCGACACATCCGACTTCAGCACGGCATTTTTTGGGACCAGGTTAGCCTTCCCACTTCGATCCCTACTCTCTCAGCCAGACTGCAGTGATGCAGTCTGTTTTCAGGACCACCACTTGGAGGTGGAGTAGGGTCTTGGTCAGCTCTGATTCGCTGGCTCTGACGCAAGCAGTCAAGTTAAGGGTCGCTGACTGCATTTATAACTGTTGGTGCGTCTTATGTCCCCGTGCCATCCGTTCAAGATCGTTCATAATATACTTAATCTCCTTCAAGGTCATGTATAGTTTCGTCCGACATTTGTTTTAGGGTTTAATTTTTTCCTCTTACCCTGGAGATTCCATAACAGGACTACCTCGTAATGCTAACAAATGGCTTTCTTAATGTGCGTCTCATCAAACACCAGCATCTTCTTCTCACCTGTGTTCTACTGGTGTTTGTCTGGCTCTGTCCATCAGTTCCATTTAGCTGATCTTGGTGTATCACCTCAACCCTGCTAGTCTGCGAAAAGTACACAATTATGGCTTTGGATTTAAGGACTATCTTCGTTGCACGCGGACAACTCCATCAGTGCTCCGATCTTTTCCCTTATATTTCACACGAAGAATCTCATCACAGTGCACGAACGATGTAGCACCGGCAAGGTTACCAATGTGTGTATAAAAAAATCACACACTATAAATATTTTTGTGGCGGCCAGGTTTTCCTAGTTTTGCAAATTTTAGCACGGCAGCGGCCGTATGGCATACTATTTACAGTTTCCAGCTGGCGGGGGATGTTTAACGTACGCAACATGCACACGGTACCTACAATTTTTTTTCGCCCTTATCCTAGAAAGCAGGAGGAGTATGACATCATTATCACCCACTTGTTATGAAAAAATGTCCATCAAGTATATTCCCTGTACTGGGAGCCGAACCTGGTTCCTTTAGAATTAAAGGCGGACGTCATACCTATTAGCCACTCCGACCCCCACCCATTTATGACAATCTGTAATTTCTTGTTCTCCATTCTAGCTGTTTAATAATTATTAAATTAAATTTTAACCCCATCTTTTTTACGAAAAGCACCCGACTGGCAGAGCGGTTAGAGTGCTTGTCTCTCGCAGCAAACTTATCGGGTTCTGGGATCAAATCCTGGTAGCGTCATATATATATATATATATATATATATATATATATATATAGATATATATATATATATATATATATATATATATATATATATATATATATATATATGTGTGTGTCACATGATGACATTCGTTCATTCGTTTTACGTTCTTACTTTGTCCAACCTTCCTTTTTCCCTTCATCTACATGTAATTCTCTTGTCACGTTTCTTCGGTGCAATGGGTTGTTTGTGATCACTTAGATTAAAACAACAACAACAACAACAACCTGGGTAAGATTTTAGGAGTACTCGCATACTGCGTTTTCTATGAGTAAATTAGGGGATTATACAGTCGCTCACTGACATCTATATCAGTGAATATGGAGGTATACGGTCGCTCTAGGTCGAATTATCGCGTTAATTTGTCTATTGCGACCCGATAATACGCTTATCCTGTTTCCGGCCAGCCAACGATAGAGGGAGCAAATGTTAATATCAACATATTGCCAAAAATTAATTTTTTATAAGTAAGAAATTACAAAAAAAAAGTGCCATGGTCGCTACGTGGTAGCGTAAATCATCTCCATATCGCAAAATACACAGATGGAATTCAAGAAGCTAGAAACGGTCATAAATGGGTGTTTACTTAGAAAATCGAAATGGTACGACCAGCAGGAGTGGAACTAGAGATGAGACAAACACGCTGACGATGGATGGGGAACATGTTGAAAAAAACTTCTTGCTAGCATTACAAGACGGTACTCATTATGGAATCTCCGCGGTAAGAGAGGTAGAGAGAGACAAAAAAATACACGAAGAAGAGAACAGGAGACATAAATAAACGGATAAAGAATGCTCGCACATATCTTGAATGACGGCAAAAGATAGGAAGACTGGGTATAAGTTCGCTGAAGGTATATGCACCATGGAGATCTGAACGGTATCACTTGAATGAATGAAATTCATATAAATAGCAAATACGTAAAATTGAACAGAACTAGGGGAAAAAAACGTCTTTTTAACTTAACTTTTCTTTCTAATTTTGTTTCTTTTCTTTTGTCTTTCTTCTGGGCATAACAGTCGGTCTGTGCAAACATTCTGTCATATAAAGCAGTTACATGGAATAATGAATTTTAACCAACCCCTGCTGGTTTACACAATTTTAAATGAAAGTCGACGTACAACAATATGATAATTAATTACAACTCTAATGCACGTGTGCGCGTGCCAGGCATGAGTATATGACATTGTGGTACCGAATTGTTAGTGTGTGTGTGTGAGAGAGCAAAATGAATGCTCGTGGAACATTCTATAGTTGGAGTGTTAGGAAATATTTGCTCGTCTATGAAATTTATTAGCACAGTTCTCAGAAATCGTTAAGGAACAAAGTTTTGTACTACGTGTCATGTGTGCTAGGGGTCTAAAGATGGAAAATTATGTGTTTTGGTGTTAAGAGCGTGTATTTGTGCATATGGGTGTGTGTATGTGTAAATGTATGTGAGTGTTTACCTGTTAATTGAGCACAGAAAACTGCCGAAACAATATTTGACTTCTGATAATTTAAAGTGAACCGCCAGAGTGCCGTGTCAACAAAACGAGTTGTGATATTGTGTGAGAGTGTGTGTGAAGTGTGTCTGTGTGGACAATATGGGGGGTTGATTTTGCATCTGATGTTGTAACAGAGTGCCGACATATGAACAAGTGAATATTTGTGATAAAACGAAGAAAATCTTTTCATTTGAGATTTTTTTAAAATAAAAAAAATGTTCATGCTTTGATAAATCAGTTCAGTTATTACACTTACTTAATTACTTAGTCTTTCCTCCTTGTCACAGAGAGTTTTATGATCAATAAATTTTCTATATACTCTTCTTTTTCTACCCGTGTCCTCTATTTTATTATCACACTTTACCTTTTTCCTGTATTTTTTCGCATTCGTTCGTTTGCGAAAAATATTTCCTTTCCCATTCTCACTTTTCCGCTTTCTTTCTCATACTGGGATACGCATTTCTATTATGTAAGACGTCAGCCACTTAGGTAGACGAGAAATTGTGAATATGCATCTATCTCAGACATACGAGCAGACTTTTGTCTGCACATTCAGCTGACACGCGCGTTTTCTTCGGCTGAGCGCTCAGGTGAGGCACGATAACCGACATCTCCACGGCGCAGTATGAGACATTTGTCTGGCAATTCCATCTGACACGGCACTCACTGTTGGCCCTGGTCAGCGTGAGGTGTGAAGACGAGAAGTGTCAGTTATGGCATGCGTCTAGTTAATGGGAGGTGTTAGAGAGAGAGAAGGGGTGAGACCTGCGCTATTGCGTGGTTTTGGAAATAGTGGGATCTTTTGTTTGTTTCATAGATATTAACCTGAGTTTGAAACTTTATTTCACTCATTCTCCAAGTGCAGTAGACGTGGTCACTTCGTTCTAGATACTTAAACTTCTAAGTGAAATCTCTTAGTTTCGTTGTGATACCGTAGTTCTGTGTTGAGGTAAATATTACATTAAGTATCTAATATTTTGCGAGTGATTAAGTGTTAAACCGCCTATTTTATCCCACTAGTTTCTTTTGTGCAGATTGATTAATTTATAAGTCTGTTATATTCTCTAGCTGATGAGTTACAGTGGAAAACAGAATAAATTATCATTTCTAGCTTAAAATCATGTAGCTATAATGAATTTAATTTAACTGCTAAATAATCAGACGAGAATAATTTTTCTAAACTAACTTATAAATGCTAGATGCCTCATGAGGGTTGACGGAATACGTATGTATTCCTAATTCATGATGATTGATTTTTATATATAACTTATTTCACGGGAAAGTTTAAACGTCAAGTCAAGCTCTACGCTTGCAGTTCAAAATGTAAGTTATATTGAGTACATAATATGTAAAATATTTCATGTGTTTTTTTCTTTATTCAGTGAATACTGGGGTAACCCAACTTTGCCAGCGTTTAGTACAGAGACATACCTGTGAGAATCATAAACATTTTATATCTTTAATTACGTGGGTTTTCAAGTAACACCTGTCTGACAGGGCGTGTGCCTTCAAGAGATAGACAGAATACCAAATTCCACTAATGGGTTTTTTTAAAGAATAAATGCTATACTGGGCCTTTGAGCGAGATCATATTTCTTCATAAACTCTAATGTACATGCTGCCTTGTGGCGAGAAATAATTACAGAAAAAACATTAACTTTTCCGACATTATTCGACCAAGTGTGTGGTGAACCAAGATTATCTGTTGAGAGAAGTTGTCCACCGGTCATCTTCCTAATTAAGGGAAACCTCGTGTTCTGACACTGTGTGCCCGCTGAAACCCTAACTCTTACCTCGTGCATAAGTGACATTAACTTAAATCTGTAAAGAAAGAACGATCGCCTGAAGAGGACGCTCCCCGGATACGGTGAATGAAACCAATATCTGCAGCGCTGGGTATCCACTTCATTCACAGATAGACAGATTAAACGAAGTGTACACTAAGGCTTGCGCCAGACGGCGAACAACCGCACGATTGTAGGTAAGGTTGTGTGAGTCATGGCCCTGATGAAAGAACCGAGTGAAAGTAGACTGAAGGATGTTCTTCGTTTGATTCACTCACTTTGTAACTTTCCTTATGCAAGATTTTGTTGCTAAACTATATTTTTCCTTAGAATAGATACTGCTATCAAAGTCAGTTCATACCTTCAAAAGGGGAAAATATTAGACCCAAATCATATGTATCTGTGACTTTTTGGGCTATCATCGTTCTACTAACGGGACTGTGGGCTAAACATTGAGGGGAGATCATAACTGTGGGTCTATCATTTCTTGTAGAAATTCCTTGATTTTTATGACTATTTGTATATGCTTTGATGTAATTTTATGTGTTGTGATGGGATTTTAGATGATAATTAAAACTGTCCTTAAACTTAATCAGCGTGTTGGTCAGCTCGTTCTAGAATATCTATATAATCATCTGTTATAGTTTTCCCACGTCTGTACGTCTAACTGTCGTCTTGTATGTGCGTGCACGTGAGTGGATAGAATATATATAAAGGTAATATATATATATGTGTTTAGACTGTCTGACTCCTCTAAATCTATCGTAGCTCTCACTGTGGCTATCACCCATTCTAATCTATTCAGAAGGGACCAACCCAAGTCTTAATTCCCCTATCAAAAACCTACGACACTCCTCTACCCTGGAGTGTAGATGTTTCCTAGGGAGAGCGCCAAACTATCCTATCGGCTGTCTTCCTCTAGGCCACTCACTCGTACTTATAGGTCCTCCGTGAACCTTTAACTCGCAAATGTCATATCCGCTTTGTAAATTTCATAACTAAAGTCTCGCCAAGCACCAAGTACCAGTCTTCGTACTGCTCACAATTATGTCCCCTGTACTCAAGTGCATTAAAATAGATCAGAGTTATTTCTACTTTATCGAACACGTTAACACTTGTTTTGAAATTTATTTCACGCATATCAAATAGATCCAAGTGATGAAATACACATTAACATATAGGAAGCGAGTTTTCAATTACCCTGTAGGTGATATAACAGTGAAGGAAATGGAAACTGGGCAAATGTGGATAAATAAAGAGAGAAACCTGAGGCATTTGAACAGTAAGTAAATAATACACATAAAGTGGAATGTTACTGGCACTCGTAAGAAAGAAAGAAGTCGAAAACTAGATAACAGAAAGAAAAAAAACTGAATTGATATTCTTAGTCGGGACTCAAATTCAGGACCATCCAAACGGCTTCGATACGTGAAAAGGGGTACCGGTACCATAACAATAATGCTTCGTGGACAGTGGTTATTAGCACGACCGCCCGATATGATTACGGAATTTTGGACCGAGGAACGACTGTCGCAGATATAGTTGATGGTGCACTCGAATTGTTGGAGAATGAGAACCCAATTGTCGCATAAAGAGTTTTACTTTTATAATGATGATATAAGTAAGGAAGATGTGTAGAAAGTGCATCGACCTTTAGGCACTAGTTTTCACAGAGGTGAGCTAGTGTTGAGGGAAAGAGTTAACAGAAGGGCACAGGTTGGCGTCAGTGATTCTCTCACCTTTTAGACTACAAACTCTTGTATTTTTCTGGCGACGACTAACTCTTTCTTACTCAAATCTTTTTGAAGATGAACTAGTAGTAACAAGTAATACAAAGAGGGTTGAGAATGTTTTTCTGAACAGAACATACAATCTACTAAGTCAAACTCAGAATGATGGTGAGTTACAGAATGTACATAATTACTTTAATTACAGTAGAAAATAAAATCAATGTTGACATGTACTTTGAAAAAAAGAAATATTAGGAAATTTAGAACTGTCAGTGTCTTTGGTTCAGATAAGAATAAGAGGCTATTTTCCTCACTGACGAAAGTTTATTCCTATGGCTATTTCTTGGATAAGTGAATTCTGATTTTGGCCTGGGTTTTAAGTAGACTTATCTGCTTGGACTTCTCCTGGGCGTCTCAGTAGGTAGGAGTTACCAACTGGATAATGTGCTTCAGTTGAGCTACAGTCCAAGAGATGACTAGGCTGTTCGTTCACCTGGTTGTGCAGTTGCGTTATGCTGTTCAGGCGCTGACGAGGTGGTGACTGCTTAAAGCTGTAGACTGCTCAGGGTTGCTGACTTGTGATCACCGCTAGAGGGTTTGAGATGTAAGCACTAGTTCTCTCGGTAGCATAGAGCAACTAGGCGGTTTACTCGCAACAATTTACAGCAATCAAAATCCAGAAACTGGCTAGGATTCTGCAACTGGGCTGTGGAAGACAATACAGGCAATCAATCTTCTGTTTGTTTTACAGATATATTAACTATAGCCACTCAGGACATTTCGTCTCAGAATGGTGCCTAATAATATATTTACCTGAAACCATAACGTCAGTCTTCCTTAAAGGCGACAGTCCATTTGTTTACAAATTCCTGTCTAGCAGTAGTCTCACACTGGTCAGGTCAGTCAGGTCAACCTTTGTTACTAGCAGACGCCTTTCCGTGTGCGTTCATGCGTGACTGCATTGGAGGAATATTTCATTCACTCGTCCATTGAACAACATGGTTCTTCTCTCGTTCACAACAGCTTTCTCAAAATCATTAGAATGTAGTACTTTCAGATATCAGCCAGTACTTACATCATTATAATGCATCAATAACATTCATAATACATAAATGCATAATAGCTATCTAGCTAATGTAAAGAAATAAAACCACAATATTTAGTATTTCACACTTTACATCCATTAACTAATCCCTTGATATTAGAGTTAGCTAATTAAGCGAATACTGAGAGTTTGCTTACCGCTCAGGACTTATCCACAGCTTAAGAACTAGAATTTGAGTAGCGTTACTCTCAATCACATATACTTGTAGGTATGAGGTGGTGTGAGGCTTCTCTTCTATAACTTATAAGCGTGCGTTGTCTTCCAACGGTTAATCAGCAAGTGATCTTAAAACTCAGCGCTTGTTCGGATGAAGTTAAAACATTTCCTGATTCCCACGCCAAGAGTTAATTATTTCCCGTCTCTCGTTTAGACACGTAAAAGATTTATCGTGGCTGTCTCCAGTTGACCACTGAACACGGAAATAAGATACTCTGGGAACCACTGGTTTCGACCAAGCTAATAAATCGTATAGACATCCTTAAAGAAATACTTTTAAGTGCCTTAGTAGAAGAAGATAGAATTTGGGATCGTATGACAGGACTATTAGTGAAGACTTGAAAAACAGCTAAAGAAACGATCGCAGGTGCAAATATTTCCGTACAGAAAACAGACAAAATGTGAAGGAATAGAAAAGTAAGGAATTTTAACATAATCTAGACGAAACCTACGAGCACTCTGTGACAACGACCCAGACAATGATAGTTGCAATCATTTCTATAGCTTATTTATCAGTATAGGCCAGATAACACAAGTTAAAGACCCTAATACTTTGTCTAGTAAATAATATAAGAATGAGAACTGAACAAAAAACCTTTGTAAAGTATGATGATTTGGTTTGGTTTAAGGACCATTTTCATTGTACATGTGTGACCGTGGGGTGTGTAGATTCTGATTCAATTATAAGGCATATATGTTTAAGTTTCTTGTGTATTTGTTTATTGTATCACTCAAGTCAAGATACTGGTGTACTACCAGAGATAGTTATTCTTGATGATGTTTGTACCCAAGTTCGTTCCAGAATTCCTCTGTGGTGTTTAAAGTTTTGTGACAATCTTTAGCATACCTTATGTACACTATTTACTGTAAAACCCTTCAACAGAAGTGACTTTTCTAGGTAGTTAAGAAAGTCTTCAGGATCCAGTAAAATAGTTTATTATCTTGTATATAACATCCAAACAAAGTCACTTGCATGCATGCATTTACAAATCCTCATAAAAATGCGTCTTTGTGCTTATTTATATTTTCTCCATGTAGCCTATCCAAGTTGGGGTAAGTATTTTTTGCTTAGTTCCTGTTCGTTTGCTTCTTAGATTTATCCGACTCAGGGGTAAATGACAGTAGAGCCTCTACCTGTTTTATGATTTGCGCTAATTTGACTTTAAAAAGCTCCGTTTCATTTCTTATTAGTTCAGCTCGTTCTCCCGACATTTAGGCATTTCTGGCCTAACTAGGTTTTATTCTGAAAAATTGAAAAGTCACACGAAAGTTGTACTTACAGGTAATATGAATTTCCAACTTTATAAAAAATTATCTGCTTCACACAGAGTTGATATCTTGATAACTTCAAGACCAGCAGTTAGATGGACTAGGACTACGTTGGTACAAACTGGCTTCTGTAGATCAACTGATTTCGGATATCGAAATCTGCCTTCGCAGAGTGGTGCGCACTTTTACCACCTTTCTGGTTGGTCAATCTAATAATTCTTTATTTATTTTATTGGGTCTCATATGCCTACCGATGGAGTGTCTCGGCTATTCCTTCTTCTTCTTCTTCTTCGTTCGCCCTGAAAAGGACGGTGGTTGCGTTGTGTCTGTTTACAACGTAGCTGTGATATCTGCACCTTTCGGTCGACACATCCGACTTCTGCACGGCATTTTTTAGGACCGGGTTTGCCTTCCCATTGCGATCCGTGCTCGCTCAGCCAGACTGCATTGCTGCAGGCTGTTTCCAGGACCACCACGTGGAGGTGGAGCACGGTCTTGACCAGCTCTGGTCGGCTATTCCGATTTACGTCATCGGTTGCTAAGCAACTCCCGCCAAAAAATAGCGTTGAGTCGCTATTTAACCTAGTTTCGGTTTCAATCTGATACTAGCGTATCTCGAGTCTTTATTTCAATAAAACCTCGTAACTATTCTTCCTAATCTAACTGATAACTATTAGCACGAATGATGCTATGGTATCAGTTGTGAGCCTTCCGGTGACACATGGACAACTCCATCAGTGCTCTAATCTTCTCCCTTAGATCACACAAAGAGAATCTCAGCACAGTGGACGAATTCCATAGCACTTGTGAGGATTCCAATGTGTGTATACAGGAATCACACATACTATAAATATATTTGTGGTGGGTAAGTTTCCTAATTGTTAAATTTTGCCAGGGCAGCGGCCGTGTGGCCTATACCTTACGATTTCCAACTGCCGAGAGATTTTTAACACGCACAACTTGTACATTGACCTCACTACCCATGAGATCAGGGGGAAGTATGACATCATTACGAACCTCTGGTTCTGAAAAAAAAATTTCATCAATTATATTCACTGTACTGGGAGCGAACCCAGTACCTTTAGAATTAGACTCGAACCCAGGACCTGCTGGGCTGTTCCTCGGTCCTAAGTTCCGACGTTACGCGGGACACTCGTGCTAATGACCACTGTCCACGAAGCACTATTTTTGAGTGCCAAATTGGCAGTGTGGTTAGTCACAATTCGGTCCCGTAGCGAGCCAGTGTTGCCGATCGAAAGGTACAGGGTTAAAACCCCTGATAAGCCTATAACTTCTGTTGTGTTTGAGGTGTCTAGTTTTCTACTTCCTTCATTCTTACGAGCGCCTGCAACATACCTCATTACTTGTATTATTGTTTTAACAGGAGAACTTGAAATAGACTTGATAACACAACTTTTGAATGACATCTTTAGCAGTGAATACCAAGTACTCCAACAGCTGGAAGATGAAACAGATACGGAAGACCACTGGCAACAAGTAAAAAATATACGGAACGAGACATGTGAAGAAGTACTGAGAAAAAGAGAACATCAGCACAAAGCATGGATAACAACAGAAACCATTAGTAAGATAGAAGACAGGAAAAACCAGAAAGCAGATTTAAACAGAAGCAAAACCAGAAGCTCCAAAGCCAAGGCTCATGAAGTGTACATAGAAGCAAACAAAGTAGTGAGGAGAAACATCAAAAGAGACCAGGTGAAATCAGCAATATAAAGAGCTCTAGAAATAATAACATATCTATACTTGTACTTTAAAGACAGCATTAAGAACGAACGAACGAACGAACTCTATTTTGTCACATGCTCCTGCACTAAGATGTCACATGCTCCTGCACTAAGATGCCACATGCTACTGCACCAATATGTAACATGCTCCTGCACTAAGATGTCACATGCTCCTGCACCAAGATGTCACATGCTCCTGCACTAAGATGTCACATGCTCCTGCACCAAAATGTCACTAAGACATATGACAAGGTGAAAAATTAGTTAATTTTTTTATATATTAGAAAGTAAAGACGTCGATTGCAAACATTTGAAAATAATAAAGAACACGTATTGGCAACAAGATTTGCAGCCATAATACTAGCAGCCAAATAGAAATGTATCAGCAGATAAAATAGGATGTTAGGCAGGAATGCATGCTGTGGCCTAAACGTATTCTCTGTATAGTGAAAATGTACTGATCTTCATTAAGGATATGCCAGCTATAAGTTGGAATATTCACATCGTGACGAAAAAGACTGGTCCAAAATGCATATCAAAGTAAATGGAACAGTTTTCATCATCATCATCATCATCATCATCATCATCATCATCATCATCATCATCATCATCATCATCATCATCATCATCATCATCATCATCATCATCATCATCATCATCATCATCATCATCATCATCATCATCATCATCATTTTACCTTATGCTCCTTACGCAGCATGGAGCCAACACTACAGCTGGTACCCTTGAAGGAAATCTGCACCACAAGATGTCACATGCTCCTGCACCAAGATGTCACATGCTCCTGCACTAAGATGTCACACGCTCCTGCACCAAGATGCCACATGCTCCTGCACCAAGATGTCACATGCTCATGCACCAAGATGTCACATGCTCCTGCACTAAGATGTCACACGCTCCTGCACCAAGATGCCACATGCTCCTGCACCAAGATGTCACATGATCTTGCACCAAGATGTCACATGCTCCTGCACCGAGATGTCACATGCTCCTGCACCAAGATGTCACATGCTCCTGCACCAAGATGTCACATGATCCTGCGCCAAGATGTCACATGCTCCTGCACCAAGATGTCACATGATCCTGCACCAAGATGTCACATGATTCTGCAGCCTTGGGTTTACGTGGCAGTATGTTTTACATAATGAGTTTGCCAGCCCTCATGCGCAACCTGATATTAATCGCATTGTACATTCTGCCTGAGGCGGTGTCGTAGATTTTCGATAGGTGAATTAAGACATAGATTGGTCCCTTCTGAATAGAAATAGAACAGGTGATAGCTCAGTGAGAGGTAATGTAAAGAAAATAGATATTCACGAGTGAGATGGTGGAAACTAATAGAGTCTGTCCCTGACACGCGAGAAGCTTCTCTCGGTCAGCCTAACTTCTACAACAGATTTAGAATAGTCAGACAGTCTATTAGAACATATATAGTAATCTATATATAGTAATATATACCACTCACATACACACACACATAAGTGACGACAGTTAGACGCACAGACGTGAAAAACTATAACAATGGAATATAGATATGTTGGAACGAGCTGACTGACACAATTGAATAAAGTTTAGGTAAATTTTATTAACATAAAGAAAAATTTCCACAACCAATAAGTTTGCTTATCAAGCACATATAAATACACATGGGTTAATGAATTACTAAAAGAATACTAGACCCATAGGTGTAATCCTTTCCCCCTCTGTTTAGCCCACGATCCCGTTAGAAGAGAAGTTATAGCCCCAAAGAGTCACATATTTATACGTTATGGTCTAGGATTTCCCTCTATAGTTAAGAACAGAGTTGATATATTAATCTATCCTAAAAGGAAATCAGCATTTGCAACAAAAATTGCATAAAGAAATTTCAAAGTGGGTGCATGAATATACAAAATGAAAGAATCACTCGTTCTGCTTTCTCTCTGTTCATTCAGAAGGGGCCCCTGACATACTTTCTTACCTACACACGTGGTGTTTCTCGCCGTCTGGCGCAAACTTCAGGACACTTTTCTACAGTGAATCTGTATTCTTTTGATAAAGAGAATCCCAGCTCTGCAGATACAGGTTTCTTCCAATGTTCCGGGGAGCATTCACTTCACAATTATATTTTAAGATTACTGTTAATGTCACTTGAATCAGTTTGGGTAAGAAAGTTTAAACGTGCTCACAGTGTCAGAATCACGAGGTTTCCATTACTTAGGAAAATGACAGGTTGGTAACTTCTCTCAAATGTAAAATTCTTGGTCACACCACGATTAGTCAAAAACACGTCGGAAATGTTACTGTTTTGTAATTTCTCTCGCCACAGGGGCTGAATGTACAATGAGAATGTTGGGAAGAATTATAATCTGGCTCGATAGGCCCAGTTATTGCATTTAGTATTAAAGTTCGTGAGATGAGTATTCTGTCTTTTTCTGGATGCAAACACAATGCCAGACAGGTTGTAACTTGAAAACTCACTTATTTAAATTACAAAAAATGTTTCTTCTAGGTTCTTCTCATATACTGAAACTGCTGGCAGATGTTGGGCTTTACCCAGAATTCTGTATAAAGAAAAAGAAACATACAGAATACTTAAACATAATATTATACACATCCTATCCTACCCTCGCGTAAAACATAATATTTACTTCGGTTATTAATTTTAAGTTAGAGACTATAAGCTTAGCGCTTGTCTCATCGTTTTAAACTTCCGTGAAATAAATTCTAGTCATTACAAAAATCAATCATCATGAATTAGAAATACATACGTATTTCGTCAATACTCTATGATGAATCAGTGCATTAATTTAGGAGGTAAAACTATTCTCTGACTGGTTACTAGCAATTAAATTAAATTTATTAATAGCCGAATGAGTTTAGATAGAAATATAATTTATTTGCTATTCACTGTAACACAATAAACTAGAGAAATGTAACTACTTAATTATTCTAGAAAATCACTCTGCACAAAAGAAACTCGTCAATATATAGACGATAAACTAGTGAAATCTATTACCTCAACACAGGACTACTTAAGACTATTCTCCAACGCAAACTGAGATTTTACTTAATAAAGCAATCTAGAAACGAAGCTAGAATGTGTGTAGAGAAACTGCGGAGTCTGAATGAATGAAGTTAAAACTGCTCTGGTATAAATATATCTCTGATGAAAGGAAAATGATTCACTATGATCGAACCCCGATTACCTGCCACATGTTCGCACCTACGCCCGGATTTGCATATTTCCTTGCTCATTCTACGCATGAAACGAATTCTACACACCCTTACCGAAACCAGACTTAACACTTACAGTACATTCTCTCGATCTGATCAGACCTCGCCAATAAAACTCACAGTGTGCGTTTTACACGTTCTGTTTCATATGGCCGTTCTCATCGATCAATGTCTTTCATCTCAAATCTCTCACCGAGAATAATTAACTATAGGCGGACAGATCAGAGAAAAATAATAGACGATAGTCTTACTTCTTATCCCTGTCGAGAACGAATTAACACGATTCGGTCTCATCAAAGAACTTAGCTTAACAGTAATAAAATGCGTTGCTAAATTAGAAAGGAAAAGACAAAGGTATGAATGGGAGAGTATATCTTAACAATCGAGCGTATGCGAAAAAAGAAAGGTAAAAAGAGCGAAAGAAAGGTACAAGACAAGTGCAGAATAAAGAATAAATATCTGAAATTTATTAATCATAGTATCTCTGCCACAGGGGGCAAAAGTCCTGTTTTTTTTCTTTGTCTCTTCAAAGACCCCCGGGAACTACATGAGGACGGAGATGAAACAAGTCGATTGATTGGAACACTTGGACACGCTGATAACATCAAAAGGAACACGCGTGTCAGAAGTGAGTAGAATAACCCAGGCTTAAGGAAAACTGCATAATATGAAAAGTTATTGTTGATCAGAATCGATCTCACTGCACGCTGGGCAAATCAATAGGTACTCAGTCTCCTTCAGCAAATATCGAAGGGTATGAATGCTGTTCCTTTTGCGCACTGATTGTATACACGACGGATGCATCCTCTCACACGTCCATCGCTGCTAGTCTTACGTTTGATGCTAAATTCCAGCAGCCTTAGCCTTGTCGAGTCACTGATTGCAGTTTCTTTCTCTAGAAAGCGATCAGTAATTGTCTTTAATATTTCTCCCTTATCAATATCCAGTGTCCCCACTATGGGTTTTCTCAAAGCTGATGTGCCAGCTCTCTCATTGCTGCGTACCACTGCATGACCAGAACAGTAGATCCACATCAGTTCATGAAGGTTCGAGGCTTCTGTGGATATTATCCATTCACGATGGAGCCATCCACTATGGACCTTCCGAAGCATGACAATTATTTTATGATGCAAACTTTTGTCACGGGAAGTTAAAAAAAAAAAAGTGAGCTTTTCCGTAACCCTGTCGTATAGTAGAGAATCATGTGCAATCAGAAAATAAGAAAATTCCCTGGCGGATTCTTAAAAAGAAGATTGATTTAAAAAAAAAATTAAAAATTACAGGCCCATCTAAAAAAGAGCGACGGGAATGTCCTGAATAAGGCTGCTGTTCAATCCCAGCGTAATATTCATTTTCGATGGAAACAATCCACTGTCTTTGGGCATGGTCTGACAAAAGGAATGTTCCAATGTATTGTCACAACAGAAAAGATTGAGGGACAAAAGAGAAACATAATGGCATCGTGGTGTAAAAAGAAGTCAATAACTAAGTTGATAAGTAAGTTGATAAAATGTACTGGAGACAGGAAACTATGGGATACATCATCACCTACGCCGTATTTATTAGTACGCGAAGAAACAAGGAAGCAAAGGGTGATCAGCTTTTTATTTAACGGTGCATGGACACTTTAAAATATTACTTTATGCCGCACATACTCAGGAGTTTATTATTTTATGGTGCAGAGAACTGATCAAATTGTTATTTTTGGTGCACAAAATCATCTTTTTATTTTATGGTGCACAAACTCATCTTTTTGTTTTATGATGCACAAAATCATCTTTTTGTTTTATGGTGCACAAACTCATCTTTTTGTTTTATGGTGCACAAAATCAGCATTTTCTTTTATGGTGCACAAAATCAGCATTTTGTTTTATGGTGCTCACAATCATCATTTTGTTTTATGGTGCACAAACTCATCTTTTGGCTTTAATGTGCCCAGACTGATCAATGTTTGCGTTGCTGTCATATTATTGATCTCCAAATGTGTTGACAACTTGTGCCCTTGTTGTAGTAACGCAGTTCAGGCGACATGATGTAGATATATCAATTATTTATTTAACCTGGTTTTGCAGCAGTTTGAAGTAACTTATAATCAACATTACCTGTTACATCCTTTAGCAGCATAAGCCTTCAACAACGATTTTTCAAGACTTTCTGGTCTTGTGCCGTAAGTTCAAGATCTTTCCATGTGTAATTTATCACTTTCATTTCTGTCGCCAGTTCTTTTCTCCATGTGTGTTTCGATCATCCTCAACCTCTCTAACCTTTGAGATTCCGGAATAAAGATTTCTGTGTAATGCTACAAGCAGTTTCTTCAAAATGTGTACTATTGATCGGTAACGTCGTCTTCCAATCTCTTATTCCACGTACGTACAATTGTCTGGTTCTTGTCATCAGTTCCACAGTGGTGATCTTGTCATGTTATTTCGAATCTTCTATTCTATGCAAGAACTCATTTATTAAAGTATGTAACGTTTAGGTTACTTTTTTTCTTTCTTTGTTTCTTTTCTTTTTCTTCTTCTTTGGTCCCTGGTCGCTGACTGACACAGCAATCAGTGACCATCCCGCCTGGTGTTGTAGGGCGGCAACAAACTGTCTCCACTTTGGTCCTTGGTTGCTGACTGACACAGCAATTAGTGACCATCACGCCTGGTGTTGTAGGGCGGCAACAAACTGTCTCCACTTTGGTCCTTAGCTGCTGACTGACACAGCAATCAGTGACCATCACGCCCGGTGGCGTCTTGTAGGGCAGCAACAAACTGTCTCCACTTTGGTCCTTAGTTGCTGACTGACACAGCAATCAGTGACCATCACGCCCGGTGGCGTCTTGTAGGGCAGCAACAAACTGTCTCCACTTTGGTCCTTAGTTGCTGACTGACACAGCAATCAGTGACCATCACACCTGGTGGCGTCTTGTAGGGCAGCAACAAATTGTCTCCACGTAGCTCGGTCGGCAGTCATCATTCGTGTGGTTCTCCAGCTCTGGTTAATGCTTCATTTTATTTTATTTATTTTTTAAATTAATTAATATTTTTACTCTTCATATTTCGGAGCCATACAATAAAACTATGTAATAACACAGACAAAAACTCCAATACATTCGCAGCGTATATCTTCTTCAGCACTAAACAATTATAATCAGGGAAGCATGAGGTAGAAAAGATAAAGAAACAATTATGACGTCTGTTAGGTTCTTTATTGTTTTCATGTATGTGTTTGCCATGCGAGGCACGCTTCATTTAGCCACCGACAGATGTCCTTCGGTTATATCAGTGCTTTATTACCAGTTTGAAAAAAAAGGAGAGGGAACTCTGCCTGAACTATAGTGCAGTATTGATAAACATTGAACCCTAAAAATGACTTACTAGTACCTATCATCTGAAACAGGGGTCGGCAACCTTTTGGGATCTACTTTAGTAACACTGAGCCCTCAGAAGTACATATATAACCTATAATACAGTACATATGTCTTGATAGTCATAATAAACGCCTATGTTACTGGCCTATGTATGTACTGTACTGTACTTACTATCGTTATTTTAATGTGAACTTTCGAAAATACATTACCGTGAAGTGCATCATGGCTCCCAAACGCAGCAAAACCAGTTCTAGTGATAGCAGCAACAAGAGACAAAGGAAAAGTATCGATTTGGAAGTGAAACAAAAGGTAATTAAACATCACGACGGTGGAAAACCAGTGAATGCTATAGCTCGTGATTTGGGCATGTCGCACTCGATAGAAGTGAATGTGATCCTTAAGAACAAAAAAAAAAAAACAAAAAAAAAAAAAAATTCTCCAAGCTGTTAAAGGATCGGCTCCACTGAAAGCTACAAAGCTTACGAAATTGCGAGAGGGACCTATATCAGATATGGAAAAATTGCTAATGACCTGGATTGAGGATCAAACACAGAAGCGAATTCCTCTCAGCACGTTGACAATCACTGCTAAGGCACGAAGCTTGTTCGAAATGCTTAAAGAAAAAGCAGGACCAGACCACAATATCGAGTTTAGTGCTAGTTCTGGGTGGTTCAAGCGCTTCAAACAACGTTTTTCGCTGCATAATGTGAAAGTGAGTGGTGAGTTTGCGAGTGCTGATGCTAAGGCAGCAGAAGATTTTGTCGAAACCCTAGATAAACTAATTGTAGAGGGAGGTTATTTGCCCCAGCAAATTTTTAATATGGACAGTATTACCTTGCCAGATACAGTACATTAGCTGAAATACAATATTGTATGTGTACAGTTTCTTGGCTATTAAGTCAATACAGGTACACTACAGTATCCCATATAACTTTGCTAAGTATAAAGTATGGTGTTCGCACAACGTCCAAATCGCATAACGTCCTATTTTACAGAACGTATCGTGGACGTTAGGCGGCGCATGACTGTGTGTGTGTGTATATATATAATAATAATAATAATAATAATAATAGCCCCTTCAGTCATAACTGACTATGGGAATGCGCCCCTGAGGTGACAGCCCTCAACTGCTTATTTTCCTGGTGCTCCTTTCGACGTTTTCTCCTCACCTCTGCTTCTTGTGTGAGCCTCTCTTCGCCCAATCTGAGGTGGTGCCGTAAATAGCATCGCCACTTTGTGCGATCGGCAGCTTCATCCTCCCATGTTGCTGGATCCATGTCCAGTGCCCTCATATCTCTCTTGCACACATCTTTGAACCTCAGCTGTGGTCGCCCAACTGTTCTCTTGCCATCTGCTAATTGTCCGTAGAAGATATCTTTTGGGATGAGACCATCTTCCATGCGGCGAACATGGCCAAGCCAGCGAAGTCTGCGCTGTCTAAGCAGCGTATACATACTTTGAAGGCCAGCACGTGACAACACCTCGACATTTGTCAATTAAAACTTACTTAGATAAGATCGCTGTCCTATATCATGCAGTTCATGAAAATATTTTAGTAGCGGCTCGAGAGTTTTCACTGGGAAGGCGGAAAAAGTACATATGATCCCGTGGGCTCTGTGATTTTAAATGCTGGCGGGAAAATGCCTAGTCCGAAATTTCCATAGTTTAGAAAGTCATTCTTTTTTCCCTTCGCAGTCACCTGAAGATCTACCAAATCATTCACTGCGATTATCGTTAGATCGAGATCGACTTGTTGTCTACCCCGGATCTAAAATTACGAAGGTTTGATGAGGTCTAGTCCTTTAAAAAAAAAGAAAAAACAACTTCTAGCAGCCGATGATGTGGCATCTCCTCTGTTTGCTAGCCTCACTTGGCTATCATGTGATATCAAGGCGCAGTTGTATAAATACGAGCTATTAACCAAGCATACAATGACGGAAATGAAGTATATTGTGATCTTACTGTTGCATGTCCCGATGACAGTACTATTTTCCCATGGCCATTTCATTTCTTTTCCACCACTAGCAATAACCCGTCAATATTGACAGGTTTTTAATTATAGTGTATTGTTTCGGTTACATGCATTACAGACGGTACTCTTACCACTGTGGTCATTTCATTGCAGGCGACCGTCATTAGATATTTGTAGTTTTTTTTAAAAAGTAACATTTTGCCTCGTTTTGGCGAGGCGTATCCCGTTCAACCTAGCCGGTTATATTAGGGCGCATGTCCAAATATAAAAGACCTTTAGGTGTGGAGAATTATATGGATATTAAATATGAAGACATGGAGTTAACGTGACCTAAATGACATGTGGAGCAGTGATAATGATCTATTGGACCGTAAATTGACTAAATAACTAACATTTCTTTTATGACAACGTGTCTCGTAATTGTTCGTGCATCTTTTAAAATCGTGACTTTCCATAATCAAACTGTTCATGCACTCTGTCATTTGCGCACTTATCTATTTTCGGGAGAGCACATAGGAAAACAATACAATTATTGTCTAACTTTCAACCACAGTTGCACCCCCTTAGCTGTGGTTGAAAGTCAATGCACTCTCTTGAAAAAAGAAAAAGTGGGCAAATGACGGTGCGCAAGATGTGACCGACCGACCGACGTACTTACGGCGGGAATTATGGTATTGGATATTTCAGCTTAATTGTATCGTTATAGTCAGACATATGGTAACTGGTCAATGCATCATGAATAAACAATTGAAAAGCATACGTGTTCTTTTTATTGGTGCTCAATTTAGCATTCACTGTGCAATGTGCGACGTTGCCGTATTTTCCAGAAAATGCACCATAAAAAGATTGCAAAAAGATTGTATGTTCATTTAATAGGTGTCCAAATTAGTGTTCACGGTGCAGTGAGCGCCGTTTCTGTATTTTCTCGAAATGTTGTGCGATTGTTTCATTTTTGGTTACAAACGTTTCATTAAGAAAACTCTATACATGTGGATTAGGCTTCCTAAGTCTTCAACTTCTAAGCAGTTTGTTTAATGCACACAGATGACACGCAGTGAAATCTCTTATCATCGTTTTCCTATAAATAACTGTTTGTTTACCATCACTTCTTACAGCATAGCAAAATTGCGTCAAGCTAATTTTGTTTTGTTTATTGGGTTGTAATATCCTGAGGCATTCTGATTCAATTTATGCTTATCTGGCAGTATTGATGTATAGATTTTGTTCGTTGCTGAGTAATTTCATACAGCAGATCACAATTATCGTACCGAAATCGTGTTTCACACATATGTGGTTCACTTGCACAGATAGGCGGGGTTGTTGCACAGAAGGTCCAGGGTTCAAATCCTGGGTAAGCCACTCATGTCTGTTATTTTTCTGTTGTCTAGTGTTCTACTTCTTTATTTCTTACGAGTGCCTGATAACATACCTTTATATTTGTTTCATATTAATTCTTTCTTTTCCTATTTTATTTTGTATTAAATTTTTTCTTTCTTAATTTTTGTTTTGAATTTCTTCTACCTCTTTGAAGACTTCCTCCTTTAATTGTCTGGCTTTAAAAAATAAAACGCTATATTATTCTTAGGAACCACACCTTTTTTGCTTTTTAGTCTTTGTTCAGGATTCGCTTGCATTTAATCTACTTACTTTTTTGTTTTCAGTTGCAACGAAGCGTAGTAAAAGGTAAATGTAAAGGATCCCGTTTCACGCCCACTGAGGCATATTGGGAATATGGTGTTAGGCCCATATTTTCTTGACCATCGGCACACTAGGGGTGATGTGGTCAGCATCACGCTCGTAGCCTTAACCTTCCCAGAGTTGCCCTGGTGCCCAATTCATGAGGCTGTGAAGCGTAGTGGGGAGATGAAATTTCCGTTCTTGAACCAAGCGTGCCGCCTTGGCTGCCGTGAACTCATGTAAGATGTTGTTGTTTTTCCATTTGCCTCTTGGTGTTTCCCTTGCCCTGAATCCGGATCTTTAACTGTTGTAGGCGTGTAGTGTTAATTTACTGGGCTCCATTCTTAGGTTGCCCAATATATCATTAACTAAACTCTCGCAATGAGGCTAAGTTATACACCAACCTAGCACTAATTCCAATTATAACGTAAAGTAACCATACTTTTCGTTACTTTGCCTTTAAATGGCCAAATCAACCCAGCTGGAAACATAAACTCAAACTCCTATGATAAGACACTAGTAACATTTAAGCTAACATAAACGTAACTTTAACACAAGATATAACTTAACACTGACCTTAAAACTGGCTTACTATAATGATTACGGCTACCTCAGGTAGCGACGTACAAGGTGACTAACTTGAGGTAGTATCTGGAGCTGGCAACTTTATCATGTCAAACAAATAGCTATCGAGACTACCATTGCAAGAGCACATTTGCGCAGTTTTTATACAAAGGGAAAAGTTATGGGCAATGACTGCAATCCACAAAAGCCATATCCAGACCTCAGAAATGAGGTATTTGAGGAAGGTGGTTGAAATAACAAGAAGAGACAGGGTCCGCAACCAGACGGTCCGTCAAGGCCTAAAATCGCACCCCCTGCAGACCCAAGTAAAACAGTCCCAACTGGGACATAGGTGGAGCGGTATACAGCCATCTTCGTTATCTTACCAACCTCTCTCTTGCTGAGGAATCCTCGATTTATGGCCTGAAAAAGTCTCCCAGCTGCTGCTTTTCGAGTGGCCAACTCTTCTTTGATGCCTCCTTTCCGGTCTATAACAGCTCCGAGGTATTTAAAGTGTTCGACCTGCTCCAGGACCTATTCTCCCAGCTTAATCTGATGTCTTCTTTCCTCTCGTGATATCACCATGGTTTTTGTTTTAGAGCTGCTTATGACCATCCCTCTCTTCTCCAGCTCTTACATCCAGACTTGCAGGTTGGATTGGAGATGTGCCTCTGATTTAGCAATCAGGGCAACATCATCAGCAAATGCCAGCTCTGAAATACAGACCTGTCTCATCTTCCAGTACCCCACTGAATACTATCTTGTTCTCTCCTTAATGCTTTGATGACATCGTCCATGAGAAGTATGAAAAGATAAGGTGACAGGATATCACCTTGTCTTACACCAGTGGTGGTCCTAAACTCTTCTGACTTATGGTTTGCTGTCCTCACATAATTTCTGCAAGACTTGTAGAAGCTCTTTATAACATGAATCAGAGGTGCTGGAATGTTCTTCCTTGCCAAACAGTCCTAAAGTTTGCTCCAGGGGACCCTGTCAAACGCCTTTTCCAAATCTATGAAACAGAGATAGATCTCACTCTTATACTCAAGAGCCTTTTCACTCAGCTGTCTGAGTGTGAAGATTAGGTCTTGAGTACTTCGGTTTGCTCGGAATCCACACTAGACCTCATCTAATTGTGGCTCAGCTAGGCGTCTGATTCTCTGCTATAGGATTCTAGAGTAGATTTTACCAGGGACACTGAGAAGGGATATGCCTCTATGGTTTCCAAATTGTCGATTGTCCCCCTTTTTGAAAATCGGTGTTATGATGGCAATCTCTAAATCGTTTGGTATGGTCTTGTTGCACCACGCTGCCTGTAGGACCCTTAAGAGTAATAGGTCGCCTGCTGCTATGTCGTAATTTTTGAAGAGATAGGTCTGAGAATTTTTGTGGTCCCGTCTGAGCAGAGGTGATAGTGATATCTATGTGAAAATATGAGGTAAGAAATAGATTGCTGGTTCACTAGGGTGATAGGGCAAGAGGAAGGACAGTCTCTAGAAAGAGGAATTGCTCTAATCTAGCCTATCTTACGACTTAAGTTTAACTTCAGACGACCTTACTCTCCTGGCTAAACAATTGTTACCAGTTACCCTACACTCACGTACACACACCAATTTGGTGACACATATGCACAAACGTGAATACAAACTACGCATAACATATAATGGGAAAAGGGTTTGACCAACACGGTAATTAAAGGTTTATTATATTATTTATTATCACTAAACAAAGAAAAGCACAACATAAATCATGTTACATTTATAAAGCATAGTTACAGACAAGGTGGGGAAAAATAGTATCTCAATAGGCCCTCCCCTCTTGTAAAGGAACCAAACCAAAGAAAATCCTATCTGAGGTTATTAACCCAAAGAGAGATCAATTTTTAACAAATGGGATATGAAAAAATCAGTAAGGGGGGAATATAACAGGTTATTATTGTTTATTCTCTCCCGTGACTAGGCAGATTAGTTAGGGAAAGGAAAAAAAAACAACACCAAAGAGAAATTAAGTGTTCTGATGTTAACAAGAAAAGTGATTAAGGTTATCTAATTTCGTTCATTCAAATGCACGCATACAGTGGCCACTTTTTCATATGCACTTACCAATCGTTGAATCAGGCATTCCATGGAATAAGAAACTCTAGCAGGTACAAAAACTTAATCAGTACTGTGATTGACAATTATCAACCCCAGACTAACGGGATTTTGCTGACAGCTAAATTTTCGTAGTCGCTGAAAATCGAGGGCGTTCTTTGTTCCAGGATATTCCTCTTTTCACTGCAGTTAGTTTTTTTATAAGGGTTCTATGGGGTGGCACTCTTCTCAGAATTAAATATAAATATATTATTGTTCCGGGGTGGTCTCGCCGCAGGTGGCTAAGACACTCTATGACGTGATGAAAAGAACTTTAGGAAATGATATTCCTCGGCTGTTTCAATGAAGTGATGGCCGATTTTTGACCAGTGTTTTCTTAGTGGGTAAATCCAGTAAAAAACCTGTACTGTCATATGTAAAATTTAGTGTTATAACTTCTGCCACAGCAGGTCAGTAATATTTATGTGAAAAAAATGGCTTCTGGCAATTGTTCTTCTCCAGTTATGCTTAAAAATGTTGCTCAATGTTAAGTACTTGGTTTTATCACTCTCATGGATGGAGAGATTGATCGCCAAGGGGTCTCAACCCGAAGATTTAGTTAACAGCAATAATGGCTGGATTGTGTAAGAGCTAAAGTCAGTAAGACCATAACAAAACGCTAGGACGCAGGTATGACCAGCCTATTGTAGAGAATAGATATTCATGAAATCATATTATAAAACATATCCCGACACGCGTTTTATTTAGGTAAGACTATTTTAACCATTCCGGTATTTAATTATATATATTTAAAAAACCGCGAGAGTCTAGTTTATCTTAAAGATTAAACACAAGATATGAACGCTAGTCGTTTAGAAAATTACACACATATGAATAGAATTAAATGGTATTACATCAATTATCAATCGCTTCGCGCCTTATTAATTATTTAAAGCATCTCTCACTGGGGAAATCTCGGGTAATCAATTTTACGTTTACAACGGGAGAACTGAGCTATATGTTTATTTAATACGTTACTTAGTTAACACAAAAATCCCAGTGAAATATAATCGAAACACTTTAACCATTAAATCACTCAAAATTCTAATATATATATATATGTATTACCGCAGCACAGAGAAAAGAATTAAATCTCCACGTATATAAGTAAGTCCAAAATGGTAGTATGGATCTCATATGCGAGCTAGGTACATTCTTCAACTCTCTGGCGCTACTGATGACTTGAATTTTCAGGGATTTCTATATATATTAAATGAATGGAAATTGTTAGCTACATGTGAGATTTTTCACCTCTGGTCCAGTTTGGGCAATTTTGCTGGTCGATTTTTGTATGAAAGTCCAAAATCACACCATCGCCGCCCGTGGACCGTTTCACTAGCCGGCGGCTGCCTTTAGATCTTTCTCTCCGTGAGCAAATTGCGTCCCCTGAGAGTACGATCAAAGGAAATGCAGTCGCTACAAGCGGTTAACGCCCCTTGATACTGTCATTACTGCTCGTTCTCTCTTAAGAAGCTACAAATCCCGTTACCTCGCCCTCTTGTAACGAAAAGCCAGTTATGCATCATAATACTGCTTAGATAGCTTGAAACAAAGGCAGGAGGCGTAGCTAAACTAGAATCAGACAGATGGGCGATAGAGAAACCTTGCTTCCACGTGTTTAACTGTGCATGCCTAATTAGCAAAGGAGGGAAATCCACGTTGTTGTTTCTCTTGACCACAAATAGTGAGGGGCGGCTGCGGGATTAAAGTGACCTGTCGAGAGCGCACGATTTTCATACGTGACATGCTCCCATGTACCTAACCATTTCTGGTGTTATACCATCATGATCTGCTGCTTTGCCCATCTTGATTTTCTCCAGTACTGCCTTCAGTTTTTCCATCTTTTATGTCATCTTCGCCACCATTGGTATTCTGTTCTGTGCTAGTGGTTATCATTTCTGATGCTTGACCTTGCTCACCATCAAGGAGTTCTGAGAAATATTCTTTCCATCTTTCCATTACTTCCTTCGGGGCAGTAAGCAATTTGCCTTGCTTGTCCTTTATAAATTTAAGAGGGCACTGTTTTTCCTTCCTCATGTTCTTTAGGGTCATAGAACAATTTCTGGTTTTCTTGCGCATCTTTTTTTAGCTTTTCTCCAAATTTTTCCCAGGACTTCTGTTTTGCTGCTAGCACCTTGTTCTTTGCTTCTGTTCTGAGTATCACATATTCTCTATATTTCTCTATTTGTCCTGCTGTGTGTTTAGCTCTTAAGTATTGTTTCCATGCAATTTTCTTATTTTCTCTTTAACTTCCTCTGTCCACCTATGTGTCCTCTGTCTCTTGTTCCCAAGTCGGACTTCACCGCATGCTTCTGCTGCAGTTGTCTTTATGATATCCTTGAATTTATTCCAGAGGGTTTCCAAGTCATCAGGTCGTTCTTCTGTGTTGCTCACCGCTGCAGCAATAAGCCCCTGATATCTGGTCTTAATTTCTGGCTCTTTCAGCTTGTAGGTCCTAATGCTCATTTCTCCCGCTCGTTTACTTGGTTTCTTGCGTGATGTTAGGCAGTTCCTAGGCTGAGCAACTCTTTCACTTGTTCATTTGATGGTCAGCAGGTAGTGATCACTTCCAATCTCTGGCCCCCTCCAGACTCTAGCATCCCGGACATACTTAAATGAGCTCCTCCTAACTATTGCATAGTCGATCACTGACTTCTCATTCTTTGTTGGTTCACATCTAATGTAAGCATGTATGCGCTTACGGGGGAACTTTGTGTTTGTAATTATCAGATTCTGTTCACTGCATAATCTAAGGAGTCGCTTTCCATTGTCATTAAGAGTATCTTCTCCACATCTTCCGATAACTCCAACCAATCTAGCATGGTCATTTCCAACTCTGGCATTAAAATCTCCGAGCATGATAATTTCATCTAGGCAGTCATCCACTGTCCTTTGAAGCAGCTCGAAGAATTCCTCCTTGACTTCTGCTCTCTCATCCTCATTTGGCCCGTACACTATGACAAGGTTGACTATGGTTTCTCTTTCTTTTAGTTTTACAACCATAATGCGCTCCGAGACAAAGTTCCATCCCTTGATATTATCTTTTTGGTTTTTCGCCACAATGGAACCCACACCCCCTTTAGCTCTTTCAGATGTGGGTACACCACTGTAGAGCAGCGTGTCGCCATCGAGATCCATGACTCCTTGTCCGTCTTTCTTCGTTTCCGTTATAGCCAGGATTTCTAGTTTTGCTTTCCTCATCTCTACCATCAGCACCTCTTCTTTCCCATTTATACTTCTTGTGTTCCTTGTTCCATAATTCGTAGTCTGTAGTCCGTTCCAGTTCGTCGGCTTTAGAATCAGTCCAGTTTTCTCTCTTGTATTGCTCGTAATCGTGATTTAAAGCAAACAGGTGGTTGGCCTGGTCCCTTTGCATGGTGGAGGGGCTGCCTCCTTACGGCCCCCATGCAGGCCGTCCTCCTCCTTTTTCAGCCGGGCTTGGGACCGGCCTTGGCGGAGTTCTCTAAAGATCTACCCTGATAAATCATGTCTGTTTTCAGATTTCAGAATATCAGGAATTCGAAATAAAGCCACCTTATATGTAACTTTCCCATGACACGATTACCAGAACTGCCATGCTATGGACCCCTGAAGGACAGCGAAAGCAAGGACAACCAAAAGCCACTTGACTGAGAACAGTGGAAGCGGAGATGCTAAGTATGAACCAGAGCTGGGGCAACACACGAAGGTTGGCAGTCGACCGAGAAAAGTGAAGACAGTTATTGCCGACCTATATGACTCCACCAGGCGTGATGGTCACTGATTGCCTTGTCTGTTAATGGCCTATGACCAAAGAAGTAGAAGATGTGTAGCGTTCATAGCTGCCAGATGATCTACTTCTTACAATTCCATCAAAAGAGCGATGGAAAATTAAAACTAAATGTTTAACGGAATGTTATACTTTACTTCAATATAAAGATCACTTTCTATCTTATATAGTTCACGAATAAAATGAATTTTAATTAGCTAGCTTGCAGGTTTTCACTGGCAATGCGGGGAAAGTATCTAACGATCTACCAAATGATGCTTATGGATCTACCAGTAGATCAAGTTTGACCAGTTGTTGACCCCTGACAAAAAACATAAGAAATACAATAAAAAGATGAAATTACAACGGTGCTGCCATCTATAAGAGAATTTGATTTGGTTTGTTTTTAAGGACTATCTTCATTGCACACGGACAACTCCATCAGTGCTCCAATCTCCTTCGTTAAATATCACAAGGAGGACCTCAGCACAGTGCACGAACTCCGTAGAACCGCCGAGAATCCTAAAGTGTGTGTATAGGAATCACACATTCTATAAATATTTTTGTGGTGGGTAGGTTTCTAATTTTTATAAATTTGCCAGGGCAAAAAGAGAGTTATTTCAGTAACGGTAATCTTCTCCGTATCACCGCCACCCAACTCGCGTTATTTCGAATTAGTGTAAATTGAGCTCGCTAAATTCCAGATCGCACTGTGCTAATTCAATTCCATTTTCTTCTTGAAGCCAGTGATTAATCTCCATATTCATCTTGTTTCACTTCTTCTGTCTGTTCCCTCTCTCTCCAACATGATCTTTATATATATATATATATATATATATATATATATATATATATATATATATATATATATATATATATATATATATATATATATATATATATATATATATATATATATATATATATATATATATATATATATATATATATATATATATATATATATATATATATATATATATATCACCCGTGTGTTACCGGAGTAACACTGTTCCCTGCCATGCATGTCGTAGAAAGCGACTAAGGAGGGTTGGGCATGGGGCTGGTTACCCCAACCTGTAAAAAATTTAAACCACAAAATACTTCAACAAACATGGACAAGTCAATTAAGGAAAATAAAACACAGCTATCCAAGACAGGGGAAGGTCCTCTCGCAGGGAGGCGTATGATGCAACACAGAGAAAGCCGAAAGGAGTCTGTGTTACTGACTAACCTTCTTTCTTCTAGGAGAAGTCCCAGATTTGGCACCTGGAATGTTCGGACATTCAACAAACAAGGGAAAGTGGCACAAGTAGCAGCAGAAATGAGGGAATATAAAATCGAGGTTCTGGGAATGTGTGAAACAAAGTGGAAGGGGGTAGACAAGAAGAAATTCATCACAGGTGAATTGGTGCTGTCCTCAGGACATGAAGACGAAAGTTCACACCACAGTGGAGGGGTAGCTCTTATGTTATCTAAAGAAGTACAGAAAGCACTCATTGAATGGGAAGCCGTTGGACCCAGAATAATAACAGCTACTTTTAAAACAGCTAAAAAGAAAATAAATGTAAATGTCATCCAATGTTATGCACCAACTAATGACAAAGAAGAGTCTGTGAAAGAAGCACTTTATACTAGACTACAGGAAATTATGGAAAGAGTAAAAAGAAGAGACATCACAAGTTTGATGGGTGACATGAATGCATAGATAGGTACAGTCAACACCGGCTTTGAAGAAGTCCTGGGAAAACATGGGCTAGGAATAATGAATGAAAATGGGGAACTATTCTCAAACTTCTGTGCTTCAAATCAACTGGCCATAGGAGGAAGCATGTTTGCACATAAGAGAATACACAAGGCAACATGGATATCACCAGACCATAGAACAGAAAATCAGATTGATCATATATGCATAAACAAGAAGTTTAAATCATCATTGCAGGATGTAAAGGTATATAGAGGAGCAGATGTGGCATCAGATCACCATCTTCTGATGGCCAAAGTAAAAATGAAACTCAAGAGATATGCAACAATGCAAAATTATAGACAAAAATTTAATGTAGGACATCTAAGAAATCAAGAAACAAGAGACAAATTTGCGGTCACAATATCCAACAAATTCCAAGTGCTCCAACAGCTGGAAGATGTAGAGAATACAGAAGACTATTGGCAGCAAATCAAAACTGTATGGAATGAGACGTGAAGAAATACTGGGGAAAAGGGAACGACAACAAAAAGCATGGATAACAACAGAAACCATCAATAAGATACAAGACAGAAAAAAACAAGAAAGCAGATTTAAACACAAGCGAAACCAAAAGTTCCAAAGCCAAGGCTCAAGAAGTGTACACAGAAGCAAACAAAGAAGTAAAAAGAAGTATCAAAAGAGACAAGAGGAAGTATATTGAGGAATTGGCAAGAGAGGCAGAAGATGCTGCAGCCAAAGGAAATATGAGAGAACTGTATAAAAGCACAAAGAAGCTAACAGGGAAACACAAGCAAACAAGTTGCCTCATAAAAGACAAGAATGGAAAACTGCTCAGCAATATACAAGAGCAAATGAAGAGGTGGACAGAATATTTTGAGGACCTTCTCAATAGACCAGCTCCACAAAACCCCCCCGGACATCGAGCCAGCAGAAGAAGAGCTACACATTAACGATGAAAGACCAACGAAGGAAGAAATAAAGAAAGCCATAAAGCTTCTAAGAGATGGAAAAGCGTCTGGACCTGATTGCATTCCAGCAGAGGCCATCAAAGCAGATATCGACACGGCTACAGAGATGTTATATAAATTACTTGGTAAAGTCTGGGAAAAGGAAGAGATACCAGCAGAATGGAAGGACGGATATCTGGTTAAGTTGCCTAAGAAGGGAAATTTACAAGAGTGCACACATTATAGAGGAATAATGTTACTATCAGTGCCCGGAAAAGTATTAAACCGGATTATTGTGACGTATAATGAAAATAGAGTCTACAATAATCTGACAGTCTTTGTAATCCCGTTAGCGTTCTATAATTTGCTAGCAAAACCATGCATTTACTGCCTGGGGTTACTCACATAAGTTATTTTTCATCCACGCCTCTTTTCTTTGAACATAAGCAAACGAAGTGTTTACAAACTTTCGTGACGTGCCCGTCATAACAGATAGCGAATCAGGTTTGTTTACCTCGTCTCCTCACGCGAGCTTATCTGTCAATCATACGATACCTGACAGACCGCACGTGAATAACATAGAATCTTTTGAAGTTCGTACTCAGGGGAAGGCAGAAACCCCTGAGCTCTTTGATCTTCAGAAGCGGGCATTCGTACAGAGAAAATCTTAGAGAACCCCGTTACACGTGTAAGTCTTTTGATGACGATCGACCATAGGCACACTAGGGGTGACGTGGTCAACATCACGCCGGCCGCCGTAACCTTCCCAGAATTGCTCTGGTACCCAGTTGGGGCTGGGTCGACCCAGGAGCCGTTTGCGGCCTAAAAAAATCCCACCTCATCTGGAGATCGAACCATAGACTACCGAGCCAGGAAGCCACGGCAAGGTTGTCTTGTACTAAATTACAGTCGTATAGATAGGCTGGAATAGAGAAGCCTACTCATTCCAGAGACATATCTTCTATTTAAGCTATCACCCGTGAAATCTATTTCTCACACCTTTTCTCACGTACCTATCACCATCCACTCTACTCAGGCGGGACAAAAATAACTCACAACCTATCTGTACGACAATTATCTCTGAGATATTAAAAGAGTCCATAGACAAGAAACTGAGAGATGAACAAGCAGGTTTTCGACAAAACAGATCCTGTACAGACCAGATAGCCACTTTGAGAATAATAGTTGAACAAAGTCTGGAATGGAATTCACCACTATACATCGGATTTGTGGACTACGGAAAGGCATTTGACAGTGGAGACAGAGAATCACTTTGGAAATTGATGAGGCATTATGGAGTTCCCATGAAGATCATTAATTTAATAAAGAAAACATATGAAGACATGACATGCAGAGTTCTTCATGAAGGACAGCTTACAGAACCGTTTGGGATAAGAACAGGAGTGCGACAGGGATGCCTCTTGTCTCCATTTCTTTTCTTACTAGCAATAGACTGGGTTATGAGAACATCGACATCACACAATAGAAATGGAGAACAACAAAGACAACAACCAAAATGCTACAGACTTTCATAAATGGGTGCTTGCGTACAATAGAAGGATTAAAATGGTATGACAAGGTTACCAACGTAAAACTGAGGACAAGAACTAGACAAGTGCCAGTAGAACAAGAGATGAGAAGAAGACGATGGCGACGGATAGGACACACTGAGGAAACCTGTTGATAGCTGTCACGAAGTGGTTTTAAGTTTATAGAGTGTGCCTGAATGAAAGCAAGACCCTAGTATGAGAAAGTCTGAGAAGATAGAATTTAGATGGAAAATGACATGCCTGTGGACAGGTGAGACTATTGGCTCAAGAGATAGACCCAGGATTTGAATCTCCCCCTGCCGCTTCGTGACTAAAAAAAATGGCTATAGTCTCCCCACCTCTAACTGCCTTGAAACACAAGGAGATAAGGTGTATAATTACGACCACAAACACCACTATACAGACAACATAGAGTAAGTATAGTAAAGAATAGAAGCTGATCCAGTAAATAATATATGTATATATTTATTTACATACAAGAAAAACATAAAATGGCATCATACGTCATCAAGTCAGTCAATAGCGTGCACTGTTGCACGGCCTGGAAAAACCAAGGTAACAATTAAATTGAGAGACACTCAACAAAAAAAAAACCTCAATCACATTCACTCTTCCTGTCACCCTGCTGAGGAACAATAAAAATGGTTAGTGCTTTAAACCAAATCTAATTTGGTGGGGCTGTCAACTTTTAGCCTCCACTCTCTAACACTAATAAATTTTATACTGTCTCAGTCCTGGTGACTCTTCCTCAATGAACGGCTACACAGCTTTTACTAGTCAGGCGATAGGCGCCGATAACTACACCACACGAAATGCTAAATATAATAGACTTGGTTTTTCGAACGCAGACTCAGTGTCTATCCGTCCAATGGATACTGAACAGACCCTACTGGTCCTGTCTATTTTCTCCCTCCTTCTCTATCTTCCTCTCTTGATCTCAGTGTCTCTCTAACACTCGAGGGCTGATGATGCGGCGTCTCCGTTACGCTCTTCTCTTGATTTCTATCAGGACCTAGGTATGGTAACCCTGTCACCTGTTCCTGATTTTGGTGGTGACGATGTTCGGATATCAAGCATGAGGGACTTGATTAACTGTAGACAAAACTTCTCTGCTGCTGAATAGCTTCCCTCTTTTAACCCGCTCCGGAGTTAGAGGAAAAAAAAAACACAGCCTTGATTTCAGGCTGTACAAAATGAAACTAGTCTCCCGGCCACCTGCCGTTGCTAGAGACTATAATAGCGATGCTCTCGGCTGTATGTTAAATAAACCTCGGTCCAGCTGAAGCATAGGGACTTCACTGCCAGAGACCATAGGGTAATTTTCTTTTGCTCCTGACGATACTCGAGTACTCTGACCCTGAGATATGTCTTTTGCCGTGGATAATTTTATTTGACAAAATTATGCTCCCCACTGTTTCCGCCGTGACTCACTGAAATTAAAAGAAACAGCGACTCATGTACACCCACTCTAAAATCGCTTATCTCTAACATATACGATACATAAAATAATTCTATACACGTGTCTCTTCATTCTCACTTCTTCTCCCCTTTCTCTCGTTCTTCACAACAATACATGAAATACCACTATCCCACGTGGCCTCTTCATCCCCCCTCCTTCTACTAAAATCTGCCAGGTAAAACAAACAATAGCCCAGACCCGTCTGACATGTTACATGGCCGTTACGCATGGCCGATCACGTGTTCAAACTTGACAAAAATAGGGAAATCCTTTTACCCATTAACACAGGAGTTTCCCCGGCTTACTCTTATTAAATTAAATCTCGCTATAGGAATAGTTTCCTCCCCTAAGCAGTATAATTCATTTACAACGTAAATCTGAACCCTCTGACAATATTTCTCACATTTTTAAGGCTCAGAAAAATTAACGAACACACCAGGGATTTCCCCATAAATTTACATTAGAAAATATACAGGAATAAATGGTGGTTTTACATAACATCCTACAAATATGGCACACGTGTTTCTCACAACTTCACACACTCCTATCTATTGCCAAAATCATAGAAAGAATAAGCACACTGTTGCATTACGTCGTTCTTCAAAAATAGTAATTAATGGCGCTATCGTTTATTTTAAAACTGAAAAGTTAATCTTTACCTAAGGGCGAATTTCTCAAAGAACCCTCTAATGAATAAAACGATAATACGATAAAATCTTACATACCAATTCATCGCTGGTTTTTCCCACAGTGGAGAACGATAAATTACGTAGTATAAAATAAACCTACCATCATAAACGAACCCATTTAATTTATCTACTCAAAAAAAAATACCAAACACGATATATATTCAAATGAGAAGAAATAAAATGGTGAAAAAGCGTGCCCGAAAATAGCGATTTCCGTAAACAACGGAAAATCGCGTGATCAGAAGAAAATAAAACTGGTGAAAATTCAAAATAGAACCACAGAATCGGGCCTGTTAAAAGTCAGAATTACAGTGTAGCGTCACATAAGTCCCCCCTTTCAAGTACGGGAACCGTGCTAAATCACTGAAATCTCTGGGTTTCATACTGGTCCGCATCTAGATCTACATTTCGATCTAATCACTGTCATAATTAGCATTATCATTCAGGCCCATCTCCATATCCTTGAGAATCTTGGCAAGCCCTGGATCGTGAGGGTCACGCCGTGGGATTTCCTCCTGGCGACTGCAACATGACTGGTCGCCCTTCCTCCTCCCTCTCATGTGTTTCCTTCGCCCACGAATTTTCCTGGCGGCGCGTGGTAAATACTGATTACCAGATGGTGCGACCTCTCAGTGTTTTGAAACAGTCTGACTGTCTTGGCCAGACATCGCCGTAACAGGGCGTAACTGTTTGCGGTTGACTGAAGAACCGTGCACATGTTCCTTCTTGTCAGTATTTCCCTCCCTTGAGAGATGTAATACCATCGGGGGCCTAATTCCCGACGACAAAGAAGATACTTCCGAAGTAAGAGGCGTCACCACTGTTTGACCTTTAGGCTGAACAGGGCTGACAGGCGAATACGCCTCTGTAAATAACATTCCACTGTCTTTAGAGGCGTCTCTCCTCCTCATTGCAAGACGAGGATGTTTGAGCTCCCGTGGGGCTCCGTGAATTTGGGGCTTTCCCCTTTCACTTTGCTGGCCTGCAGTAGGCCCTCTTGCATTAGCAAGAATCGGTGTGGTTGGGTTTCCCAAAACTATGTATGGGCTTCCCAGGATGAAATCATGTGCTGGCTGTGCCATCACAGCTGCCTTGATGGTGCCAGACACAAACTTGCATTTCACCTCAATATTGGCTACAGGCAACCGTTGTGAGATACCTCTTCTCAAAATGCCACCAATGTCAACTATTTCTCCGGTCCACTGCCCTGGTTTCACCAAATGACGAGCGATGATACTGGGGTAAGTAAGCCCGCTGTCAAACAAACACGTAGTGGCCGTCCCATTCACTACGGCTGGTCCACTGTTAGAGAACAACTTCTCTGCCTGGACTGGTTCCCATTTATTCCCTTTAGTCCATCTCACCGGTCTTAAACAAGCTGCATGGTGAGCTGGGGGTTTGTTCATACACCGAGATGTCCAGTGGGAAGTGGTTCTACAATTCTGACAATACCTCTCATGATCTCCTCTGTTCCTAGCGGGTTCCTGAGAGGTTGTTGTTGGTGCTCGGTTATGCTGCTGGGGGCGCAAGTTATAACCAAAATGAGGCTCCTTGCGAGAAGGCCCTGGTTGCTGATGAGCTGGGGAAGTAGCCGGCTGCGATGATGAAGCTCCTTTGTCTGGGGCTGGCAGGTCTGGGTTTTTCCGTTTCTGTCCCAGTACTTCGGCCTGTGCTGTCTGGTACCTTTCGGCGAACACGATAATCTGATCAAGTTGCTGGGCACCCTGCTCCGCCAGATACCGCCTCAAGTCGGGGGACATGTTTGCCTTGACTTGTTCACACAGAACTAACTCCTCCAACCCTTCAAAAGTCTTCGCCAGTCCTGACAGTTCCCTCCACCGGGTTAGGTAATTTCTCACCCGCTCTGCAAACTGTGCGAAACTCTCTCCCTTCTCCGGCCTGCTCTCCCTGAACATGGTTTGGCATTTACGTGGAGTCCACTGAAATCTTTGCAATAAAGCGTTTCGCAGTGCCTCAAAGTTGTTCTGGTCATCTAGGAGCATCTTGCTGTAGACTTCATACGCATGACCTTTGAGGTATTGTGATAATTTTAGACACCACAAACTCTCATCCAACCCGTATGCCTTTGCCATTCTTTGAAATTTCTCCAGGAACACGTCAATCTTCTCATTCCCATTAGGGAACGAGTCAAATGGGAAGCTCATGGCTGCCATCTGGGGTCCTCCGTTTCCTGAGGTGTCTGTCGCTCCTGCTCCGGGTGAATCACCATTAGCTGAACTGCCTCCCGAAGCTCGGTACTGCAGTTCCAGTGAACGCAGGGCAAGTTCATGCTGTCTCTCCGCTGCCTTCTCCCTCTCCTGTGCTTCCAATTTCCGAAGTTCCATCTCTGCTGCGGCTGCCCTCTCTTCTTTCGCTGCTTCTGCGGCGGCTATCCTTTCCTCTTTTGCTGCTTCTGCGGCGGCTGCCCTTTGCCTTTCCTCGATTTCTGCGGCGGCTGCCCTGTCCTCCTTCTCTTTCTCTCGCTGAATATGCCTATCAGTTTCCCTTATCAGGTAGGCCTTAGTCTCCTCCTTATCCATTCCCATATCCTGAGCAGATTCACGCCAGGCAGCTCGTAACTTGGCCATATCCGCCATCTTACCTGTAAACTGCTGTAAGTTCACAACTGACAGAAAATGACAGAAAGGAGAACAAAAGGAAGGAACTACCTGTTACGTAATATATAATACTCCCTCTTTAACCGCTGTTCCAAAACCCGACCTCAGACTAGCGTCAAGTCTGAACAATAACCTGAGAAAAAAATTTAGTTAAGAAGCTACCAAAAACTAAATTACCTTCCTGTTAATGAAAAATATGTCGGTATGCCATCAATTACCTCTTAGTCATATAAATAAAAAATACCACAAAAATCTACTAGACTGCAACCTGTGGAAAAACTTATACTGGATCAGTTCTAGTAGCTCAAGTCTAGGGGATATTTAAAGAAAATCTATTCTCAGAAACTTTCTAGAGACAATCTATGAATATAGATCACAGAATTGATCTCAACAGAATGATCCACCGGACGATTGCCGCCCACTTGTCACGAAGTGGTTTTAAGTTTATAGAGTGTGCCTGAATGAAAGCAAGACCCTAGTATGAGAAAGTCTGAGAAGATAGAATTTAGATGGAAAATGACATGCCTGTGGACAGGTGAGACTATTGGCTCAAGAGATAGACCCAGGATTTGAATCTCCCCCTGCCGCTTCGTGACTAAAAAAAAATGGCTATAGTCTCCCCACCTCTGACTGCCTTGAAACACAAGGAGATAAGGTGTATAATTACGACCACAAACACCACTATACAGACAACATAGAGTAAGTATAGTAAAGAATAGAAGCTGATCCAGTAAATAATATATGTATATATTTATTTACATACAAGAAAACATAAAATGGCATCATACGTCATCAAGTCAGTCAATAGCGTGCACTGTTGCACGGCCTGGAAAAACCAAGGTAACAATTAAATTGAGAGACACTCAACAAAAAAAAACCTCAATCACATTCACTCTTCCTGTCACCCTGCTGAGGAACAATAAAAATGGTTAGTGCTTTAAACCAAATCTAATTTGGTGGGGCTGTCAACTTTTAGCCTCCACTCTCTAACACTAATAAATTTTATACTGTCTCAGTCCTGGTGACTCTTCCTCAATGAACGGCTACACAGCTTTTACTAGTCAGGCGATAGGCGCCGATAACTACACCACACGAAATGCTAAATATAATAGACTTGGTTTTTTCGAACGCAGACTCAGTGTCTATCCGTCCAATGGATACTGAACAGACCCTACTGGTCCTGTCTATTTTCTCCCTCCTTCTCTATCTTCCTCTCTTGATCTCAGTGTCTCTCTAACACTCGAGGGCTGATGATGCGGCGTCTCCGTTACGCTCTTCTCTTGATTTCTATCAGGACCTAGGTATGGTAACCCTGTCACCTGTTCCTGATTTTGGTGATGACGATGTTCGGATATCAAGCATGAGGGACTTGATTAACTGTAGACAAAACTTCTCTGCTGCTGAATAGCTTCCCTCTTTTAACCCGCTCCGGAGTTAGAGGAAAAAAAAAACACAGCCTTGATTTCAGGCTGTACAAAATGAAACTAGTCTCCCGGCCACCTGCCGTTGCTAGAGACTATAATAGCGATGCTCTCGGCTGTATGATAAATAAACCTCGGTCCAGCTGAAGCATAGGGACTTCACTGCCAGAGACCATAGGGTAATTTTCTTTTGCTCCTGACGATACTCGAGTACTCTGACCCTGAGATATGTCTTTTGCCGTGGATAATTTTATTTGACAAAATTATGCTCCCCACTGTTTCCGCCGTGACTCGCTGAAATTAAAAGAAACAGCGACTCATGTACACCCACTCTAAAATCGCTTATCTCTAACATATACGATACATAAAATAATTCTATACACGTGTCTCTTCATTCTCACTTCTTCTCCCCTTTCTCTCGTTCTTCACAACAATACATGAAATACCACTATCCCACGTGGCCTCTTCATCCCCCCTCCTTCTACTAAAATCTGCCAGGTAAAACAAACAATAGCCCAGACCCGTCTGACATGTTACATGGCCGTTACGCATGGCCGATCACGTGTTCAAACTTGACAAAAATAGGGAAATCCTTTTACCCATTAACACAGGAGTTTCCCCCGGCTTACTCTTATTAAATTAAATCTCGCTATAGGAATAGTTTCCTCCCCTAAGCAGTATAATTCATTTACAACGTAAATCTGAACCCTCTGACAATATTTCTCACATTTTTAAGGCTCAGAAAAATTAACGAACACACCAGGGATTTCCCCATAAATTTACATTAGAAAATATACAGGAATAAATGGTGGTTTTACATAACATCCTACAAATATGGCACACGTGTTTCTCACAACTTCACACACTCCTATCTATTGCCAAAATCATAGAAAGAATAAGCACACTGTTGCATTACGTCGTTCTTCAAAAATAGTAATTAATGGCGCTATCGTTTATTTTTTAAAACTGAAAAGTTAATCTTTACCTAAGGGCGAATTTCTCAAAGAACCCTCTAATGAATAAAACGATAATACGATAAAATCTTACATACCAATTCATCGCTGGTTTTTCCCACAGTGGAGAACGATAAATTACGTAGTCTGACGGCTGGCACTTATTTTTTCATAGAGACCGAATCCCCATTTTCTGTCCCATTATATACAAGAGCAACCGCCCACGCGGATTTCCCTTCCTACGCAAATCCCGGACCAATGGGAGCGCTAGAAAAATTAATACTATCAACCCACGCAAACCCCGCGTGCTTCCGGCCGCGTGCTTCCGGCCTCGTCATATCGCGTGCCGGAAATGGCGATTATTTCCGTAAACAACGAACTTTACGGGAATCGCGAAAAATGAGAAGAAAGTAACACTGATGCTAGAATAAAATAAACCTACCATCATAAACGAACCCATTTAATTTATCTACTCAAAAAAAAATACCAAACACGATATATATTCAAATGAGAAGAAATAAAATGGTGGAAAAGCGTGCCCGAAAATAGCGATTTCCGTAAACAACGGAAAATCGCGTGATCAGAAGAAAATAAAACTGGTGAAAATTCAAAATAGAACCACAGAATCGGGCCTGTTAAAAGTCAGAATTACAGTGTAGTGTCACAATAGCATTACTTTCCTTTTTCTGGAACCCCCAGGGCAAGAGAGGCAGAGGTAGACCAAGAAGCACACGGAGAATAGAGCTGGAAACAGAGGTGAAAATGATGAGGAGAACGTGGAAAGAACTTGAGATGATGGCACGTGACAGGAGGACTTGGCATGTGTTTGTTGAAGGCCTATGCTCCTTTGGGAGTCGAGGGTTATGAATGAATGAATGAATGAATATATATATATATATATATATATATATATATATATATATATATATATATATATATATATATATATATATATATATATATATATATATATATATATATATATATATATCAAGTTCCTCCTCTTTGTATTCTACAGTTCTAAATCCTTTTTTCCGAAATCCCGAAAACCGAAATATTCTTAAAATCGAAAGTTTCTTTGAGCTGCAATATGGGCGATTTCCGACTATTTTGAGCGACTTTAGGTTATTTCCGAATATATTTTTGGCGACTTTGGACGACTTTTCGAACGCGATTTGGGCGACATCTGTAAACCGAAAAAAATCTCAAAAACGCTGTTCCCGGGGATTTCGGATAAAAGGGAACTGTCCTGTATTATCTTCCCGTCCTACTTTTTCCAAATAGATGCCATGTACGTTATCATTTTCATCATTATCTCCTTTTTTCTCGTTATAAGCATGCTGCCACAACTGCAACTATCTCATCCTATTTTTTTACAAGAAGCCTGCATCAAAGCATCCACGTGTTCTTGCATCAGTGGTTTCTGTATCTATATATTTTACGCCATGAAGTTGCCAGTCTCGTGTACAAACATGTATTAGTCGCATAATTCGACATTCCTGAGGGATACTTTAGCCGTGCTGGGTCAGAATGTTCTTGAGAAATCTATATAACAAAGCTCATTGTCTATACTCGTTAGAACCAATGGTTAAATCGTCCCTTGGAAACGTTAGAGGGAGATGCATAGATGATTATACGACATAGTGACGAAAACATGCAGACGCTAGTTAAGTTATTTCGTAATTAATTAAACTAGATCGTTCACAGGTACACATCCGGTGTTATTTGGGGAAATCGAGCTAATGATCCCTGTCCACGAAGCTATTTTTATGGCGCTTAGCTGGCAGGGTGGATGGTCTCGAATCGCTCCTGTAGCAAGGCTGTGTTGTCGTTCGGAATGCTCTGGGTTCGAGTCTCTGATAAAACTATCACTTCTGTTGTTTTTCGGTTTTCTAGTTTTCTACTTCTATATTTCTAATGAGTGCCTGAAACATATCTTTATGTGTATTATTTATTTTCATCACAATTAAACAGATACATAGTAGAAAAGATGAATATCACAATTAAATAGATAAATACTAAACCATGTGATTCTCAAATGCAAATAGATAAATACTAAACCATGTGATTCTCAAAAGTAAACAGATACATACTAGACAAGGTGATTCTCAGAAGGTTCTGGAAGAATGTTGAATCAAAAGACACTTCTGACCTTTAGAACATCACTGTTAATAAAAAAATCAAACGTGCTATACGAACTAAGGCCAACCTTTCAACAAAGGTTGCACTAATATTTGAGCGTGATTCTAAATATAAACAATTACATCATGATTATATTGACATAACCTCAACAATAAATGACAGATACAACTGGTGATGTAAACATTAATGTTCGTTTTCGTCCTTTGGCCAAGCTTGTTTGCTCACAATTAAAATAACGTCAACGTTAGTCCCAAATCACCAGTATATTTCCTTTATTAGTATTGCAACCAATTTTCGCTGTCAATATTTCTTACCTAATTATCGTTGTGTCTACGAAACTACACGTTTTTTCTCTGTACGTCCAGATCTTGAAGGTTCTAATCTTTCTTGCCTATTTGCACAAAAAGTAACAACTGTTAGCGCAATATAGTCGTAAATTAAAGGAGTGAAGATTTCCAACAATGAGAAGATAGTAAATTTAGACTATATTCATCAGTTCGTTTAAACTGTAAAGTATTGTGTATGCACAGTTGTGCGTGCGTACGCTTTGTTTTTATTATTCTCCATATAAACAATTGTCTTATATTTCCATGGATCACGTTTGTCCCATGTTTTCCCTCGAATATTGTAATCTTTTTCTTGGCGCATTTTTTTCAGACTGGGAACTGAATTGCGCGTCCAGTGAAACAATGGCGCCGGATATTGTTTTCACAAATATTCCTGACTCTTTTGCTTTTCTACGACACATTTTTTTGGAATTTTACCCAATTTATATTTAGCAGTTCGGGTAAGTATGAACATAACTGTCTCCACCATAAATTAATTCTTATTTAGCCAGGGAAGTATCACTGCTCATCATAGATGAAGCTTCTATGCTTTCGTGCCACACTGTTTTCGTTTCCGTATTACTGAAGCAAAATGGAAATGACTGAAATGACGACAGGAGAATTGAGTGCCTTCATCAAGGCATGCAGCGGACAGCGCATAACATAATTATGTCCCGCCATATTTGGCGGGTGACTTGCTTGTTCAAAATATTTTTCTACGGGTGCAGTCTAAAGTCGCAGTTAGCAAATCTTTCTAATAGCTTCGGCCATTTCTTTAAGTCATATTTTCTTAATTGTTCTCATTCCTACTTTGCGATAATCTGTGTTTCATTTTTGCATGTCTTATGGTCGCCATTGGTTTACTGTCATCTACTAAGTAGTTCCGACAATTTTTTTGTTAATCTGTGGTGTTACTTCCTGAGTAGCGTCCGAGTGGCACTATGATATGGGCGCTTGCTTCTCAAGGGAAAGTGATGGGGTTCGAAACCAAGTAGCACCACGCTCCAGTCTACCGAGCTGTAACTGGATACTTGTCTCTGCTCGTGAGATAGCGAAGTGTCATATAATGTTGGGTCGCTTTCTTGTCCACTACCGCCGTATTCTGTGACAGTGTTGTACTGACTGATTACGTGCTTTTCAGTGGTCGGCACCCTTTACTTTCTCTGCTATGTAGCAGATATTTTGTATTTTCTAACATTCTTACACTTCTCTCAGTGATAAGTCGTCATGTGTGTTTGGTTACCCGTTCCTCCTTGCTGGGAAAGGAACGGATGAGATAATATTAACCGACAAACTGAAATTCAAACTATTTTGTCAATATTTTTCAACCAGTGTAGGTGTAACTGAAAACATATTCAATCTATATTGTGAACATTTTTCAACCAGTGTAGTGTAAATGTAAACATATCCTATCTATACTATTAACCTTTTCATTTGAATGTAAAGTAAATATAAAGTTATTCAATTTAAATGTAAAGAAAGTTTTCTCTCGAGGGATTAAGCTTAATTCTCATCGAGGGTAAAGTCTGAGTTAGATGGTATGGTGGAATAGGAAGAAGGGGACACATAACTATGTGTCGGGAAACTCAATACTCAGAGAGGGTGTTTGTTTCTATTCTTTTACCAAACTAGTTGGTGGTACCAGTTAAGGGTACTATCTCTGGAACAAGAAGGGTACAAGTGGCCTGAAGTCGAAGCTAGATACCATCATCAGACGGGGCTTAAATACAAGGACCAACTTCGTAGACTCTCCGTGATACTTCTGGGAACGTGCTGCGCCCTACAACCTTGATCAGTGACAAACGGGATCAGCGATCCAGTTTACCAAGAACCAAAACATCCGAAGGAGCAGAACCGTCACTGACAGCTAAGTAACACATAAAAGCTACCAAGTGACCTCCTTCACAAACTACCATTACGTCACACAGTGATGATAATTTTATGATAAATCATTATTCATTTTTTAAAACCTTGTTAAAACCTAAGTGATTCTTAAATCTGTTATTTGTAAATATACAAATTTAACGTCGATTTAGTCATTTTAAAAATACTGCATGTTTGTCTCAGTCAATTTACTAAATACACTCTAAACAGAGCTATACCAGAATAATAAGAATTCCACCGAGTAAATCAGGGTGGGGAGGAGGGGGGGGGGGGCTTGAGCGAGCTGAAAATAATAATTGCTTAATTCTTTATAAAAGGCGGCGAATCAGATATAAGTTAACAATTGTCCTGCCCACCGCAGCATTGTTCATGATTTCTGAAATATCTTATGAAACACCCTTGAGATAGAAGCATCATTATCCTTCTATCTACAACTCTGCCAAGAATAATCTTGTGCAAAGGTAAACACCTGTGAAGACCCATATTAGATACTCTTGAGTTTTGGACACTGTTGGCCACTACTGCAAAGCAGGGGAGGCAATTCCGTCACAGAAGACAAAGGCAACGAGGAAGAGAACTGCATACTTCACCTCATAAAACTCAGATCTACTAAAAGTGAAGTCTTTAATTCATACCCCTACAGCAGTACAGTGTATCTGTTATGGGACTACGTTCCCCTTACCTTCTGAGTAAGGTGGAGACGGCCCCGTAAAATTCCCGGGGTTTTTTAAAACAACAAAGAAATAATAGGACATCTTCCTCATGCATGTCGTAATAGAATAGTAATATGAGGTTGTGCAGAAGTCTAGCTACATAATCATGCAAAACGTATTGCTGCACAAGCTGTCACTCCTAGATTTTATGAATATAGCCGGCGAAGGCTCCCTGTAAGGCTGAGAATCTTAACCTTTTTCCCCTTCACACCTCTCCTGGGAGTAAGATTAATGTTCACACCTTCCAGTCCGTCCCGAAATTAATGAATGAACCAGCCAGTGCACAATTAAGATATTACTACATCGGTTTAATTTCACTTTTCTAAATACACAAAGAAAATACAATAGAAATTATTCTCGTGATCTATTGAGGCAAGTTTTGAAAGGAAGGAAGGAAGGAAGGATCCCGTTACACGTCCACTGAGGCATACTGGGAATATATTGTTAGGCCCATATTTTCTTGACCATCGGCACACTAGGGGTGATGTGGTCAGCATCAAGCTTAGCGTCAATCAACCACGCTAGACTTGACCCTTCACGTCATTGAAACGTGGTGCTGATCTGCATTTCATTGGCATAAAAACAGCCATACAAAGAAAATTATACAGTTTGATTATAAACCTTACAATTGTATCCACTGAGAAAGCAATTGCACTTCACATCTCCCTTGTATCTCCTTTAATCATCCTTTGGAGAGGAGCCTCCCCCCACAGATACGAACTCCTGCTGTAAGAGGACCAGTTGCAGTGGTAGTACCATTATCAATAAGGATCGACAAGGCAAATAATGAGGATGATGATGAACGTCGACATGGAGGTGAAAGAAAGTGGTCATCTAGTAATAAATATTACAGTGTGTTGTCAGGGCCGTAGATATGGGAGGGTGGAGGGTTCAAACCCTCCCACTCCCCACCCCTTAGGGTTTGGTGAAAAAAAAATTTGGCGGAGAAATTATAATGTACCAAACATGTTTTGTGCCGACATTTTTTATAACCCCCTCCCCCCTTTATTAAGTCCAATCTACGGCCCTGAGTGTTGTTATATTTAGCTGGCTTTAAAATATGTTGTAATGCGCAGTGGCATGAAATGTTATTTGCTGCGTTATTTGACTGGTTCATCCTCTCATTAATAAAAGTATTAATTTGAAATGAACTCAGTCTTAACTGTTATGTCATATCATTAATTCTAAGTCACCTTACCATCTAAACGTAATTATTTCCCTAACACCAGCCAAAAAACCACTACTATAAAGAAATTTTCGTTGTGTGTCCGTAACAAATTCCCACCAACGTGTAATCTTGTCATGATGCATTTCCGGGAAGTTACGGAAAAAGCTGCGCATTGTGGTCTGGAGACTAAACCGGAACCCCCTCTCCCTCCCCCCCCAATCCCTATCCAGTCAGGGGCTAAAGATTCTAGAAGAAGTAGTAGTTTCTATGAAACTCTCTTACCTGTTTCTTACGTGACAAAGAAAGAAAAAGTCCACTCAGGTAAGTCGTACAAGGTGAATAATATGAGGTGCATGGACATGGCAACCTCATCATATAAAACATATTGTTACAGAAACAGCTGCTGCTAGATCATTTGAATACTTTTTGCTGGCTGTCTGTAAGTGGACCAGCTACAGTGGCGGTTGATGTACTAGAGGGAGAAAAACATGAAAATGATGATGAAAGATACTCGTATAACGCGCATGACATCCAACGCATGTATTATCAATGTAAATGATAATGTATGGATATGTATGGATAAGGAAGAAATACTGAGGGCAATTCATGTTCGTCTGTTAGAGAATGACACTGCAACCGATGAATCATCAAGGCTAAGACTGCTGGAATTTGGCATAAAACGTAAGACGAGCAGGGATGAACGTATGAGAGGACGCATCCGCCGTGTATACAACCAATGCGCAACAGGAAAAATTAGCATTCATACCCTTCGACATTTGCTGAGGCAGACTGAGCACCTATGGGTTTGCCCGGAGTGCAATGACGTCGATTCTGATTAACATTAACATTAATAACATCAAACGCGCATTTCTTCCCTTCTCTTCATGGCGCGGGTATTTTTAGAAATATTCATGACTCTTTTCCACATTTATATAAAACATTTCTGGTAGGTATGAATAAGTGCCTCAATCTTATAATTTATATATTTAGTCAGAAAACATCCCTGCTCATCATAGATTGAGCTTCGATGTTATCGCGTTAATCCTTGCGTTTGATTGGGTTACTTCTGAAGGAAAATGGAAAGGAATCAAATGACGACTGGACATGGCGCACAACATAATGTTTCACCGCCATGTGTTGGTGTGAATTACTTGCTGGTGCCGTTATAAAGGGGGTCGGAGTGGCTACGATGTATAGCGTCCGCCTCTAATTCTAAAGGTGCCGGGTTCGCTCCCAGTACGGGGAATATAATTGATGGACTTTTTTTTTTTTTGGGAGCCGCGCTGGTGAAATGGTTACCACATTGCGCTGACGATCAGGGGTTCAAGGTTCAAGCGTAAGCATTTGAAGGAGTGTCTTCGACCGGGATTTTGACTGAATAACTGAACGGCTCCTGAGATAAACCTTCTGTAGATGGGAAGGAGCGAAGCTCCTGACCGGGTTGGAACGAAAGTCCACAGGCTCCCCAGCCTAGCAATGACATGTCATTGAGCCGAAGGGCTGAAAGCCCAAGTGCCGCTGGTTTAAAAAAAAAAAAGGACATTTTTTTTATCAGAGCCAGTGTTCCTAATGATGTCGTACTCCTCCTCACCACGTGATTATTCGTGGGTGTACAGGTGAGCGCGTGTGCGTGCGCGCGCATATGTGAGTATGTACCTAATAAAGTCATCACCATCACTTTATTTCTGTTTCCTGTGGAGTACAAACCCTCAAATCGTTAAGTAAAACACAGAAGGTTAGAAAATGTAACAACCACTATTGTGTGATGTTTACATCGATTCCTGATGGTGTCATGTGACCTGTCCCAAAACGAGATCTCCAGAGTTTGCGTGGGCTCGACACAGTTATTTATTATGTTGATCGACTGATCATAACGGTTGGCTACCGTGACTTAGAAATTTATTTTTAGCTTTCTGACACATTGCTTATTGTTTACAGCGAAGTAAACGAAAATAAGTGAGCCCGATTGGCTAGGTGGTTAGAGCGCTGCAGTCTCGCGGCTAAGTTTCTGGGTGCAGGATTCAAAACTTAGTGACTTTTCATTCCTGTATACACAGCGGTAAATAGATACCTGATTCTGCTCTTGAGTTGAGGAAACTAAAGGCAACGAGGAAGGGAACAACTTAGACATCCCACCTCTGGAAGCTGGACCTAGTATAATGTATCTAACAGTCACTCCTCTACGGCAGTATTGGCTATAGGACTACCTGTATCTTAAACGAAATAGGTAATGTGTCTTACTAGGACTAAGGACACTGATAATTTGACACGTTATAGCCACAACGTCCTCATCAGGAATTTGTTTAAAAATTAATGAACAAAGAAAAGAAATCAACAACTGAGTAAAGTATCCTATATATAAAATGCCAGCTTTTTCTGTCAGTGCGTAACGCTAAAGGAAGCAACTTTGGTTGAAAGTAAGACATTAATTGTATAGTTTCCCTTATATGTACTCTCCCGAAAATAGTAACAATTAACAAAGAAGAATGCGCAAATGACGGTGTGTTTACAAATATTTATAGAATGTGTGATCCCGTATACACACATTGGGATCCTCGCTGCTGCTACGTAGTTCGTATACTGTGGTGATGCACAGTGGTTTTAAAAAATACTTTTGTTGCCGTTAGGTATTGGTGCTTTTGAATTTAATTCCCGTCTTATTACGGGCTTTTACACTAGTGTCTTTATTAAAAAAAAAAAATAATGACACGACCAGCAAATGAAAAAAAAAAAAACTAGCGTCGCCGTCAATAACTTCACAGAACAAAAAAATCTTATAGTTAGAGCGACACATTATCATTTGTGTATCACAGTGTCTTCCTTTATATTCGTCCTGTCTTATATTCTCTCGATCTTACCCTCATCTACATTGTCACTTAAGTGTCGACTAGTGTGTGGTTGTGCATGGGGATGACAACTTCATCGTGTTAAACAAGGTAAGGTAAAGATAAAGCATCACGCCGGCCGCCGTAACCTTCCCAGAGTTGTTCTGGTACCCAATGCATGAGGCTGGGTCGACCCCGGAGCCGTTTGCGATCTAAAAAATCCCATCTCATCTGGGGATCGAACCATGGACCACCGAGCTAGGAAGCCAGTGCTCTAACCACTGCTCTACCGCGGCTCCGTGTTAAACAAGCTGTTACAAAAACCACTGCTGTAGGAGCAAACGTGTTGGTGCAGGCTTCTTGCGGTGGTGGAGTTGTATAAATGAATGAGTTACATTGCATCTTCTAATCTTTTAAAGAAAAAAAATATGAGTCAGCAGTCCAAACCTCAACTGGATTTCTGTGTATGCGTCATACAAATCTCTTATAGGACCTTCTGTTTTAGGTGGCTGAGTTGAACGTCTGCTTCAAAGTAGCCCAACATATGCGGAACAGAGAAAGCGCATATGACCATCGCCAGTACCATTCGTGGAAAAGCTCTACGGAGATTCAAATAGCCTCAAACTGACTACTGCTTTCTTTGAAAACATTCAAGTGGACGTCTGAGAGTGTACGAAGCAGAAGACATTTTTTTTTGGGACCTTCTGAACCTTATTTACCTCTGTGGCACCCCCTCGTAGTCGCTGTTAGCTGGAAAAACGATACTTTACCAGAAATATGGCACTTACTGTGGCCACCTAGAAATATGCCAAAGCCCACGCTGAGAACCGCTGGTCTAAATCAATTGCTTTGGATGATATGCTGTTGAAGATTTTACTGACCATCTAAAGGATTTGGTAGTCATGGTGTGGCTTGTCACAGAACGGTTTGTGCATATATTAATTGTGCTGTCTCACACCTTCAGCCCCTCCGGCAGTATCATCTCTTTTTCTTCATCTTCTTCACCGATCATCTTATTATTTGGATTATTTTGCATATTTTACGCCCTACATTCTTTCTGTGACCACTCCAAGTCTGTTTACGTTACGCCAGGTGACTCCTGATAATACCCGGTTTATTGAACCGATCAGCGAGCGATATTCTTATCATGAAAGGCCGGCTCGCCACCTTTTGATACATACGGCAAACGTTAAGAGAGATAGCGACTTTGACGTAACTCATCTCCGAAGCCCGCGACAATCAGGCAATTAACACCTGGGTTGCGGTCTGTATGTCTGAGGAAACCATATTGTTTGTCTGAGCGGCCGGCGATCCTTTTGTTTCACTGTCTGGAGAACGCTCGATCACAGACGATAATGAGATAATCGTTTCATGGGACCATCCCTGTGTGTGATTGTCGCAGGATCTTCTGTCTGGCGAGTCAATATTTGAAGGTAGTATCTGGACATAAAACAGGTTCCCAGATTTGTTGTGAGTTTGCGGAAACATTACCGCATGATTTGAAAGAGGTCACGCGTTGGAATATTAAATGTAATATTTTAAACAAGCGGGGGAGATTATGAATTTTAACACCCCTACCCACAAAGTGCAAAAAAACTTACAATTAGATTGAAGTGAGAGCCGGAATAAACATTGAATTTGATTGGATATTTCGGCGGAAGTACCATCTGTGTTTTGAACTGAGAATGAGAGATATAATCTAGCGAAATCAGAGACACAGAACACAGACAGCTTCGCAACTTCAAACGAGCAACTCCCAAAAGCCAGAGCAAGAAGGATAGGACCTAGAATTCCATACTTATAAGTGACAGATCGAAGTATGTGGGTAACGTAAAACCTTAAAAGTAGCCCGCCTTTATAAATACAGAGACTGAAAACTTAAGGGACCAGGACTTTAAATATTAGGACTGTGTGGTAAGTTGGGATTATATAAATATTTATAGGGGACTTAGTGTACTGACTGAGATCAGCTGTGAAGGTATCTGTATCTAATAAGTGTGGTGTGTTACAGATGACCTTACTTTGCTACCACATTTAGACCTCAATCAGACTTATTCTGGAATATTGTGATGACTACGTTGAATGTCTAGGGTTATGATAGTGATGAAGTGTAAGTTCACAACAACCAACAGACAGATAAACACTTTTATTAAGATTCACAACACTTTACAACAATATGACAAGCACATACATATAACACTCTAGAAGACTAGCTTAAGTAAGTCAGGTGTTAACTTTAAAATTATGTATTAATTTCTTTCAATAATAGATATCCTGATCCAACTACAGAGTGAATCAGGAATCACAATCAAATGTAAACACAATGTGTATGTACAAAATTTATGCAAAGGATCTTTGTCCTGACATATAATATTATTACAATATGTGTGTAGTGCTGTGATCTAGTACTATGAGGTAATACTGGCTTTTGAAGCTAGGTTGTTGTTTGTCATCACGACTTCATGTGTTTGTTACTGGTGGAAATAATATTGAAGGGTTCTCAGTTCTTTTATTTTGAAAACAATACTGTCCCTCTTGATTTATTATTACAGTCAATTTTAGAGTGGGTTATATAAGGGTGAGCTGCTCTGGCTGACACATGCTTAACTTCTGTGTCGGCGGCAGGAAAACTGTCTCCTCTGCTCGCTTGCTTCTCAGTTATCTTGAAATACACCACTGGTCGATATCTTGGACAAGGAGTCTGCTGCCAGCCCTCTGGATCCAGCAAAACTCAGACCAGGTGCTGCTCTAATACTTCAGTACCACGGTCCCTGAAATAAGAAGGTTGTACCTCCTTCTTCAGAACTAATATATATATAATCTATTTCCACACTGAAGTACAGGACATTACAAACACAGAGTTCAGCGCTGTAGGCCAACTGCTAGATTCTCATGTGACAATATACATCAGTATTCCTCTCCCTAATGGTTACAACGCCTCTGCAATTCCAGCGTTAATTCCTTTTATATAATAGGATAGGTGTCATGTTACTATTTGGCAATCCCATATATGCCTATGCAGTTATACTCCTCTCTGACAAGCTTTTACTTGGTGGAGCAATATCTAGGCTTTGCCTTCTGTTTGCTACTGAACCACACACATACAGACACAATTTATCATTTCATATTCAATTTTCATATTATATATATATATATATATATATATATATATATATATATATATATATATATATATATATATATATATATATATAATATATATATATATATATATATATATATATATATATATATATATATATATATATATATATATATATATATATATATATATATATATATATATATAGGAAATATGTCTAGCTTACCACAATTCAAGGAAATATACACAAGTAACGTTGACTGGCGATGAATTTTGGCACAATTTCGATCTGCCTTATCCCAGGCTTTTATTTAGAAAAATATTAGCTTGCTCTCAACGCACTTGCTTCTCACAAAATGTATTTCAAAACTGGCCCTGAACTGACGCTTCTATTTGACTATATCGAACGCTCTAACCAATGAGACCATGTTTACAAAAGCCCTTTGAAAAAACTTTACCCATCTTACACGTAGCCATTAGCAACCATAATAGTATTTGCAGTCCGACTAATCAGGTTTTGCCTTACATATTACTACAGCCAATCAAATCGTATCTAACTTGTTGGCCTCATTTCCCCTAAAGCAGTGTTTTCCAAACGTGCCATTATGAGCAAATATGATCTTGTGCTGTCAGACAACCCCACTATAGTATTTTGGCTATAATTTGTTAATTACTAGCCTACTTGCGTAACACATAACATATTCTTTGTCAGCAAGTCCTAAGGCACACAAATATATAAGTTTAATGGGGCTAAGTGGCTTCGTTCAAAATATGTATTATTATAGGATAGTCGTGTATTTGTTTTTGTTTTTTTACCACCCGTTCACTTCTTTATCATAGGATGTCTTATGTACTGTCAGGCTAATGTCAGGAGCTTAGACATAAATCAGTAGAATGTCATGTTTCCCAATAAGATTTTAAGCCTGTTTTTAAAACCTAATCTTGTATTGGTAGTGTTTTTTATTACTGTTTATTTGAAAAAATCAGGTCTTCATGCCTTTCGCGTGGGATTGGCGTTCACTTTTAATCGCGAGACGACGTGGTAGTATTGCCTGCGTTCCTCCGTGCATCTCTCTCTCTCTCTTCTAAGCCCGTCTGTCTTTTAGGTTAACGTAGTGTGTTATAATGACATTAATGTAGTATTATATCTAGGTCATTAAGCAGTTTGCGTATCTCAAGGTTTTCTAAGAAACACAGTACCCGTTTTATTTTTAGACACGCGTGTAGTTTATGCAGACGGAGCAGAAAAAAGGGTTTTCTTGTTCAGCCATTATGGCGTTCTACAACACAGGCGTACGCTATTGTGACCGCACTGTTCTTTTACCGTTCTTCTTTCTTTCTATTTAATTACTTCGTTAGGCTTTACATTTATTTTCTAATTTATATATGTGGATTAGAATTTTCCACCACAGACTGGATACCTAAGTAATTGGATCACCCGTCATAAGAGAAACTTTTCCAGACCAAATGTTTCGCAGATTCACCCGTCATAAAAGGGATTCAAAATTTCCAGACCAAGTGATTCGAGAGCATATAACTTAAATTGCTCGTGTCCATTCTAAACTGTGCGAGGAGATTGTGTATAACCCAATTGGGGTAAGTTGTGAACATGTCTTGTACAAATGTGAATTTAACATGTTTTTCTTCTAAGTGGTTATATAGAAGGCTGGCAACCTCAACGTATGAAAATAGTATATTCATGAACCTCTACAGCAAACGCTGGTGATTTTTTCTGGCTAGTCGTGCGGAAAACCGACAGCAGAGGTGACCCCAGACTCCGAAAGGAGAAGCGATGACTGATGTTTACATCACATGTACCTGAAATGTATAATATTTTCTGAGATATATGAAGAGAAAATTTGATTCCAATATACAATTCACCAGAATTTTATTTATTTTAAACTGTTAATACTAATTGATTATTAAATTTGTTACCTGTTGTTTTAAAACTAAACAATAGTTGTTTATTCAGTTATTATATGTATGAAAGCAAACGTATGAGCCAGAATATTTAATATACATATATACATCTAGATATATATTTACCTCTAACCAGAGCTATACCCTTATAAGAGGAAATTCGCTGAATTAACTCAGCTGGGGGCTTGAACGGGCTAAAAACCATTGCTTAAATCCTTCACAAAAGGCGACGGACAGATATAAGTTAACAAATGTTCAGCGCTAAGCAGCATTGTTCTTGACTTCTGTATTATCTTGTGAAATCGCCCTTAAGGTAGAAGCGTCATTACTCTTCTATCTACATCTCTGCCAAGAGTAAACGTGTGCGAAGTTAGACACCTTTGACGACCCCCATTTAGATACTCTTGAGTTTTGGCCGATGTTGGACCACTACTGTAAAGCAGTGGAGGCAATCCGTGGTTAAACGGTTTGAGCACTTTTCTCTCACGGCTTATTTACCGGGTTCTGCGGTCGAGCCCTGGTAGTGTCACGCCCCAGTTTAATTATTTGTAAATGGCTACCTCTGCTCGTGAAATAGGGGAGGCAAAGGCAACGAGGTGTCACCCACCACCTAGTATGGTGAAGTTTCGAACACTTCACTTCACTTCACTCTCCTATAGAAGTTTTTGCTATAGAAATACATTGACTTGGTTTGGTTTGATTTGATTTTAAGGACCATCTTCATTGAACACGGACAACTCCATCAGTGATCCGATCTCCTCCCTTAGATCACACAAAGAGGATCTCAGCACAGTGCACACATTCCGTAGCACCGGCGAGGATCCTATACCTTTACTTGTAATTTGACATTGTTACTACTTTCCCATGTCTTGTCAGTCATCCACAATTTATATTTTTCCTTAGTTTGGCAATTTCACTATGCATATTTTTTTTTCTCGCCTTCCCAATGGTCCACTATATGTATTTTTCTTCATCTACTACACTATTTGTATTTTTTCCTAGTTTTGCCACTTCTTCACAATTATATTTTTTCTTGCCTTGCCAATGTTCGACTATTTGTACCTTTCATCCTCCTGTCAATTTTTCACTATTTACATTTTTCGTTGTTTTACAAATATGTACAACCTCTTGCGCAATGGTCTGTTTCACTATACTTTAAAAACAAACAAACATTTAAATGATTTATCCCAGCCATATTTCTGGGGAAGGAACCTGTCCTCCGACCAAATGCTTCAACTGAGTGGTAGATTGTTGAAAGGCCTCAAAGGTTAGCCGTGAAGACTGAATACTCAACCATGAACCAAATCAGATGGTTGTCACTGAGGGCTTAGTCGTGAGGGGCAGCTATCTGTTTAAATCACCCCTGAAATTTTATGATGTAACAACCAGCGAGATGGAGGTGTTTTAATCTCTCATCTTCCCACTGCCTTGTGGGGTTGACATTTTAGTCAAATGCTATCGAAGACAACCGTACACAAACCGACGGAAAGAAACGGTAAACTACCGTCGCATTGTACAATCTTGAATCACAGCAGATACCGGACAGTTTGACATCATGGCATGGAAGGAAATCAATAACAGAATAATAAATAGTACTGGAGACAGGAAGTTGTGGATAGACATGATCCTCTATGCCATCAGGCATGGTACTTGAAAAAGAAGAAGAAGAAAAAGAAGAAGAAGACAAAAGCTGTATTTCAGAGTTCCCCCCCCCCCTCCCCATGGGAAAGGCGTAGATTAGGGTTTCTTAACGTATAGCCCACGATCCCCTAGGGAGGTCGTGACATAACCTACAACTGTAAATTTTAAAACTATGCTTTAATGTACACTTTTTTTCTAGAAGGGGTCCATAGCATCATCATACTATCAAAGGGGTCCATATCCTTCATCAGAGAATCGAACGGATCTATATCGTTCATATGACAATCAATGGGTCTATAGCCTTCATCAGACAATCAAAGGGATCAGTAGCCTTCATAAGATAATCAAAGGTGTTCTTAAATTATCATCAGACAATCGAAGGGGTCCATAGCCTTTATAGGACAATCAAAGGGGTCCATAGCCTTCATCGGATAACCAAAGGGATCTCTATCCCCCTTAGGACAATCGAAGGGGTCCATAATCTTCAATCAAAGGGGTCCATAGCAATCATCATACAATCAGAGGGGTCCATATCCTTCATCAGACAATCGAAAGGTTCCATAACCTTCATCATACAATCAAAGGGGTTCCTAACCGTTATCAAACAATCAAAGGGGTCCATAGCTTTCATCAGACAATCAAAGAGGTCCATTGCCTCCACCAGACGATCAAAATGGTCTATAACCTTCAAAGGACCATTAAAGGGGTCCATATTCTTTATATTACAATCAAAGGTGTCAATAGCTTTCATCAGACAATCAAAGGGGTCCATAGAACAAAACAAGTCGTAGATATTCCTAAATTGTCTTTGTTTTAAAACAATAATTGCGATCGACTGAGCAGTTCTAGATTGGTCGCGCAACTTTTGACAACTAGTAATTTAGCGAATATTGTCACGCATTCAAATAATTACAGTTTTTATTTATTAATTTTATTTTGTGGTAATTTTTTTTTTTTAATGGCTGGCACGTGAAGTATGCCAGCTCCGATACGTCTGCGTGAAGGTTAGCGTCAAGTTTCAAAATATACGTCTGCTCTTTTCTCACCTTCAAGTTTCGAACTTGGGTCTAGATTTTGGTTTGTTTCGTGAAAATTCTTGGCCTGGATATACTGGCCTGGCTCTTAGAGATAAGAAATCAGGAAGCAGACCTGTAGTGCAGCGATGTCGCGTGTCTAGAGTTCAGAATAATTGATAAGGTGGTGACTTTTTCTTCATTATTTTCTTCTGTCGGCTCTTCTTCACATTCATAAAAAACTGCGGCAAATACCCGCTCTAGCTGAAACTTAAGGTATTATTAATGTAACTACTAGTAAAACGCCCGTAGAATTTACCGGAGGGAGGGGGAGGAGCCTGTGATGGAATACATTCGCTAGTTCGTCTCTCCAGGCTTTTATATTTCCCACTCATTCACCTTCCTCTTGCATCATCAACCTGCTTTTCTTGGCATAATTTCATCCCAACTACCTTTTTTCCTTAATATATTAAGATAATTGTCACTTACTTTATATTAAAGATAAGTATAGTCTATGAAACCTATCATCTTGTGAATGTTGTTATCACTCACCTGGGAACCATACCCTGTTTCCAGCTTGAAGATTCTTACTCATATTAGCTATTCAGACCCACCTTCTAATAGTTAACCTCGTTAAAAAATGTTTCTCCTCTGGAGAGAGAGAAAGAAAGAGAGAGAGAGAGAGAGAGAGAGAGAGAGAGAGAGAGAGAGAGAGAGAGAGAGAGAGAGAGAGGTAACGACCAAGAAAACACTTACTGCCTCAAAGTAAGTCTTCTTTATATCCGAGAACGCTAGAGTATATGCTAGGGTCAGACGTGTTAAAACGTAAATGAAAACTAGGTTCGAAGCCTAGGAGACATCTAAAGAAGCCGATATTGTAAATTATTCGGGTTGTTGTTGTTGTTGTTTATGAACAGAATCGACTTCAGGCAAACTCATAGGTGCGCAGTCTCCCTCGGTATATGTCGAAGAGTGTGAATGCTAACTGTTCCTGTAGCTCACTGGTAATATACACAGCGGATACATCCTCTCATATGTCCATCTATGCTAGCCTTACGGTTGATGCCAATTATTCGGGTACACATATGTAAGGCGCTGACCTTTGTCTAATCTCCAAGCACGCGAAACTGTACAATATATATTGTACAATTTTGCGTGCTTTGAGATTAGACTCAGGATGTTTCAAACTTACGTGTACAAACTTTGAATGTTGATAACTAAATTATCCTTTGAAATAAAATTATGGTATTTTCACAGTTAAAGTCACAAATGTTCAAAGTGTGCAACAATGCATTGTTCATAGCGATGAACAACTGACTGCCATTCAGTATTGTCACTAAATGAGCAGTAAGGCAAGTAGTTTTAATGTGATGTCTCGAGTCCCTCACAATGCGCGTTTTGAAGAGAGCCAAGCCTTCTATTAAAAAAACTTCACGAGTAATAATCTAATGGCATTAATTCAGTCATTATTTTCTAGGAACAGTTACTCTCCTAATATCATCACAGTAGCCTGTCGATTCATAGCTTCCGATTGGTTTAGTGGCTGCAGCGCTTGTCTCTCGCGGCAAAGTTTCTCTCGCGGGATCGAAACCTGGTATCGTCACGCTACAGTCTACCCAGCTGTAAATGGGTAACTTACTGTTCGCGAGTTAGGAAAGGCAAAGACAGCGAAGAAGGGCATCGGTCACCCCACCTCATTTAAAAGCTGGACCTAGTATTATAAAGTCTCTAGCACTTGACTTCCCTATGGTAGTTTCTGCTACGGAATTACCTTGACCTTTCACATGTCCGTTCAGGAGTCTATTTTGGCTACGAGCCATAATTTTTTACTATTCGACACTGGATAGGTCTACAAACTATATTTTACTCTTCGGAAGTGATATACCATCCATGTATCCTTTCTCGGTGATATATTTCAACGTCTACGCCACTGAGACAAAGAAACGACATGATTGAAGCTCCCTTAGTCATGTCGTAATAATTATTTCTTCTGACTGTTAAGAGACGAAGGGCCAGTCTTAAGGGCCGATATTCCCAGGCGCTCATGACGAGAGGTTAATTCTCAAGGCCGGTACATTTGAAAAAAAGTATTTGTTTCGTTTTGTCTCAATTTTATATTTTATTAATTCGAATTCAGTTTCTTTCAAAATTATGCATAACATTACCATACATTAAAATAAAACTAGGAAAGAATCGACCCTTAAATGTTAACACTTTGCGACAACTCAAAGAGACAGACAATTCCTTGCATCAAATATGGAAAAACTACCGCGTCCTTCAAGAGTTAATATTCTTTTTTATATGCACTATTGCTAATGCTACCGTAAAGACAAACGGCTATAAAATAAATGACTTACTTTATTTTGTTATTCTATAGATGTCCTGTCTACTGCTTGTTCTACCAGTCTCTTTTATATCTACTTCCAAAGTTTTCCGTCAACCTTCTAAATGGAGTTGCAACTGCATTCCTCGTTCTCTATTTCTCTCTGTCTATCTCTCTATGTCTAATAGCAGTTATTTCATTTGAGCAATCGTAATAAAGAGGTACTGGAAAAACTAATGAAAGAGTAACGGTAGCGACAGTAGAAGTAACAAAACAGAAATAGTATCAGTAAACAAAAACAAGTGTTTCAGTAACATTAATAGTGGCAGCAACAACAGTAACAATAGTTCATTGTTAGCTGTAGGAATAATAAAAACATCAGCAACAGTAGCATTACGAGTGACAGGAACTACAGCATCAGTATTAGTAACAATTGGAGTGATAGTAACAACAGCAGCCATAGTACCAACAGTAATAACAGCAACGGCAACAACAACAGTAGTAACAGTAACTACAACAGTAACAGTACTGACAGTGGCAACAGTAACAACATCAGAATCAACAGTACCAACAAAAATAGAACTAACAGAAGGAATAGTTACAACAACAATTGTAGTAACAGCAGTAACAGTAACAACAGCAGCAACAGTACCAAAAGTATTAACATTAACAACAACAACAATACTGTGGCGTCACAAATCCACACGTAACATTGTATCCACGCATTTATTAAGCTCATTTTCGTCTAGGGTTTGTATAAAAGTTTGTCCCAGTAATAACGTCTGTGAACGTTAATCATAAAAGGCTCTTCAACCAGCCAACATTAAATCATTGTGACGACGCAGGTCCAACATTCAATTATATTTATTCCACAGTTTTCACAAGAGAACAGCACGGCATTCTATGTCAGTATACTTAAAATCTGAACACATCAAGTTATCATAGAATATTTCCCATTCAACATATTCCAAAGAACTACCAGCTAGGTAACATACACATATGACCCTCACAGGGTAAACATCAACTTTATTCTGTTTCTATCACCATACATGTTCACGTCATGTGCGAAGTACACATAGTGACAATTCTTTAAATTAATTCTTTATCGTGCCGCGCTTACCAGCACCAAACTCTTGGTCATTCTCTGACACGTGGCGTGCAATAGCCAACGCCACAAATACCAACAATTGCAACAATAAATACAGCAACAGTACCAACAGTGTAACAGTGACTAATGTTATTGTTGTTATTACTGTTACTAAGATTATGAGAATAAATGCAAGAAATGAAAACAAGGTTGAACTTGAAGAAACACCACTAAAAGATGTAGAATCGTACACATATCTTGGAAGTAATATAGACAAAGGAGGGACATAGAGTGATATCAGAATAAGAATACAAAAAGCAAGAGAAGCTTTCATTGCATTGGGAAATATATAGAGAACAAGACAAATTAAGTCCAACACGAAAATAAGAATCTTCAACTCAAATGTGAAGTCAGTCCTATTGTATGGCTCTGAGACACGGAGAACAACAAAAACTTACTTACTTACTTAGTCGTTCCCCTTCTACCGTGAGGTGTAGAGGTTTGGAAGAGAGAGCGCCAGACTATCCTATCGGCTGTCTTCCTCCTGGCCTGGCTCCACTCTAGTCCTCGGTCCCCCAAAGAATGTCTAATGTTGTCCTCCCAGCGGACTCCGGGCCGCCCTGGGGGTCTGGATCCCTGGCTCTCTGTTTCCCATGCCCGTCGTGGCAGCCGATCCTCTCCCATTCCGCAGACATGGCCAAACCTTCTCAGCCGGGACTGCTCCACTTGGGTCCGCAGGGGGTGGGATCTAAGGCCTTGACGTATCGTCTGGTTGCGGACCATGTCTCTTCTTGTTACTTCAACCACCTTCCTCAGATACCTCATTTCTGAGGTTTGGATCTGGCTTATGTGGGTTGTAGTCATTGCCCATGACTCGCATCCATATGTCAAGACTGGGACATAGGTGGAGCGGTATACAGCCATCTTCGTTTTCTTACCAACCTCTCTCTTGCTGAGGAATCCTCGATTTATGGCCTGAAAAAGTCTCCCAGCTGCTGCTTTTCGAGTGGCCAACTGTTGCGTGCATATTTTGACGCACATATTACAAAAATCGATATGGCTATTTAATATGGGAAAAAATATAGACAGTCATTCATTTGTGTATGAAAATGCTGTCTATGGTAAAAGCGAGAGAATCCATGTTTGATTCACACTTTTGATTATAGGAGTAATCGTTCTTGATATTGATCCGGCGCATGGATTTTGCTCTCATGCCTGTACCTATTTCTTAGGGCCAGAAAATAGATTAATTTGCTTATTATGTTTATGGCCTGAATTCATATGTATTACATATTATTAGTACAAGTAGAATCAGTCCTATATTGTATATTTTTGATGGGTTTCTCGCAACATCGTTTTATTACAATATCTATTTTATAACGCAAGGGCAACAACTGCTTGAAATTTATAGTCACTTTTCTCGGTAAGCATTTGTCTTCCCGCGTTGGTATTGAATGCAGTTAAGTTTTGAGCTGTGGTCTTTTTGCGCTGGACTGCGCATGACTGGTCTTGTTTTTTTGGTCGATCGGTTTCCGCCCACCACTAGTGGAGTGAGCGATTTGAATGGCGAAAGAGATGCCTCGTTGAAGAGGGGATCTCCGCTATTTTTTGTTCTGTCAGGGATGTGTAGTCCTCTTAATGGATATTTCGTTTATTCGAGATAATACCTCTAGTGTTTCCCACATGTCGGGAGGCGTGATATTTCTGTGTATTTCCTGGAAGCAAGGTAAATTGACTTTTCATTAACTCTATCGATTTTGGGTCGTGAGCGATTTCGATTCATAGCCTGTCTTCGAAAGTCGTCGTCACGAGATGTTTTCCCAGCTCACATGTCGCTGTATTGTACTGCATCGGTTGATGCATGTTCCAAGGACCATTACTTGCTACTTTGTTAAATGAACTAGGTTTGGAAAACCTTTATTATCTAGAGGATATTTTTGAGGACATTATTTATACTTCGGCAGACGTGTCTGTCTTGCTGAAGTCAGACTAAGGAGAGTGAACTGATCTCATACATCTGGTTATCTCCTGGCTGTTATAGAAAAGGATGGAGTTTTTCACCTGACTACATTTACAGCACTATGAAATATAACATGCATCTGACTCATCATTGTAATGCTGTCTACCGTCTATTGCTGTATTGAATGTTGCTGTGATAATGACTGTTTGATGTGCCTACATATTCGCGTAACCATTTTGTCACTGTGGCGTCCACAATAAATAATGAAGAAAAACGTCAACGGCTGTTACAAGAATCATTGACTTTATACGTCGTGAGTTTACTGACGTCCTATGTGGATTGCCCTGTTATTTTTGTATGAACATTGTTTGACTGAACACATCTGCACACTACACAAAACCAGACATGCGGATACCATCCATCATCATATGGCATCACGCATCACGGTACAATGTATAATTCGGACTCCATGTATTGCCAGACCCTATTTTGATGATCTCAGGTCGGTTAGACCTAGCTGGAATTTTGTGCTTCGCAACGCTAGGGTCAAGTTTGTATCGACGGAGATGACGGGCTCCATACTGTAATTATGGCTACGTGAGGTAACTGGATTACTGTAGCTCTGTATGGAGGAACTTTATGAAATTATGCATATGTATTGCAAATTAACTTTGGCTTATAAATATATCCTCCTGTGAGCGAGTGAGCGACAACTCAGGAAGGCGGCCATGTTAAATTCCTGTCATCATACTTTAGTATCACTGTCCAAAGAACGGGGCATGTATCTTATTACTCGGACAGTGACAAGGAGATCTCAATCTTGATAGAAACCCCCTTTTCGTGGTTTCATAATATACTACAAACTATGGACGTCAAGCAACTTTAGTTATTTACCGATCCGCCTTCACTGACGCGTTTAGTCAGATAGGGGATGCGGCCATAATGTATCATGACATTGAACTTTTGATGTACTACCCATTATTTATAAACGTGTCATGACTTTGGATCTACTATGTATGCCTGCAAATTGATGTGTCAACATACCCATGATTTACTCGTTATGTCCCAGTGTGTACGTCTGAATAAATTGTGTAAACAAAGATTCCAGCAGTCTGCATTGGTGCCTTGTAGACACAAGTGTATGAGTGATTAGATTGGTCAGAACACGAACAGTACACCATTCGCGTTAATCACACTCTACACTTCTACTTGATATCTACACCATCTTGCGTCGGTTGAAGTGACCAAGTTTAGGGCCTGCTTCCCCTGGAGCCTTAGAGGGAAACTACTATTTACAGCTGCCTTTGCCTTCCCTTACTCAGGACTAGGGTGAGTTACCCATTTACCGCTGGGTAAACTGGAGCATGCCTGATCTCAACAACTCTGTACACTTCTTTACAGACTGACACTTACAGAGCGTGCGATTGAAAGAAACTTTACAGTGGTAAGCCAGATTCCTGGGTCCAGCCTACGCAGTTTTGTGTTGAGAATCACAGTTTACAGTTGAAAGAACATTTGTTTGATCACATCAACACCAGTAGGACAGCTATACAGTCGATGTCAGCTTGACCTGTATTACCGATAGGATGCTGTATCTAGGTCATCGCTTGTTGACAGTTTTTCGCTGTACAGACGGTATTACACAGGACAGTTGTATCAAGTGTAGAAAATATCTGGAGCAGTATTGTTGACATTTCTCAACGTACAGAAGAATCACAGTGTTGTTGAACATAAAGTGCATATTTCATCGTTGGATCTTCATATGCTCAACGAAAAAAAATTGAACTGTGTAATAGTTTAAAATTAAATCTGTTACTGAATAAAGTGGCAAGTTATTAGTATTAAAATAAACTGTGCCAGCTTTACAACACTATACCTGCAACACATTCCATTCATGATATAAATTATATTGTATGCTATATGCTATTTATGTTTACATGTTATTTGTTTATATGTGTAGGTGTTTATATGTTGCGGGCCTGGATGGGAGGTGACTAGAACAGGAAATACCGAGTGATATTGGTCTTGTTCTGGCGTTCTATAGGGAGCAATTTCTTAATTGAAATTTGCATGCAACATAGTTTGCAAATATTTGGTTAGTTGTGACGACTGTTTCATATTTGTATTTGTAACATTTTTTCTGTTCTTTATTTTTGTTTAATTTGTTTGTATAATTGTAGGTCTCATCTTTCCTTTCATTTCAGTTTTTTACACCCTTATGTTTATACACTGTGGCGTTATTTGTCTTGTTATCTTATTGCAATAACTGCACGGTTTCTGTGATCATTTTTTTCATTTCTCCTATTTAATTTAATTTGATCTCTGCAAATGTGTTCATATTGTCTTTTCTTGTTTGTCCTTTGTAATGTCTTTAGTTGTCATATGACATAGAAGTTATAGTGGTATACACTGATAGTATAGTACAGATCAGTACTTTATGATTATTTTCCACAGGTACCCAAGTGATCTTTGATTACATTGAGGTATACAAGACCTTTGTAAGGCTTGTCTCCCACAGTATTTGAGATACAGTTATTGTTGTCCACAGGTACTCAAGTTATCATTGGTTATATGATAAACAAAATAACCATACAAGTTTTTCACTAAGACTAAGTCTATGGTATAGACTTGTCTCCCATTAAAGTGAAATAGGGTAATTTATTTACTTTTTCAGGTTTCTGATTTAAGAAGACAAGATGTCTACATTAGATTATTTTATTGCACAAGGAAAATCCCTTGATAAAACTGGGAAAGACTTAGAACAATGGGCTGTTGCTCAATATGACAAAGCATTAGCTGCAGAAGAGAGAAAAGCTGCTGCTGAAGAGAAAAAAAACTCTGGCTGAAGAGAAAAGATTAGAAAGAGAAGCTGCTGCTGAAGAGAGAAAAGCTCTGGCTGAAGAAAAAAGATTAGAAAAAGAAGCTGATATTGCTGCTGAACTAAAGAAATTGCAGATGCAAGTGGAGGAAAGGAGATTTGATGCAGAACAGAAGAAATTGGAAGCTGAAGAGAGAAAAGCGATAAGAGAACATGAGTTTGAATTAGAGAAATTGAAATTGACAAGTATGAGTAATGTTAATCAGGCATCTGGTGGTAATGGTAAACCCTTTGTGTACAAGGTCAAGGTACCAGCGTTCAACTCTGCCAGTGATGATATAGCATTTTGGCTTGATAGATTTGAACGTGCTTGTCGAGCTCATAATGTTGACAAATCACAGTATGTGAATCAGTTGTCTGAAATCTAAAAGGGGACTCTCTGAGTAAGTTATATTTTTGTTGAAGAGGCCGACAAGGATAATTATGATGCTGTTAGGGCAGCTTTGATAAAGAGATATCAGCTGTCTGAGGAAGGTTATCGTCTTTTGTTTAAAACAATGAGACCTGAGGTAGGTGTAGAATTCTCAGAATTCATCTCAAAAGCACGAATTACACTTTCACGATGGATTGAATTATCCAAAACAGAGAAAACATTTGATGGTCTTACGGATTTATTGCTAAGAGACAAGGTCATGTCTTCTGTAAATAAATCATTCCTAGAGTTCTTACATGAGCGTAAACCTAGTACATTAAAGCAAATGGGAATATTGTGACCAGTATGCCACGGCACACCCTGACATGATTCTTAGTAACTCTAACATTAAAGAGAGTATGCCAGTTGCTTCGGCAACAGAATATAATCAGAATTACTCACACAAATTCCAAGGAGCTAAAAATAAATTTGATAAAAAGGTTAATTGGAATAAGTATCAAAACCAAGATAACCACTCAAATCAGAGTTCTTCTTTGAAGAACTGGAATCGGGCTGATAGTCCTCGACACGCGAGGGGTACCCATAATTTTAGACATTCTCGAAAGGGGAGTAGCTATAGGAACTACCCAAGTTCTTCATGGAGAGAAAAGAACCAATATTACAGGGATACTCAGTATAATGAGCGTGATGATTATGATCATGAATATTATGATTCAAACCCAAATAGGGGTTATAACAGAGGAAATAATAATTATAGAGACAATCATAACCGAGGTAGATCACAACACAAAAGACATGGTAAATCGTATTACCAGGCTAACTCTGCACAACAGGAGTTCCACGACACCGATAATCAGAATAATGATAAAAAAGACTCCAATAGTGTAGCAAATTCCGCTTTCGATTTTGCTAGAGCATCTCAGTGTTCGCAATGCAAAACATTATTCGATCCAACCACAGTTTCTACTTTAAGCTGCGGTCACCCGCTTCCCGCGCTCCATGCGTCAATCGCGCATAATGGAAGGGGTGCTCTTGTCTTTAATAGGGGCCTAATAGATGGTACTCCGGTATCAATTCTTTTCGACTCGGGGTGCACTACCATCGGAGTGAGGCAATCACTCGTAAATCCTTCTCGAGCTACAGGCAATATAGTCAAATGTGTAACATTTGGTGGCACATTGGAGAAGTACTCCACTGCCATTATCAATATTGCTACGCCTTTCTTTACAGGAGAGGTGCAAGCATGTCTCTTGCCGAATCCGATCGCTGATCTTATCATCGGTCGCATTCATGGAGTGAAAGAATGCACTCCACAGCAAATTTCTAATTGGGAAAATGTTAATATGCAATCTGCTAATGCAGTAATCACTAGGGCTCAAGCTCTTAATATGCCACAATCTTCACATTCTGAAGATAATGATGCGCAGATCCAAGATGATCCCTTGGAGATTTCCCATGATTCCTTTATCAAACAGCAGGAAGATGATCCTACTCTAAAGAAATTCTTTACTCTGGCAACAAAAGGTGATCCGAATAAGGATACAAATCGTAAATCTTGGATTACGATGAGGAATGGCGTACTTGTACGTATGGTACAAGACTCCGCTAAGTCCATTCATTCTCAAATCCTTGTGCCTAAAAATATGAGAGTTAAAATCTTACAGCACGCTCATGATTCGCAGTGTGCTGGACATATGGGTTTTTCCCGTACTAAAGCTAGAGTTCTTCAATCTTTCTTTTGGCCTGCTGTGAATAAGGACATACGAATCTATTGTCGATCTTGTAAAGTATGTCAAGAGATTAAATCCAGAGGTCCACGCCATGATGCACCTATTCAGGCTGCAGACATTCCCATTCGGCCATTTCAAAAAATGGCGATAGACATCATTGGTCCATTTAAGATAAAGTCTGCTAGAGGACACCAATTTATTTTAACGTGTGTTGATATGTGCACACGTTGGCCGGAGGCTGTTCCTCTAATATTTTCTCGTCTGGGGTTTCCAGCAGAAATATTATCCGACCATGGTACCCAACTCATATCGGATACCATGTCTCAAGTAATGTCGACTCTTAAGATAGAGAGATCGCTGAGTAGTATTTATCATCCTATGTCCAATGGGATGGTGGAACGTTTGAATAGAACTCTGAAAAACCTACTAGGTAAGATAACAGAAGATCATCCTCAGGATTGGGATAGGGTTTTACCTGCGGCTCTCTTTGCATATAGAGAGGTCGCCAACGAACATACAGGATTTTCTCCCTTTGAACTTGTCTTTGGCGCGAAACCGCGAGGTCCTATGTCCTTACTTCATGATCTTATAACTGCTGATAATATTGTCGATGACACAAAATCCTCTTATGAATATGTCATCGCACTTAGACACAAGATTATTGAAGCATGCAAATTGGCAACTGCTTCTTCTGAATTTGCGAAACAGAAGGCAAGGGAATTTGCCAATAAAAAGAGATGCTTGCGACAACTTTGTCCAGGTGACAAAGCATTTGTCTTGCTACCTTGTAGGGAAAATAGACTTCTTATTTCTTGGAAAGGTCCGTACGATATAATATCAAAAGTTTCCGATGTTGACTATATCGTCGATATTGACGGGAAGCGTAAAACCTTCCACATCAACATGCTCGCGGAATTCCATGAACGTCCTAATTATTTACAACCTGTTTTCCAGGCAACGGACGATTTTCCAGTCCAACATGGACAGTACTCATCTCTGTCAGTAATACAGGATGAGGAAACGAGTTTCTCGGATGTAAATTTACCTTTTCCAATGATTCCTCTTCACTCTAATGAATCATGGAAAGATGTTGCAATTTCTCCAGAATTATCTCCAGGAGAGCAGAAACAAGTTTCTACTATGTTAGAACAATTTCAGGATGTCCTTACTGACATTCCTGGTCAAACTGATGTCATTCAACATGACATTATTCTTACTGACCATAGTCCTATAAGAGTCAGACTGTATCCTATCCCGATACATTTTCAAGCACAGGTAGAGAAAGAGTTAGATGAGATGATAGAGTTAAAAATTATTGAACCATCCACATCAGCATATTCTTCGCCGATGGTTATTGTACGAAAAAAAAAGACAATAACATACGTCTTTGCGTGGATTATCGCAAATTGAATCAAGTGACTAAATTTGATGCTGAACCTATGCCTTTACTAGAAGAGCTACTTACGAGACTATCGAATTCTCATTTCTTTACTAAACTCGATTTGTCTAAGGGATATTGGCAAGTTCCACTATCCGAACACGCCAAACCGTTTACTGCTTTTTCGACGCCTAGGGGTCTATTCCAATGGAATTTCATGCCTTTCGGTCTTATGAACGCCCCTGCAACATTTGTACGCATGATGCGTTGAATCCTATCTCATCGCTCAGATGTCATTGCGTATCTTGATGACATCTGTCTTTTCAGTGATACTTGGAACGATCACTATAATGGGATAAATGAACTATTGTCTATCTTACGCGAGCATAACCTGACAGCGAAGCCATCGAAAGCATGTATTGGTTTTAGCGAAATATCTTTCTTAGGACACCGTGCTGGTCATGGGTTCCTAAAAACAGAAGACCATAATACAAATAAGATACTTAACATTTCTATTCCTAAGACTAAAAAGCAAGTGCGAAGTCTCTTAGGTCTAATACAATTTTATGGACGATTCATTCCGAATCTGTCCTCCATTATGTCACCTCTTTCTTCCTTGCTAAAGAAAGGGTCTCCTAATGTAGTCCATTGGACTCAAGAATGTCAATCCTCTTTGGATAAGGTTAAAACTATGTTTTCTACTTCACCTATCCTAGTATTGCCTTCTAAGGATAAGACATTTATTCTTCGTAGTGACGCTTCATCCACCGGGATTGGAGCAGCACTAATGCAAGAGTACTCTGGAACTCTGCATCCTGTGATGTATATTTCTCGAAAATTAAATGCCGCAGAGAAGAATTACTCGGTCCTAGACCGTGAATTATTGGCTATGGTTTGGTCAATCCTTAAACTGCAAAGATTTCTTCTGGGCGCGCATTTCATTGTGGAAACTGACCAGAAAGCTCTTACGGCTATTCAGAGTAAAAATCTGAAGAGCGCGAGATCAACGTGATACGCGATTGCTCTACAGCCATTTCATTTTTCGGTGCGAGCTATCCGTGGGTCAGAAAATGTGATGGCAGATATTTTGTCTAGATGCCCACATGATTCATAACTGTTATACAACTTTGATACAGTTGTTTCTATGTTGAAATGTGTACACATATGTAAAATATCATATATTGATTGTAACACTACTTAGCGGTTCATTGATATTTATTCACCGCTGATCTTTCAATGTTTTTCGTCTTTGATGATCATGATGTTAAGATATCTTAGATGAAATTTATGTATAAACTAATGTGGAAATTGTGTCATTGCTAATATTGTAGTATGCGTTGGTGACACCTCTCTGGAAATATTAATACTTAGAGAAGTACCTTCTCTAAGGTCATAAAACTTATGCTTATCATCTGCGCATTGTTATTGGTGCGTTGTGAGCCTATTGTATGTTGCTCCTAGAGGTATTTCAAAAAAAAAAATGTACCATTTTTTTTTCCCGAGGGGTGTGGTAATCTGTTGCGTGCATATTTTGACGCACATATTACAAAAATCGATATGGCTATTTAATATGGGAAAAAATATAGACAGTCATTCATTTGTGTATGAAAATGCTGTCTATGGTAAAAGCGAGAGAATCCATGTTTGATTCACACTTTTGATTATAGGAGTAATCGTTCTTGATATTGATCCGGCGCATGGATTTTGCTCTCATGCCTGTACCTATTTCTTAGGGCCAGAAAATAGATTAATTTGCTTATTATGTTTATGGCCTGAATTCATATGTATTACATATTATTAGTACAAGTAGAATCAGTCCTATATTGTATATTTTTGATGGGTAGGCAGGACTATATTCTTGTTATGCCGCTCTAGCGGAAGTAGGAGTTGTCTTAACAAGTCGTGATGAGTTCCGATGTACCGTGATAATGGCGGGTACGCATTTTTAAAGGGCTGGTAGATTCTTAAGGAAAAATTAGTTATGAAGTGGTTTTCTTCTATAGGAGATGGTGCCTCTACTAGAGTTTGTGTTAGAAACTCTCCTAAGGTACGGTACAATGTATAATTCGGACTCCATGTATTGCCAGACCCTATTTTGATGATCTCAGGTCGGTTAGACCTAGCTGGAATTTTGTGCTTCGCAACGCTAGGGTCAAGTTTGTATCGACGGAGATGACGGGCTCCATACTGTAATTATGGCTACGTGAGGTAACTGGATTACTGTAGCTCTGTATGGAGGAACTTTATGAAATTATGCATATGTATTGCAAATTAACTTTGGCTTATAAATATATCCTCCTGTGAGCGAGTGAGCGACAACTCAGGAAGGCGGCCATGTTAAATTCCTGTCATCATACTTTAGTATCACTGTCCAAAGAACGGGGCATGTATCTTATTACTCGGACAGTGACAAGGAGATCTCAATCTTGATAGAAACCCCCTTTTCGTGGTTTCATAATATACTACAAACTATGGACGTCAAGCAACTTTAGTTATTTACCGATCCGCCTTCACTGACGCGTTTAGTCAGATAGGGGATGCGGCCATAATGTATCATGACATTGAACTTTTGATGTACTACCCATTATTTATAAATGTGTCATGACTTTGGATCTACTATGTATGCCTGCAAATTGATGTGTCAACATACCCATGATTTACTCGTTATGTCCCAGTGTGTACGTCTGAATAAATTGTGTAAACAAAGATTCCAGCAGTCTGCATTGGTGCCTTGTAGACACAAGTGTATGAGTGATTAGATTGGTCAGAACACGAACAGTACACCATTCGCGTTAATCACACTCTACACTTCTACTTGATATCTACACCATCTTGCGTCGGTTGAAGTGACCAAGTTTAGGGCCTGCTTCCCCTGGAGCCTTAGAGGGAAACTACTATTTACAGCTGCCTTTGCCTTCCCTAACTCAGGACTAGGGTGAGTTACCCATTTACCGCTGGGTAAACTGGAGCATGCCTGATCTCAACAACTCTGTACACTTCTTTACAGACTGACACTTACAGAGCGTGCGATTGAAAGAAACTTTACAGTGGTGAGCCAGATTCCTGGGTCCAGCCTACGCAGTTTTGTGTTGAGAATCACAGTTTACAGTTGAAAGAACATTTGTTTGATCACATCAACACCAGTAGGACAGCTATACAGTCGATGTCAGCTTGACCTGTATTACCGATAGGATGCTGTATCTAGGTCATCGCTTGTTGACAGTTTTTCGCTGTACAGACGGTATTACACAGGACAGTTGTATCAAGTGTAGAAAATATCTGGAGCAGTATTGTTGACATTTCTCAACGTACAGAAGAATCACAGTGTTGTTGAACATAAAGTGCATATTTCATCGTTGGATCTTCATATGCTCAACGAAAAAAAATTGAACTGTGTAATAGTTTAAAATTAAATCTGTTACTGAATAAAGTGGCAAGTTATTAGTATTAAAATAAACTGTGCCTGCTTTTTAACACTATACCTGCAACACATTCCATTCATGATATAAATTATATTGTATGCTATATGCTATTTATGTTTACATGTTATTTGTTTATATGTGTAGGTGTTTATATGTTGCGGGCCTGGATGGGAGGTGACTAGAACAGGAAATACCGAGTGATATTGGTCTTGTTCTGGCGTTCTATAGGGAGCAATTTCTTAATTGAAATTTGCATGCAACATAGTTTGCAAATATTTGGTTAGTTGTGACGACTGTTTCATATTTGTATTTGTAACATTTTTTCTGTTCTTTATTTTTGTTTAATTTGTTTGTATAATTGTAGGTCTCATCTTTCCTTTCATTTCAGTTTTTTACACACCTTATGTTTATACACTTTTCTTGGTAAACATCAGTATACTTGATTTCATGTTTTTTTTTAATCTGTGGGGTTGTTTAATTTTCTTTTTCCCCTCCCTTAAATTGCTTAGTCAAGGGATAACATTGAGAAGAATAGGAATCTGTTCCTATACCCCATACTGATTATTGTATACCCCATCAGTTAAAAATTGACCTCTCTTTGGGTTAATTACCTCTCTGATAAAAATTGTTTTTGGATTGGGTTTTCCTATACAAGAGGGGAGGGCCTATTGAGATACTATTTTCCTTCCCCTCCCCCCTTGTATGTAAGTATGATTTTTTTTTTAATGTAACATGATTGATGTTGTAATTTTGGTTTAATCATAATAAACTCCATAAACCTTTAATTACTGTGTTGTTCGACCCATTACCCCATATCTGTTATACGTAGTTTGTATTCACGTCCGTGCGTTTGTATCACCGAATTGGTGTGTGTACATGAGTGTAAGGTAACTGGCAAAAATTGTTTAGCCAGGAGAACAAGTCTGGAAAACAGGGACACCAACGGAGTGGAACAAAGGAATAATTGTCAAATTGCCCAAGAAGGGAGATCTTGCAGACTGCAATAATTGGAGAGGAATACCTCTTCTCTCAGTTCCTAGCAAAATACTAGGCAGGATAATTATACAGAGAATTTCAAAAGCAGTAGACCACAAACTGAGGAAAGAACAAGCAGAATTTAGAAAGAACAGAAGATGTGTAGATCATATATTTACCCTCAGGAACATAATAGAGCAGTGCTCAGAATGGCAAAGACAGCTGTACATTAATTTCGTTGAATTTGAAAACGCATTTGACAGTATACATAGGGACAGTTTATGGGAAATACTGAGGGCTTATGGAATTCCAAGCTGCATAGCGTCAATCATAAAAAAGCCTCTATGCCAACTTTACGTGTAGCGTTGGACAGAGCAACCTAACCTTTGAGGTGAAGACAGGAGTACGACAGGGATGCCCCTTATCAACCACTCTATTTTTAACAGTCATAGACTGGATAATGCGCCAGACAACAGAGGGCAGTCCAAGAGGAATAAGATGGACTACATTTTCTACATTGGAAGATCTGGAATATGCAGATGACATTGCACTACTGGCACATTCACATCAACACATCCAGGAAAAAACGGATAGACTTAATAAGTATAGCCAGCAGGTGGGCTTGAACATCAATCTAAAGAAGACAGAGGTCAAGACGCCAAATGTAAGCAACCCTGAGCCCATATCAGTAAGGAATCAGCAACTGGAACAGACAGACACCTTCACATACCTAGGATGCATAGTAACACCAGACGGCGGAGCAAGCAAAGACATCAACAACATAATGAACAACGCAAGAACAGCCTTTTTTAGTCTAAACAACATCTGGAAGTCCTCTCAGTACAGCACACGCACAAAATTAAGATTATATCAGAGCTGTGTGCTTCCTGTGCTTCTCTATGGTGCGGAATGTTGGAGAGTTACAGAGAAGGAAATGTCGAAATTGTCCTCTTTTCACACAACATGCCTAAGAAAATATATCTGAATCTTTTGGCCAAATACCAACACCAACCAAGATCTGCTTACTCGGAGCAAGCAAGAGGACATGCATACAATGATAGGTGGCAGACGCTGGAGCTGGGTTGGTCATGTCCTCAGAAGAGACCCCGATGCCATCACAAGAACAGCTATGGACCCCTGAAGGAAAACGAAAGAGAGGCCGACCAAAAACAACTTGGTGGAGGACTGTGGAGGCTGAGATGCAAAGAATGAACCAGAGTTGGGTCACTGTACGAAGGATGGCAACCGACCGAGCAAAGTGGAATCAATTTGTTGTTGCCCTACAAGACGCCACAAGGCGTGATGGCCACTGACTGATTTGACAGTCGACGGCTAAAGATCAAATAAAGAAGAAGAATATGATCGTATGTTTGGTATATGCACAGTAACTAAATAAAATGAAAGTACCCAGACTACAACCTCGACTGTCATTTGGTTTGAGCATAATTCCTGCACTAGAATGTTGGCGATATTTACTTGTAATTCATAAGCAACACTTAAAAAAAGCCTTCTTTAACTTTACGAGCCATCATTTGTTACGTGATGCTAAAAACTACAATGTTCTTAAAAGCTACAAACATGCAAGATGAAATTTTTTAAAAATTGACATTAAGAACTTATTTTCATCTTCTGGAAAAATTAAAATTTTAAAGATAAATTTGTTCTAAGATGGAGGATTGTTTCAGTGATATCATTCCTTCATTGTTTAGTTTTCGGTCTTGCATCCATCCTTTGTAAAATATAAAGTGTCATCAATGTCTTCTTTGCATTTGTAGGTGTAAGTTCAGCAGGCCAGCTAGCCTACTTAACTTTGCCAGATCCGCTCCGGCGCCGGAATATGCTGGCCCCCACCTCTCCGTGCTTGAGCAATACACAGATGTTCTGTCGAAATGTACCCTGCACGGGTCCTCACTTCAATTATTAATCAGCATTTGACACCACCTTAGTGTCAAGATCGAACTCACAGCTCTGAAATAAAGTATTGGTTTTTGCTCAGAACCTTACCTAATAAGCCACTTCTACACATAACAAATTACAATAACACCACATAAACAGGGTCAGTTCTCTCTGACCAGACAGCACATCTTACCTAGTTGGTTTCGCATAGGGTAAGTTTCCCCAGTCTACAGATTCTGAAATAGGTGCATTATCTCACTGCCATAGAATAGGATAGGTGATATGATTCATTGTTCTCAACACTTGATCACCCCTTCCTAAACCTTGCTGTAGTTTATATATTGTTTGTCCCTAGACCCTGAACTAGGGCGGGGGGTCCAGAGCCAATCCTTACTTGTTTGTAAGGCTAGATTTCGATATGGCAGTATCAAATCACTCGAACATTAAACAATATTCAAAATATACAAAGAAATAATTTCAATCTTACCAGATTATGAATAAAGAACACAGAAATGCTAGCAAAACTCAGCTGAGCTGCTGGCTATAGTATGGCGTCCCTGAACTTATTTCAATTTATTTCATTTGGAAATCACCACACTTGAAATTTACTGTGTCTATCACTGGACAACTATTGAGGAATGGCAAAAAAGCTCGTCTGAGCGCGGATAATATGATTGTCTGTGGCCAATCAATGCCTTGGTTTTTTTTTAAATTCAAATTTCCTACACTAAAGTCATTTCAGTCATGCTTCAGTCAAGTATGGATTTTTATCTGTTAGTCTGTCCGTCTCTACTTGCGTTTTCACAAAAACGTACTTGATTTTTGAACCAACCTTTCTCTCCCCTCCAAAATTTTGTCGATAAAAGTTATTTTTAGACACAGCTTCCACCAATATCCCTTCTCTTCCATGCTAAGTAGATTTGAACACCTGCGTCTCAAGGTCGCGATTTTTGTGCAAATAGCGACACTTTTGATTCAATGCAGTCTTTCGCTGTTGTGAACAACACTGTCTTTTGTCATTATTTTCATTATTATCTATCCGTCTGTAAAATTAAAAACATATTATTTCACTGCTCAGAATGGGCCATCCGGCCAGCTAATTTTTTATATTCCTAACATTAATATTAAGAAAAGTTACTTTTTAAATTTTGTAATATTTCAAGCATCTGCGTTTAGCCGCTGAATTCAAATCAAAGGCTTGGTATCGCAAAAGCGTCCGTTTCCGTACCTCGTGTCAATTTGGGGACGTGAATTTTTTTCCTCCGTTCCCCCCCCCAAGTGCGTCTCCTTAGCCTTGCTAGTCTCACGCAATTTTTTTCAGTCATTTTTTTTTTTTCCTTTTGATCCGCCGTTCTCATCCCTCCAAATGGTAACCGTTTTGATTTCCCGTCTAACAAGTCAATTTTTATGGAGGGTGATGACCCGCGGTCAGGGCGATCATGTACTATCAGCAGCTTACGCGTTATGTTTTTATCCCTACATTTTATCCTTTGGAGATATTTTTACGTTGTATCACTTGTTAATTTTATGACAGCATTCCCCTTTTCACTGACATGCTTGACATTATCTGCAATTTCGGAAAATGTCCCTTTTAACATGCTGCAAACACTCATGTTTACAGTGACCTCATTGCATTCCGGAGCAATTTTAAATGTGCACATGCCCTGTACACATTAATCAAATCAATATCTTATGTTTCAGGTCCAGATATATACTACAAAGCACAATTTGCAGCGGCAGCTGGTTCCCTTACAGGAAGCCTGCACCAAACATTCACAATCTCTAGTATTTGTTGTTTCTGTGGCAATGTGTTTAAATGATGGGGTAGCCAGTCCGTAGCACAAATTCATATTAGTCGTCTTGTACAACAAGCATTAGCGTGCAATAGTCCTTTAGATACCTGTCTCTTCAAAGACCCCTGGGAACTAACACGGGGAACACGATACAATGGGTCAACGTAAACGGCTACTAGACGTATGCCATTGTCCGTTAGACGAGTTTTTCGGCGAAGGGGGTTCGGAAATTTTAAAACTATGAATGGAGTCGGAATTGGGGAAGGGGAAAGGGGTTGGGGGGAGGTTTGTAACCGATTCAGACTATGTACAAGACTACCAACTCCTCGACTCCGACTGACGACTACAAAGCCCTGAGTAAAATAATTAAACTAACTCAAATTTCGAATGAAACACACGTATTAAATATTTTGTTTCAGTTCTATACATCTATTAAAAAAATAATTCATGTTGGATTGAAAATGATCACAAGAAAAAAAAAAAAAAAAAAAGAAGAGCTGGAGAAATGGAGCAGTCACAATTGTTTGTGCTACGGCGCAGCTCCAGCTCCTGGCAAAAACCTGCTGCTCCACTGCTCCGAGTTCTAGCTCCGAGCTCCGCTCTAAAGACGTGCCCAGATGGATACACTTCCAACCCCCCCCACACACACACAGGTGATTTTTTTCAACAAACAGAATGCATATTTCATTCATTCATTGATGGAGCCAGCCATCACTGCAGGTGATCTCCTAGCAGGAAGTCTGCACCAAGAATTCATATGGTCTTGCAATGGTGGTTTTGTGGTCATTTGTTTTACATGATGAGGTTGCCAACCTCATACCAGAAGATGCAGTGGTCTTGTTTTCCTCTTTGTCTCTTCAGAGACATCTGATAACTACACGATGGTGACTTTCTGGTACATCTCAGGTCACGTGCTGCATCTTCGTCTCGTATTCTTTAGACCAGAGGTCCTCAACCTGCTTTTGCTCACGGCCCCCTTCTGTGACAGTGCGAAGACGATGTGTGAAGAAGAATGGTAGTACGGGTGGTGTTCGTGTGTAATGTTGTCGTCACTCTCTCTGGCCTACTTTCACACACGTTCCGCAGTAACAGAAAAACTCTCTTGATGACAGGGGTCCCACTTTTATTAATGAACCCCTATCATGTAGCACATGAATCATACAGAAAACAATGTTGTCCACAAGCTTACTTTTGTAGGTAATTCCTATACAACACCATTTAACCAAGCTATTTAGGTATTCTCTACGTAACACCATATAACCCAGCACAGACTGCTGGACTCTCTGAAATAAAATTAAACAAAATAAACTAGCATCTTTCTAATGAACAAACATCATCTACGTAATAAAACATACACATATGTGAAAATATGCAAGTACATGCGCTTATGTGTCCATGTGTGTGTGTGTGTGTGTGTGTTGTGTGTGGTGTTTGTATGTATGTGTAATCAACAATAAATGTATTCTCAGTCAACAATAATTCCTTCATACTCCTACTAAATACTAACTACCTCATCACGCGAGAGAAAACTTAAATGAAACACTTCTATCTATGATGAAATATTCCACACAGCGCACTGGTCTAAATGACATCAATTTATCAGTATGTGAGAGGCCTAGCTGCTCTAAAGAACAAGCAGATATATATATATATATATATATATATATATATATATATATATATATATATATATATATATATATATATATATATATATATATATATATATATATATATATACACTCTATTCTTACAGCTCTATACTAAACGTAATAGGCAAAGGCTACTCACGGAGCTAGAGTGTACGCAAATCTTTCTCTCACAATAATCACTGATGTAAAATTAAGCACACTTACGGCTCACAAGAATGCAACATAACTATTAATTTAAACTACACAAATAATAATAAAAATGGTAATAAGTACACACTTGTATACAGTGCAATGCGACACTAGAATTCCTCTGATAAATTCACTTAGTACTTTACACATTTAACACACAGTCTCACAGTTGAAAATAGCGATGAGATATACGTGAAATTACACTAGACAACACATACATTGCAAATCAGCTTGTATCAAACTATAGATAGACAAACGCTGAAAAAAAGCATTAACTTCTAAACCTGAATCGTCTAATATTAATAAATCTAAAGTATTTTAAAAATGTACTCATATGCAAGCATACCTCTGTGTCATTAGTTCTCTTAGCACAGACGCAACATATGCGATATCAAAACCTCTACCTCACTGCTGTATTGTACTGAGGATGCATACCGCACAAGACGGCGATCTGGCTTCTTTTCAACTCTGACTCGACTCTCTCACTGTTTCAATTTAAATCTACATATCCACTCCTGTACCACATGATAGCCACGTCAACATGTCAGGCAAAACTTCGCCCATCCCTCTAGGGAGCAAATCAGGAATTCTATGCTCAGTTTGGATGACATGAGATCATATCTTAGTAAAGATTATCTTCCTCATCGACACAACTCAAGGTCCGCCCACTAATGGTAACATTCCCACGATCTCTGTTGCCCGAGTCACACTTCTTACGGTTTTGTACTCAGAAGATGTGTTATCAGACAGCACCAGGATGTCTAACAACCGAGGGATGTCTCCTATTACATCTTATGCGTCTCACACGTTTGCCTTGTTCACGGATGGCAAAGGCGTGTTTCGTTTAGATCGCCCATTCCCGTGTGAGAATGCCACATGAGCGCAAATATATTCCATAGACAAGATCGACAACTATTACTCAGTCTAAAATTTCACCATTCTGGTCACAGTCACTCTTCCAAGTCTCACTTACCTCTGTGGGTCCCCGCAAAAAAGTTACTTTACCATCTTATTGTGATTTCTAGAAATAAGGCTCCCCTGGTGGAGGGGGTGGGGGTGTCATATGGCCCACATTGAGAACCACTGCTTTAGACAGTGGCCATGGTTGGCAATAGATAACAAAGACATGTTATGAATTTTATTTATCGGCCTTCGCTTATGTCACAGAATGACCTCGAAACTTTTCATTTCTTGTGCCATCCCGTAAATCATTTTGTGCTCTTCGCGTTCCATTTTCCTACCTCGGACAATATTTGGTATTTTCGAGTCATTGTTTACACTTCTTCCTGTAATAATTCGTCATGTCTGTTTACCTGATCATCCATGCGGAGAGAGTAGACAGGTGTACGATTGACCGTCAATCATGTTGGTAAAATTCTTGTGTACCAAACAAGGGCGCGCCGGATTAACATATACGTCGCCCCGCGAGTTTCTTATCCCTGATTTGGCTATTGTGATTTCTTAATTTATCTCGTGGAGAGGACGGGGCCCAGATGGTCACACGATGAATGTTTCTTTGCACATGTACAGGGACATAAATTATCCCGTGGTGACATATTGTAGACATGCACCTGAAAGACGGAAAGTAGTAATAGCTTCAGGGAAGATATTCATAACCCTCCACTCACAAAGGAGCATAAGCCTTCAACAAACTCATGCCAAGTCCTCCTGTCACGTGCCATCATCTCAAGTTCTTTCCACGTTCTCCTCATTGTTTTCACCTCTGTTTTCAGCTCTCTTCTCCATGTGCTTCTTGGTTTACCTCTTCCTCTCTTGCCCTGGGAGTTCCAGAACAAGAACTGCCTTGTAATGCTATCAACAGGTTTCCTCAGTGTGTGTCCTATCCATCGCTATCGTCTTTTTCTCATCTCTTGTTCCACTAGCACTTGTCTAGTTCTTGTCCTCAGTTCCACAGTGGTGTGACATGAAAATTGAGCAACCCTGATCGAGCCACTTTAATCGCACCGGCACCCCTCACTCTTGTTCAATATAACCGCCCAACGTGGTCTCTCACAGACTTCCTAATTAGCACGCAAGGGTTATCGCGCATACAGCCATGCCTTTTGCCATCTGTCTTATTTTCTAGTTAAGCCACGCCTACCTGTCTTTGTTTCAAGCACTATTGATACAGCTATTCATATCTCTTACTGTCTTCCTTTCAAAAAGGGGAATGGCAAGGGGGTTTGGTGGCTGTCAGGTACGTAACTTCGGCGGTAATAATATATTAGGGTTTGTATTGGTTTAATTGTTAAAGTGTTTCCATTATATTTCACTCGGTTTTTTTGGTCTGTGTTAATTAAATAACGTATAGCAAAGTTTACCAGCTATAAACATAAAATTAACTACTCGCTATTTCCTCAGTAAGTGATGCTTTAAATTAATTAATAGACGCTAGGCGGTGGATAATTTAGAGAACGCGATTTAATTTCTATTTCCATCTGGTGTAAAATTTTAAGTGACTAGTGTTCATATCTTATGTTAGGAGCGACGAGATTAGATAGACACTTGTGGGGTTTAAATTTAATTTAATAACTGCTTAACAAGTCATACCTAAATGTGTGGTAAATTAGGATATTGATAATATTGTTAAAGCGTTTATATTTTTCTTCCTATTTAATCTAGTCTGATCAAACCTTGCGATCCAGCGTTGTTATGATCTGATGTTCCTATCAGCGTCCAAATAATTATTGTTATGACCATCTTCATGTTGTGACCCCTGTGTCCACCTTCTCTAATTATGACGAGAAGCCAAATCAAGAAAACAAACAATAATAGATAAATTTTAACTGGTACGGAACATTCCCAGAATACAACTTTTTTTCATATCATAATATATTATCAGTCTCCTGAAGCAGAAAGTCAGTAGTTTTCATTTGACCCTTGACAGGAGTTTTTCTCATCGGATTTATTCAAGAGAACTCACTGTTCATACTCGGCTCCCACCTCAACGAACAGCAGATTATTATCATTTAATATTTTTTTCCCATCACGTCACCGAGTGTTATAGCCACCTGAGACTAGACCCCACTGGAACAATATTTTACCATTATTAATTCCCAGGACAGTGCCACCACAATAGAAACACTTAGCCAAAGCAAATACCTGCAGTGAAAAGGAATAAGATCCAAGCACAAATACTCACGCATTAATCGCAGCGACTCCCCGAAAAATAGCAGTCAGCTCATCGGATAGTCTGGGGCTGCACTTGACCCTGAATATGACTGATTAGTTCTAATAACTGCTAGTGTTTTAAATTCCGTGGAATGTATGCAGCGTCAACATTTGGTAAGCAAATCTGAAAGTGGGCCACTGTATTGTCGGTGTGAGTGAACGGATAGAAAGATACTAATTTCTAATGTTACTACTAAACTACCAACCTTCTTTATTTATCTCTCACTAATCTGAGTGTTCTCGGGATAGGTTAAAAAGAGGACTTAGTCTTACCCGTCCAGACCATTCCCTACTCCCATTGTTAATTATTTTGATCTTTTTGGGTTAATTACCTCTGTTGGGATCATTTTCTTGTTTGTAAACTATAATTCGTTGATGTAATGATAATGCTTTTCTTGATGTTGTGATATTTCTAGCAAAATAAACATAATAAACCTTAAGCTACAGTGTTGGTCAAATCCCTGTCCTTTTTATATGTTATTCATAGTTTGTTTTCACGTCCGTACGTAGTGTTATATGTCACAGAATTTTGTGTACTTAAGTGGTGTGTAACTTGTACGTTGTACAAGGAGAGTAAGGGCGTCTGAAAGTTAAATATGGTCGTAAAAGATGGGCTGGATTAGAGCAATTACTCAATGCAAGACTGCTTTTTCTCTCTACACTATCACCCTCCTCGTGAAACAGAAACTACTTCTTACACCTTCCTTTCCTATAACTGTCATCATCACCTCTACTAGAAAAAGACCAAAACTACCTCAGTCCTATCTTCTCGAATTTACGACAAATGGTAACCCTTTCATACTATTTTAATCCCTCTATTCTACGCAAGCACCCATTTATGAAAGTCTGTAGCTTTTTGGTTGTTGTCTTTGTTGTTCTCCGTGTCTCAGAGCCATACAATAGGACTGACTTCACATTTGAGTTGAAGATTCTATTTTCGTGTTGGATCCAATTTCTCTTGATCTCCATATATTTAAAAGAAATGGAGACAAGAGGCATCCCTGTCGCACTCCTGTTCTTATCCCAAACGGTTCTGTAAGCTGTCCTTCGTGAAGAACTCTGCATGTCATGTCTTCATATGTTTTATTTATTAAATTAATGATCTTCAGAGGAACTCCATAATGCCTCATCAATTTCCAAACTCATTCTCAGTCTACACTGTCAAATGCCTTTTCGTAGTCCACAAATCCGATGTATAGTGGTGAATTCCATTCCAGACTTTGTTCAACTAGTAATCTCAAAGTGGATGTCGGGTCTGTACATGATCTGTTTTGTCGAAAACCTGCTTGTTCATCTCTCAGTTTCTTGTCTATGGAATCTTTTAATCTCTCAAGGATAATCCTGTTAAATACTTTTCCTGGCACTGATAGTAACATTATTCCTCTATAATTTGTGCACTCTTGTAAATTTCCCTTCTTGGGCAACTTAACCAGATATCCTTCCTTTCATTCTGCTGGTATCTCTTCCTTTTCCCAGACTTTATTAAGTAATTTATATAACATCTCTGTAGCCGTGTCGATATCTGCTTTGATGGCCTCTGCTGGAAAGCCATCAGGTCCAGACGCTTTTCCATCTCATAGAAGCTTTATTGCTTTCTTTATTTCTTCCTTCGTTGGTCTTTCACCGTTAATTTGTAGCTCTTCTTCTGCTGGCTGGATGTCCGGGGAGTTTTGTGGGGCTGGTCTATTGAGAAGGTCTTCAAAATATTCTGTCCACCTCTTCGTTTGCTCTTGTATATTGCTGAGCAGTTTTCCATTCTTGTCTTTTATGAGGCAACTTGTTTGCTTATATTTTTTGGGAAGATATGATCAGTAATAAATTTAGGACAGTTGTGAGTTTTAAATGTGATAATCCTAAACGGAAAATTTCACTACCTTATTTTGAGAGTGACCGTCTGAATTTCACAAACGCATGAGTCGCACAGAAAATTCCACGAGGAAAGTTATCATAACACGCATGATTGAATACAATTGACTGGGCAATTCTAGATGTTATAAACAACACTTATGATTTGAGCCTGGTCAGATAGTAACAACCACGTTCGTGGGACGAAATATGCAATATCATCTGACACTTTCCCCGGTTTAGAGCACTGTGAAATTCACCTCGCCAAAAAGACAGCCAGCTAGCCATAGTAAGGAATAGGATCAGAATTCCGTTTATCGTACTGGACCTTGTTTGAGCATCTTGTGGACTTACATTCTAGAAAAACCCTACCTACATTAACACGGAAAGCCGAAATCCTAGAAATCTGAACACAAAGTCAGAGTGGAGCCTTTTGTAAAGTAATACCCCAGACCGCGCGTAACAGGCATCTCAAACAAGTTGCATTAACTATTTCTCTGAGCCAGGAGTCAGTTTTCCTAAAGAGATTTTAGGGTGAGTTGTACATTTTAAAATTCTATATTTTGCATTTATTAACATGTGAGAATTGCAAATGGATGTCCAAGTCATCTGAGGCCGGCAACCTCAACATATAGAATGATGGTTTCATGAACCACGACTGCAAGAGCTGGTGATTGCTTTATGCAGGTTTCTCATAGAGAACTAAAACCAGAGGCAGTTCCAAGATTCATATGGAGCAGGGAGTTGATGATGATAGAACTGATGTCCATACTTATTATATTATTCACCTTTTCAACCAGAACAAATGTAAAGATATTCAATGTAAATGTTATGAATGTTTTCCGCTCACTGGGATTAATATTAATGCTCAGAAATGGTAACGTTCTGAGGTAGATGGGATGGTGGAATGAAAATAGGGGGGAGCGGAGGCCCACGATTGTGTGTCAGGAAACCCAATACTAAAGAGGGTATTCGTTTCTCTTCTTTCATTACACTAGTTGGTGGTACTAGTTGAGGATAAAAAAGAATTATTCCTTTTGCACTATTAAATATCTTCTTCTTTGATCCTTAGCCGCCGACCGTCAAAGCAGTCAGTGGCCATCACGCGCCTAGTGGCGTCTTGTAGAGCAACAACAAATTGATTCCACTTTGCTCGGTCGGTGGCCATCCTTCGTACAGTGCACCAACTCTGGTTCATTCTTTGCATCTCAGCCTCCAAAGTCCTCCGCCATGTTGTTTTTGGTCGGCCTCTCTTTCGTTTTCCTTCAGGGGTCCAAAGCATAGCTGTTCTTGTGATGGCATCGAGGTCTCTTCTGAGGACATGACCAACCCAGCTCCAGCGTCTGCCAGCTATGATGGTGTGCATGTCCTCTTGCTTGCTACGAGTAAGCAGATCTTGGTTAGTGATGGTATTTGGCCAAAAGATTCACTATTAAATATAATTGATTATTAATTTTGTTATTTGTATATATATATAAATTTATAGTTGATTTAATCCTTTTGAGTGCACTGCACCCGTTTGTCTCAGTCACCTTAAATACACTTAAAACAGAGCTACTAAATTAAGATTTCACTGAATTAAATCAGTTGGGGGCTTGAACGAGCTAAATCATACAATATATCTCTTCACAAAAGCTGTCCGGCAGATAATAAGTTAATTGTGCGAAGGCCCATTCAGCATTGTTCTCGATTTCTGAAAATCTTGTGAATACTCCCTCAAGGTAGAAGCAACATCATCCTTCTACTTGCATCTCTGCCAAGAGTAATCTTGTGCGAAGGTAGATACCTTTGAAGACCCACATTAGATACCCTAGGTTTTTGCCATTGCAGAGCAAAGGGGATTCAACCCGTGACAGCTTAATCTCCACAGCGGGCTATGGATCTCGGAGGAGCGAAACCAAAGAGTAAGTAAGTATAGTTCTCTAACATTTTATGTCTATTTTATCAACGTTATCAACCTTCAGCTCCGACAGGAGCATAGACCTTGAACAAACATAGGCCAGGTCTTCCTGTCACGTGCCTTCAGCTCAAGATCTTTCCATGCATTCCTCACCCCTGTCATGTCTGTCTCCAGTTCTCTTTTCCATGTTTTCTGTGGTCCACCTCTACCTCTATTGCCCTGGGAATTCTAGAACAAGGACTTAGTCTATTTACCTATAAAGGTAGTCTCATATCAGATACTGCCGTAGGGTAGTGAAGTGTTAGAGACTTCACTATACTAGGTCCAGCATCGAGAGGTGGTGTGACTAGTTCTCTTCTTCATTGCCTTTTCTTTCCCTAACTCAAAGAGTAGAGTCAGGTGCCCATTTACAGCTGGGTAGACTTGAGCGTGTCGGTACCTTGATTCGAACCTGGCGCCCTTGCCTCGAGAGACCAGCGCTCTAGCCACTCTGCCTATTGGACGCTTATTTACTAGTACATTATGCAATTCAACGGCCCCATTGCAATTGTAGAATGCCCCAGGTGTTCGATGAAAAGATCAGCTGTCAAAGGGAAAGGTTTTAAACACGTGCCAAATGTTACTCCTGCTTGGCAGAAAGTCACTTATCTAAATTCTCTTTAAGAGTCGGCTAATCGCTGAAGGAAACAGCACGAGATTATACTCACAAGAATGCCACACAAAAAGCTATTATTCCTTGAAAATAGGAATCAACGTGGGGTCCCTCAGGGAAGAACTCCACTGGGATATTAGTGTACTCTAGACAAACCCCATCTTGAGGCTCAATGTTGAATAAAAAAACACATTATTTAAAAGATAGAATGTCTGCGAGTTATGCCAAGACAGCAGACAGTAAATTAGAGATAACTAAAGATAAAGGGAGATAATGAAAATTAGCAAAATAGGTTTATATGAAATTAAGTGACACAGAGGAGATCTAAGGCATTAACATTTTTTTTAAAAAGAATTACCCAAGTTGTTGGTTGTATTTTTTAAACATTTTTATTTAATTTGATGTGACCGTTGTTTGGATGTTAAACATCTTTGAGCCCTTCGTTGACTAGGTTTTAGATGACCTAGAGAGCAGACATTTTGCACACGACCAACTATTGTGGTATATTTTAAACTCTCAAAATTTGAAGGAACCTTGAGTGACATGCCCCAGGCCCGCCTAGCAAAAATTAAAGCGGAATTAAAAATTCATATAATTTTAAAAAGATTACAGCTGTGAAAGAAAGTATTTCAAGATAAAGATGAACCGGAGAATGAAAATCGCAGACGACCGGCTTACTGTGACTGCCGGTAGGCGGATGCCACTGGAGACTTTTGTGATAGTATTTCAAGATAAAGATGAACCGGAGAATGAAAATCGATTTTTTTTCAAACCCATCCATTGAAAGAATCACATAACTTCGTAACGTTGTACACAAACTGTGGACAGGATCACAGAACTTGGTGACGTACACAAAATAGTGGACAGTGTCATAGAACTTGGTGTCGTCATTCACAATAATTATAAACATTGTTACAGTTTTGTTGCAATTCGTAACTCCGGGAGCAACAATGCAACTAAAGATTTTTAGTGGATTTGGTAACAGTAATAAAAGTGAATCCCTCAAACTAGTTTTTTTCCTTTAAGCTTTTTTCTTTGATTTCTATTGTTAGGATAAACGAAGATTTTGCTTTGACTAAAGTCAAATTACCCTTACTCAGAAATTAGAGCACATTGTCCGCGCATTCTCCTCTCGTCGAGCGTTCTCGTGCATCGAAATTCCATCTGATAACACCCCGCAACACTAAGTGACACATGAGACAAGAGGGGACCCATACAACACAAAACATAACCAGATGCAAGGTTTTCTTTGACAATGTGTACTGTGTACATACAATTAGCCTTTCGTTCTTATTGATGGAAGAAGCAGGAGTTGTCTCACTTCCTTAGAGCTCGTGGCATGGTCTCGTGTAGTATTTCACTGGCATTCAGATACCCTAGCAAATGATGCTTTCAGTCATTAAAGATCTCTTAATGCCCGAGTATTTGGTGATATACCACCAATAATACCACTGGTGTTAGTAATCTAAAAGGCGGTTGGACAGTTAAGAAATTCTATTTTTCCCATAGGGCACGGAGGTGAACCCATGAGCGTGATGAAATTTTTTTTTTTTTTTTCGTACGCCCGCTAATACTCGAGGCGAAATCTCAGGTTATTATTAATGTCTAACCTGACATTGATTTTACGTGAGTATCCCTTTTCTCTTGTACAGAGACAGGTGTCCCTCGCCATTCAGGCAGACACTCGCCGATTTCGGAGGTACCCATTAGAGCTGGGTCGGCTCAGGAGCCGCCAATCCCTGGTCGACGACACTCCTTCAAATGTCATCGCCAGGTCTCGAGTTAATCCAGTCCAAATCCCGGTCGACGATAAATCCCCAAATGCCGTCGCCAGCGTTTGATCCTGGATCACCCGGTCGCCAGAGCGGTGTGGTAACCACTACGCTAGCGCGGCTCCCATGATGAAAATAAAAACGTTATCTCGATTCACTGAAGGATATCTCGATATCGTGAAGACAATATCTAGATTCCCTGAAGGATATCTCGGTAACGTGAAAACGGTATCTCGTTAAAGTGAAGATCTCTCGATTCACTGAGAGATACCTTGATGATGCAACGATATCTCAGCTCACCGAGCGATATCTCGACTAAGTAAAGACAACAGATATATCGATAAATTGAAGACGACATCTCATACCACCGAAAAATACCTTGATTCAGTGAAGAGAGTGTCTAGGTTCACTGTTGGATGTCTCGATAAAGTATACACTCCATCTCGATTTACTGCGTACATCTCGATTCACTGAGTTATATCTCAATAAAGATGAAGAACATATCGATACAGTGAACACAATCTCACACAGTTAATGATATCTCAACACAATCAAAGTTACGTTCAACCACTGTCATCACGTAAAACAAGTTGTTAATGAAAGCACCGCTGCAATGGCAAATGAAATGCGTTGCCACTGGCTCTCTTAAAAAAAGGGGGCGGTGGCTGGTGGCATGAGAACTACAGTGATGACCACAGAATATCTACGAGCGATAAACGGAACACATTAAATAAAAAAAATAGTCGGAACTGGGTTTTTTTCCACCCTGAGCACAAACCGAAATAATTACAAGCACTGATCGTTGCCATGGTGACGCGGCTTCCTACCAGTTTAATTCCATAGTGGTATCTTGGATATATTCCACGCGTTGTTGTTGTTGATTTTTTTAAAGGGCAAATCAATAATAGGTAATTTATTGACAAGAAAATAATGGTAAACTGGTCAAACTTGAAGTGTTCTATAGAATTCGTAAGACAATTCTATGTAAGACCCCACAAAATAGTAGGACCCTCATCATAATCAGTTTTCTTTACTGCTCACTGTGGAGCAGCGGCTTGCCTCGCAAGAAGTGCGCACATGCCTTTGGAGAGGTAGTTTCTGTAGCTATTTGTTTTACATGTTGAGGTTGCCATCCCCATGCACAACATAATACTAGGTCGTGTGCAAAATGCTTGAATGAATAGTAGCCCTAATCATTGTTTATCTCATAGAACCCCCCCCCCCCCCCCTCCCGACCTACAGGTGGCAAATAGGAACAGAAAAAGTATAATATCACATACCTAGGATATATAGTAACACCAGACGGCAGAACAAGCAAAGCCATCAACAACTGAATGCTTAAAGCGAGAACTGCCTTTGCTAGTCTAAACAACATCTGGAAGTTCTCTCAGGATAGGACAAACACAAATTAAGATTATATGAGAGCTGTGTACTTTCTGTGCTTCTCTATGGTTACTGGAGAGTAACAGAGAAGAAAATTTTGCAATCGTCCTCTTTCCACACAATGTGTTTAAGGAAAGTTATCCGAATTTCTTGGCCGAATACCATCACCAATCAAGAATTTCTTGGCCGAATACCATCACCAATCAAGAAATTCTTGGCCGAATACCATCACCAATCAAGAATTTCTTGGCCGAATACCATCACCAATCAAGAATTGCTTACTCGGAGCAACAAAGAGGACATGCACACCATCGTAACTGGCAGACGCTGGAGTTGGGCTGGTCACGTCCGCAGAAGAAATCCAGAAACCATTACAAGAATGGTATACGTTAGACCCCAGCAGGAAAGCGAAAGAGAGGCCGACCAAATACAACTTTGGGGAGAACTGTGGAGGTCGAGATGCAAAGCATGAGCTTGAGTTGGGTCACCACCCGAAGGAAGGCCGCCGACCGAGCAAAGTGGAGACAAGTTTGTTGCTGCCATACAAGACGCTACCAACCGTTAAAGTCACTGATTGCCTTGACGGCCAACTGTTAGACATCCAAGAAGGAGTCTAATGTCTCATGGAGTAGAACCTGAGGCCTGTAGTAATGAAATTGTTCATAACCAGAAAATGTCATAATCACTTGCTGTATCTGATAGCATTACAAGACAGTCCTTGTGCTGGAATCCTCAGGTAAGAGGGGCAGAGGTAGACCAAGAACATATTGATACGAGAATTGGAGACAGAAGTGAAAACGATACACGGAAAGAACTTGAGCTGATGGCACGTAACAGGAGGACTTGGCTTGTGTTTGTTGAAGGCTTATGCTCCTACGGGAGCTAAAGTATATTGATTGATGGTCAACCGATGTCAAGTTGATGGGAAAAAAGGCCCATATCTGGACAGAACCAGTTACAAAAATGTTGGAATGACAAAAACTGCCTGTCCTCCTAAGGGAACTTAAAAGTAATACATAAAGTTTACGTCATTGCCACAATCATTAATAAATGAATGTTACGCCATCTTCACAATCATTATCGCCTTTTCTTCATTAACATATGATAAAAACAGAATGAAAAATATTAATCAAAACAGAAGCACTACGCACTAGCAGGATAATGCAACTTCACTGGACACCTCGGTATCGCCACGTGTCATCCGCCGACATTAAAAGCTTCATGTATTATTATGGAATGTAGAAGAGAAATATGTCGATACCCCTCGTAGATGTGGGATCGATGTCCAGGCATGTCGAACTCGTGTCCTGGTAAACACCGTCCATATTCCCGATACGTGTACTTGTGTTTTCTAGCCTCAAACTCCGTAGTGCAGAAATCACACGACGCAAACTTGAAGTTGTTATTTTCTCTTTAACAAGAATATTGATTGTACCTGCAGGTGTCTCCGGCCATGGTGTCATCAGCTATCACCGCGGTTGAACGTGAACCGGCATGACATCTTTCTGACAGCCTGTGATTCTTGAAGAGCCGGGTAGTTGTTGTATCAGAGTGGCCTGTAGATTGAAGCTGTCGGAAACTACATGATATATATATATATATATATATATATATATATATATATATATATATATATATATATATATATATATATATATATATATATATATATATATATATATATATATATATATATATATATATATATATATATATATAGATAGATAGATAGATAGATAGATAGATAGATAGATAGATAGATAGATAGATAGATAGATAGATAGATAGATAGATAGATAGATAGAACGAACGAACGAACGAACGAACTTTATTTTCAAAGGGTTAAGAATTGGGCACGCAGGCCCGTCTGACATTCTGCCCTTCCTCTCTCTCTCATCATGTATACTGCATCCTTTCATCCTCACATTTACTTTAAGCATTATTAAGGCATTTATCATTATAAAGCATTTGCAATAATCACCATAATTAAAGTATGTTTTTAAAATAAAGAAAAAAAAATTGATAGATAGATAGATAGATAGATAGATAGATAGATAGATAGATAGATAGATAGATAGATAGATAGATAGATAGATAGATAGATAGATAGATAGATAGATAGATAGATAGATAGATAGAAGAAAAGGTAAGAGACAGAGACAGGTAAGCCAAGACAGTAAGCAATTGTTCGATCAAATGAAGATCACGTGATGAGAGTGAGCAAACAGACATACTTGCTAAAGAAGGAGGAAGCAACATTTAAACTGAGAATAGAGCAACATCATCTTCGTCATCACCCCCTTTGTTATTTTAATCCCATAGCAGAAACTGTCATAGGGGAGTGAAGCGTTAGAGACTTGACCATAATAAGTGTCATACTTTGATTATAAATATGTGCCCCTTTAAGCTGAGTGGTCTGTCTGTTTTCTTTCTATTCCTCCTCCACACCCTCTCTTCTGTCATTTTTGATCCATCAGCTCTAATTCTGTCGTTATCCGAGTCAATCTTGAGAGAGCCCGGCTAACGCCACCCCTTTCACGTGCAACTAGCGGCAAATTGTACCTAAGTCTTTTATTCAGAGATTCTTGGGGAATTGGCAAGTTCCCTGTCCCTTTGAGTACGGGAGCACAGGACATTCTCTGCCTTTTATTTTTGCCGTCCTCGTCCTTCCTCACGAACGAAAGTCGCTCGTAGAACAGGGAAACGTGACTAATGTTACGTAGATGTCCACCGGATCTCGAAGCGGCCAAAGACACTCTCGCGTACGTCTTACGTCTGGAGTTGTTTTATCTCATGCACGTATGCAAAGCCACACTACGCCACCTGCATATTTTCTTACTATTTAAGAACTAGTCCCCTTTACTTTTTACCATGTCGTCTCTAGAGGAATCTTTGCTGCCTAGCAAGACTGTGATACAGTTGATAGTTTATATACAGTTGTAGTGCGGAAATTGGTTTCCCTGCTTGGTAAGCACACCACCTTTTTTTAAAGCTTATTGATTGAGGTTCTAGCTTAAATATGTATAGAGTCGTGATCCCGAGTTACTGTATTTTCTTTAATATACATAGTTCTTAAAGTAAAGTTTATTTTTGTGTGACCGGGTACCTCTGATTTTATTAAGCACGATACCAATTAAATACCTCTAAGAGTTAACGGCAAGAGAGGGACTTTATCAGACAGAAGAGAGAGTCATATTTATATCATTTTTATCACTTTGTTTTGTTTCCATTTGAATATGTGTATGTATAATTCTGTAAAAAGATTTTGCTACATGATATATATGGAGTTGAGGGCGCAGCTAATTTGTAATTCTACCCAGTGGTAATTCTAATGTTGGTAAATACCACGCGGGCCCTGCAATTTATTCACATTTAGGTATTTTGCCAATTATAATTTTCATGTACTGGGAATGCCAGATGTTTTGGGTTTAGCCTGCTACCACTGTGCGGAGGGGCACGTAATGTGTGAATGCTTAGCCTTAGACGGCGCGGCGCGATCGTCGCTCGCGCGTCGCTGAGAAAAGAAAGCAGCTGGCACAGTGTTAACGCATGGCTGAGTTTACCTGCTTGTATAATTAGGAAGCAAGAGCGGAGGGTAAAAATGGTGGGGTGTTTGATTCTGCGTCGAGCGAAAGAAGGGTGTTGTGGGTTGGTCGAGTGAAAGAACGTGAGCTGTTTGTAAACCCTAGAGATTTTTGACATGTCTGTATTTTTTTCAGAGAGTTGTCAACAACCTGTACATGTGCTCTGTACCCCTCTTTGGGAGCACTTTACATCGACCAACATCTACTGCAAATACGTATCGCCACCTATTGGTTTATATATATAGTCCGTACAGACGGGTATTGGTCTTCGCCCCCAAAACTTCGGGCAATATTATCAGGCCCATTGAGGTCGTGTCATCTTGGATTACATACTCACAGCTTTTCGCAGGATATAAATCTCCAGCCAGATAGGCTGCCACCTTTGCCATCGGCTTGTGTCGGCAACACTGTTCGACCCAGTGACTGCCAGTAAACCCGGAGTAGGGTGGGGTATCTTACAGGTATCTTCACTGTGGACAATAATCATCTATGGGAAGCTTGAGTCATCTGTAGCCACAATATAGAGGCGCATCCCCTGGGAGCCCTCAGATATATTCGTTGACATCTTTGCAAGCCGTGGTCTTTAGTGTCCTGCAAATCGGATATATTAGTAGTGCATGGATAGTCGCATTAGCGTTGTCTCCTTCATCCGTGCCCTGGATAGTGGGTGTGAGCTCGGATTATCTTAACAACTGTTTCCACGGGGAGCTCATCTCCACATCATTTGGATATCAAGATTCAGAGGAACTGTGTTAGGTTTTTCTTGTTGCGGATTACTTACATACCAGGATTATTGTGCTCAAGACTGGAGAGGCCGTTTTCATCACCGAAGACTGGGGGCCCCGTCTGTTAGTTAGATAACCTGATTTGTGAGAAAGTGTCTGGGTGTTGGTGGGTAAGAGATGGAAGCAGTGGCTAGTTTGATTGCCAGAGGGGATGTGGTAGTTGTTGTTCTGTGATTGGTGATTTTTAGCCTTCAGAGTTAATGAAGGCCTTGTTTTTTTCCGCTTTGACGTTTTTTTTCTTTAATAAGCATATACATCTTACATGTGGTCAGGATCTCTTCTCTTCTAACTGTCAGTTGATGTTGTGCTGTATGTCCTTACTGCCTTAGATTATTCTAATTAGCTCAGAGAGGAGGGTTGAGAGATTGTCCAATAAAGAACATAGTCGCGCTATGATGGAGAAGTAACCTCACTATTCTCCAGAAGTCATATTTCTCTCCATAATTTCGTTAGTGACTCTATGTTCTCTACTTTCACATTACACATTCATACTATTGTCTAAACGCAGACATTATCTATTTTCCATTCTCGCGAGAATAGGTCCAGCTTTATTTTTAACCATTTCCCCTCCTCGCTGCCTTTGCGTTCCCTAAGTCAAGAGCAGAGTCAGGTATCTGTTTGGTTTGGTTTTGGTTTTAAGGAATATCTTAATTGCACACGGACAACTCCAACAATGCTCCGATCTCTTCTCTTAGATCCCACAAGGAGGACCTCAGCACAGTGTACGAGCTCCGTAGCACCGGCGATAATCCCAATGATTGTATTACAGGAATCACACACAATATGAATATTTCTGTGGTGGGTAGGTTTCTAATTTTTAAATATTGTCAGGGCAGCGGTCTTATGGCCTACTATTTACGATTTCCAACTGCTGTGGCATTTTTAACGTGCGCAACGTGCACACGGGACCTCCTATTTTTTCGCCCTTACCCGAGAAGGCTTGGCATCGGATCTCACTACCCAGGAGACCATGGGGAGGTATGACATCGTTAGGACCACTAGTTCTGAAAAACATAATTCCATAAATTATATTCCCTCAACTGGGAATCGAACCTGGTACCTCTAGAATTCGAGGCGGACTCCACACTTCTTAGCCACTCCGACCCCACAGGTACCTGTTTATAGCTGCTATCCTATTTGGTTCTCCTCTCTTCATCTAGCTCATGTATGGCTCCACGAATACCGCTTGTGTACGGCGGTGGCCAAATCCCGGGCAGCAGTCTTGGCTGACTGGCTAAACTACATGAGTGGAGTAAGAGTAATCTTACTCAATGGAATGTCCATCCCAAGTACACAAAGACTGAGACGGTGAGTGAGGCAGAGGAATCTAAGAAGATCAACGGCTCCAAAGCGGAACAGTAAAGTGCGTGGCGCACTAGAGGCGTGTCGGGCATAGAAAAAGACAACGGCTAGCCACCGTGGAAGAGATTGGGTCCTTACCACGTCCCGGACGAGCCCCTAGATGTCAACTCCTAATTTATGCTGTGGATTTAAAACTGAAGCTAATTTAATACTTGGCTCGCTCAGCTAGGAGACGACCACAACATACAATGGGTGACACAGAAGAAATAACACTTTTCTACAAGGCTTCCCTGTTTAATAGGACACTACACACAGTATAGCCACACACGGCTGAAAACAGTATGGAATACACATAACACTGCCCGAGAAACTTCTCGAATTAATATATCAAATTAATCTCACACATGAGAGTATAACAGTACTATACAAACTTAATACTGAACAATCGCTCACTATGGAGAAATGGAAAATATACGATGGAAAAAACCAATCTACTGGCAAATTATATCCGATGGCCTGACAATAATATCACTGGACACTACACCACTCCAGAATTAGAATTATGTCCAACAGAATAAACCACTATAGACCATATTCCATATTCAATGAAAAGGGAACCACAAAATGTCCGTCACTCTCGGACAAAGGCCCAGCGTCAACTGCCTCTTCCGCGCCTTTCTTTTTCCGCCTTCCGGTGTCGCCCGACTAACCGGTTTTTCAAAAGTTATCAGCGTTGCCAAAACTCGCCGATAACGATGTCACCAGCTTAAATTTTTCTGCCACCAGAAAATACGCCGCCGTGACAATCCTAAAGAATGTAATGAGATCACAACCAAAAGATAAGAACCGATATGTAGAGAACTCTCTGTCCCCTGGGAAAGAATCTACGGTACAAATTAATAGGGGAGAGGCAACTCCTCTAATGAGTAAGAAAGTATATAATGACAAGTGTTCCTCAAATTCTGTTAAAAGGGAGCATTCTAAGAAAGACCACCTAAAAACTAGTAGGTGAAGCCTAAAAATAGGAACATGGAACGTTAAAACTCTAAACGGAGAAGGTATCTTGACAATATAATATTAGAGGCAACAGACATGAAACTCGAAATACTGGAAGTTGCAGAGGCAAGACTTTTGGATACAGGCTACATAAAAAGAGACCAATACATGCTTATACACTCAGGAGGAGAAAAGCATGAAAGAGAAGTAGGAATGTTGATAAAGAAGGAGTTAGAAAAATACGTGTGTGGATACTGGACACACAATGACAGAATGATGTTACCGAAGATGAGAGCAAAGCCATTCGACATATCAGTCTTACAAACTTAAGCACCAACTAAAGATCATAGCGAGGAAGAAATAGAAGAATACTATGAAGAGCTACAACACACACTTAAACCTGTAAAATCTACAGATGTGTTGATAGTAATGGGTGATATGAATGCAAAAATAGGAAAAGGAAAATACAAGAAAATAGTAGGACAGTATGGATTAGGGACAAGAAATGATAGAGGAGATAGACTTATCCAGTTCTGTGAAGAAAACCAGCTGGTCATATGTAACACCTTCTTTGAACACCACCAAAGGAAATTATACACATGGAAAAGCCCAGGAGTTGTAACAAGAAATCAAATTGACTATATCATGATAAAACATAGATTTAAGAACAGTGTCTCAAGTGCAAAGACACATCCTGGCGCCGACATAAATTCAGATCAAAATCCGGTCGTCATCAAAGTAAATATAAAGCTGAAAAGAACAGGAAACAGAAGACAGGAGGAACTCCAGAAAGAAATATCAGCACCTAAAACCACCAGATATAAAACAAAAATATCTAATCGACATCAAAAATAAATATCAACTGTTACTAACAGAAAGCATGGAGCAGTATAGAAGAAAAAGTAACCACAAAATGGGAATGCTTAAAAACAAGCATACAATCAGCAAATGCAAATTTACCTAAAAAGGAGCCTAAGAAAAATCAAGTTTGGGTGACAGATGACATCTTGAGTAAAATGGCAAAAAAAAAAGAAAGCAAAAAACACTCCAGAATATAAAACAACAGACAACGACATACGTACTATGTGTAGACAAGCAAAACAACGGCGGATAAAAACAAAATGCAAGGAAATAGAAGACTTGGAAGCAAAGAACATGACAAGAGATATACATGAAGAAATAAAGAAATTATCAAATAGGTCGCGGTTTGCACAAGGAGGAAGCTGTATCAAGAACAAAAATGGTGTAATCTTACTTGATGAGAAAGACATATCAAACAGATGGGCAGAATACGTAAAAGAACTATTCGAGGACAACAGAGGTAAAAAACCATCACCAGATTCTAATGAAGGTCCAAACATTCGAAACGCTAAGTGCAAGGGGACATAGTTTTGCAGTTTAAAGGGAAGCTAACAGTTTATTATAAATGTAATGAACATAAATAATTTCAAATCTAAATTTTCTTATTTGTGACGAAATACGTTCGTTCTCTTTTTCTTGTCTCCAATTTTCTCCGGCAGTGTTACTCGATCATTCCTTCTACATGCTAATTCTTCCAGTATTGTAGTTTATACTTCCATCAGTCGAAGATGTCTTGTCCTATCTTATCTATCCCAGGTTATCAGACCGCTTGACCGGTTCTGCAGCCACGTCGATGCTTTTGTTTGATTAATCGTCAACACTAGACGGATTAATGATACCTATCTCCTTTGCTCCGACTGAGGAGTAACGAAAAACCCAGATTTGAGTCGCAGAAGGTAGATAACGAACGTTTGATATGTTCACATGGTCGGAAAGAGTTGTCACAGAATCAAGTTCCTCGGGTTTTCCAATATGGATAACAGATGATATTTGAAAATAATGTATTAACTTGCAGACATGACCAGATAGAAAATAGTGAAACGAGAAGTGATATAACATTTCCGGCAGGTGACTATTGTAATAAAAAACTATGAGAAAGTAATATCTTGGAAGAGATTATCAGGGATAGATCGGTGATGTAGTGTATTTATTTATAGAAGAATGGGGCGTATCTCATGGAAAGAGATGAAAACAAATAAGGAGGTCCTAGAAAATCTAGGTATGAAAAGAGAACTAATGAGAGAGGTCAAAGTTCGGCAGCTAAAATACTTTGGCCACATAAAAAGGCATAACACCTTGCAGAAGACCATAACAGAAGGGAGAGTTGAAGGTAAACGTGCAAGGGGAAGACAGCGCTATAAGTGGGAAGATAACATCAAGAGATGGACGGGAAAGAGTCTATCAGAGTGTACCACCAAGACAAGAGACAGAAGACGTTGGAGATCCATTACAGCCAACCTCCGTTGTGGAGATGGCAACTGATGATGATGATGAGTGAATTTGGTAAACATGGTAGGCGACACGGAAGTGACAAGACCTTATATAGTCATGAAGTACGCACACGTTTTTGAAAATATAATGTAAGGGAAATATCTTGTTATGTCATATAGTATGGTTCTACATGAGAGTATTGGAAACCCCTGCCAAAATCAGACGTTTACTGGTGGTTGATTTGGTATTGGGATGCTAAACTTAACTTCTTCTGCTTGGATCTTTCCTCAACGAAGGAACATGTGCGTGGAAGCAAACATTCCGCTTACAACCTACATCATTATTAGACTTACGCATTAATTTACAATTTTGTCAATGAGAAATTATAGACAGCCAGAGACAAGGAATATTAGGATCCCAATATAGGACATTTGAATGAATAGGGTTAGATAATAGGAACCCCCCCCAGGAACATTATAGAGCAGTGCTCAGAATGGCAAAGACAGCTGTACATTAATTTCGTTGATTTTGAAAAGGCTTTTGACAGGTACACATAGGGACAGTTTATGGAAAATACTGAGGGCTTATGGAATTCCAAGCTGCATAGTGTCAATCATAAAAATCCTCTATGCCAACTTTACGTGTAGCGTTGGACAGAGCAACCTAACCTTTGAGGTGAAGACAGGAGTACGACAGGGATGCCCCTTATCAACCACTCTATTTTTAACAGTCATAGACTGGGTAATGCGCCAGACAACAGAGGGCAGTCCAAGAGGAATAAGATGGACTACATTTTCTACACTGGAAGATCTGGAACATGCAGATGACATTGCACTACTAGCACATTCACATCAACACATACAGGAAAAAACGGATAGACTTAATAAGTATAGCCAGCAGGTGGGCTTGAACATCAATCTAAAGAAGACAGAGGTCATGGCGCTCAACGTGAGCAACCCTGAGCCCATATCAGTAAGGAATCAGCAACTGGAACAGACAGGAACCTTCACATACCTAGGATGCATCGTAACACCAGATAGCGGGGCAAGCAAAGACATCAACAACAGAATGAACAAAGCAAGAACAGTCTTTTTTAGTCTAAACAACATCTGGAAGTCCTCTCAGTACAGCCCAAGCACAAAATTAAGATTATATCAGAGCTGTGTGCTTTCTGTGCTTCTCTATGGTGCGAAATGCTAGAGAGTTACAGAGAAGGAAATGTCAAAATTGTCCTCTTTTCACACAACATGCCTAAGAAAAAATATCCGAATCTTTTGGCCGAATACCATCACCAACCAAGATCTGCTTACTCGGAGCAAGCAAGAGGACATGGACACCATCATAGCTGACACACGCTGGAGCTGGGTTGGCCATGTCCCCAGAAGAGACCCCGATGCCATCACAAAGAAACTATGCTTAACTGAGACCCTGAAAGAAACAAACGAAATAGAGACGGCCCCGAACCAAACAACACACACCTTGGTGGAATGACCTGCGCGGATGTCCAAGAGCGAGTCAGACATGAGAAATGAACCAGAGTTGGGGCACCCCTGAGCGAGCATAACGAAGTATCACTGAGCGAGCGCCCACCCTCTACCTGACGATACAATCGCTGAACAACTCAATTTGTTATTGCACCTCACAATCACAGCCACCCTAGAGCTTGAAAAGACCACAGACTGTATCTGCACGGTCGGCCCTGCTAAAGGAGCACAAAAGTAACTGTAATCAAAAATTAATGAAGAAACCAAGGGGAACACACTTACACCGACATTACGAGTATAGAGTTGCGTAATTACACCGCTCCGTAGAGAGTTATAAAAATAGAAAAGCAGACCAACTATCCCTATAACCATAAATGATACGCCACGAGAATAACGACCCTCTTCCATTCTTTTCATCTTCTAACAAGTAGTACCCATTAAATAGAGCATCATTCTTGGTTTTTCTCAAAGTTCCATTTATAACTTCACATTTCTACTCTAAAAATTCGTCAATCTTCCTGCGGATCAACATACGAAACATTATAGTTTGCTACATAAAACCATTGCTCACAATTACCAACTAGATAGAGACAACTGCTGACCACACGCGTACAACCTTACATTCTCCCTGCTTAGGACGGATCAATAGGCAAACCCATAACAACTCCACTTGGTGACCTAAGCAAATGAAGATTACACAAACACTAACATATGTTTGTGACCACCCACAGTGCAATGGCTATCGCCGCATCCTCTTAGAGTCGACGTAATGGACAAACAACGTGAGAGTCGTTCCGATGAATATAGGTCCCCCCCCAAGCTGAATTGAATTTCCATACTCGAACATATCTTGGATAGAATCGCGGTCCAACTGTGAAAAGGACCATGTCCTGATACATCTACACCTAAAAATTTGCGAGGATTCTCTTATCCTGTCAAATGTCCCAAATGGGAGCCCGACTCCTAGCTTAGAATGCGAAAAGTTTGGTGAATGCGTTCCTACAGACGTTCTGTCATTCTAATTCGCTACCTCATGGATAAGATGCTATTCATTGCGCGAAAATGTCCGACGCGCGGGGCGTCCAGCGGAAAAACCGTTTAGTCCTTTGCAAAACGAATGTAACCGCTAATAGGACAAGCCAAGATTTTAATAGAACCGTATTCATTGGCCTCTCGCTAGCCCAAATTTCATAGTGACCTGAGATAGGAGCGATTCTAGGAAGTCCTTCATTGTGGAGAACTACTTTAGCTTCCAATGGTCCTTACACCAAAAGGAAATTCCCACAAATAACCCACTAGGAAAAATCACCAAATGAAATTCACTAGAATGACTTCAGAAACGAGGTATAAGTGACCTCAGTAATGGGAAATTCGACACGGTAGATGAGGAACATTGCCTAGATACAAAGACTGTGGACACTAACTGAAAGAGATGTTACAACGGTATGGGGGAAATTCGCACAATGTGAGTCGCACCTCATGCTCACATTCTATAGTAGAATTAGCAAAATTTGAAAAGGAAGTGAAACTTCAAAAACCGGTGTTGGACAGCCAACCCTGCTACCCTACCATAGCCTGAAAAATGGTTTATGGACCCCCCCTATCATCCCCATGCAAATATTTGAAGGAATACCCCCTCCTTAAAACCATGAAAAAAAAGCTTTTTGCCCCGGGACCCCTTGGTGAAAGATTATTACAAAGACGCAGCGATACATGGACTCAATTTTGCACGAAGGACTTAAAACATACGAATGCGCTACTGCAGAACAAAGGACGAGTTGACCCTGATGATATCCGCCACCCCCCCTACAATTTTCCGCAACAACCATTTTTTCGAGCAAATTTTAAAAAAATGCACTCGAACTTAGCAAAACAAACTCCCAATGCCCCCAGTTAAGAGGATTTTTTGTTGATTAGGGACTTTTGTATTTGAAGCCAAGACAATAGAAAATACAATCTCAGTGAAACCATTAACCTCCACAAATAACGCTTTGCGAAGGCGCAAGAATACAGCCAAAGGAAAAACAGAAGCGAAAGTCACACACCAAAGTTTTAAAGGTAACTGATTATAGCGAATGGTCAAGTAAACAAATTCACCCCCCCCTATTGACCGTGAACAAGGATCTAGAGTTTAAAAACGAACTGTGACCTCAAAAACCAACCCCGAAGCCAACAAAACGTAGGAATTTTTCTACGATCGCTAATTCCCTTTTAGCTACTCACTAGACAGGTACTCACTAAGAAGGTTTTAGCACCCTGGTGAAACTATGAATCCACTACAATAGCCAACAGCTACACACAAACAATAGCAAAATAACACCAGATACAAGATCCCATTCAGCGAAAACGATGTGCAAAAACACCAACAATTTACCTGGAGCGAATCGAGTAACACGCGGTCGGTTTAATTGGGATGTCCCAGGTTATTCCCCCTACTAGTTACTAACATGCTTACATGGTTTTTAAGTTATGCTGGTCGCCCCATAGGGCCCCTCCTTTTACCCAGGGCAAGCTTTGGCCCCACCCCCTTTTGGTCCCCCAAAGACCCCCTGGGGGTCAACAACCCATAATCCATGCAACATCCCCCCAACAACTGTTAGACAGCTTCAGCTATCGAACCCTGTTCCAGCATTGTACATGACACAGCGGCGCCACCCCTCGTGGAGAAAACGTACCCCCTTTTTGACAGCAGGCCCGTGGCCCTAATACTAGGTTGAGGGTTAGCCGACCCCCTATTGGTTTTAATACTAACCCTGGCTGGTTGCTCGGCAGTTTTTAGGATTTTTCTGCCCCCACCCCCCTAGAAAACATGTACCAAGGCGAAGACGGATTTCCTGAGCAGTAAGGAAGAACCCCAAGTGCCGTAAACGACTGTTCGGAATCAGAACCCACCTTGTTCCAGCGTTTCAATCGGGCCCAGAGTGTAACGTGCGATCTACTCACTACGAAAACGGTGCCGCCCCCTGTGGAGCAACTAATGGCCCTCATAGGTCCTACAAGAATCGCAGAAAAAAACCTATCAGAAACCGTGCCTGACAACTTTCTCTTGTGGCGATAGACCCATCACCACTTTGCAAGATACATCTGAGTTCGGCCTGTTTCCATCCTATCAAGATCCACTGTTCCCTTGATATTCAACTGATCTCCTTCCTGTCCTCACCCTTTTGCCCACTTGAGATTAAATGCCCAATGGTTTATGACCCCCCCAGGCCGATTTGAGAATGGAGGTCCCCCACCCAAGTCCGTTTATATTGCCCGCAACATCCCTTTTCCCTCTCACTTTTTTTTATAATAAAAAGATACCACAAAACAGAGGTTCCTACTGTGGCGTGCCTTTAGTCAACTCTTCAAATTCCCTACCTGTGATCATTGCCCACTCAAAACAACAAGTCCCCCCCGTCAGTGGGCCCTGGAGATGCTGCCCGGAGCGGGGCCGAAGGCCCCCGTTTGCCCAGGCGGTGTGGGGTGTGCCTTTTCAGTTCTTCCGTAGTACCGCATTTCAACCTACACACAGTCCGTGCTCCAGGCCCCCCCATATGGTCCCTATTAATTCCGTCCTAAATCCCCCCACCTGTTTTATTCGATAACCATTGCACGTCAGTGGGGATTCGTGCACACCCCCCCCCTTTTGTCAGTGACGATCCTTTGTGATATTGCCACCTCCCTTTAGTTCTGAAAGCTCGTTTATTTAACCTGCTCACCCCTCCATGGCCCCGTAAATGACTCGTCTGATCTTTGTTTGTAGAAAACATTGAGCCCCCTAAAACATTGATGCCCCCCTGACCCCGCCCCGTGATCTTCCCCAATCCATTTTGTTTACATTGGACTTAAACCTTTGCGTTACCGTTTACGGGGACTATGATCTTTGTTACCCCCTACAATGTCCCCAAGTCGGCGGCTTGAACAAACCATAAGAAAAATAGAATTCTTGAGACTAGATTAACTTCTCCCCTATCCCTCCTCCCCCCCGTCAATTATGCCTAGGAGGCGCTTATGGGATTTATAGTGGTGCTTATCACACCTCTCTAGGGACTTTGTTCAAGCACAAAAAGACTTTAAAATGCCCCATGGATAAAACCAGACCCCCCCCGATTGATTTGCCGAAAAACCCCCTGCCCCTGTGTAGTAGCAGTGATTGTAGAAAGACCCTGGGCCCCGCTAAGAGAAGATACATAACGATTTTGACTATAGTGTGGGAGATAAAGACTTGTTTCCCACGAGAGTTTATTTAGGTCAAACATTGGGATTAGTACAAGTACTAGTATTAAGCCTGGTAATTATTGTAGCAGAAAAGGTTAGACCTATTCTGATCCCCTCCCCTCCCCCCCCATTCTCCTTCCCTCCCCCTACTCCTCCAAAGGTAAAATGAAAGTTCCCAGTGCCCGAGAAGTACACTGGTTTAAATCACCAAGTGAGTTTGACATTACAGCTGTTAATACTCTGAGCTGTGGACCCAAATAGATTTAGGCTTCAGAAGTATAAGAAATGGCTACTTCGCTAAAAACTTCTCGCTATCGTAAAAGCCCTATGTGATTATTATAATTAAAAATTAAAAAAAAGTAACATCAAAATTTAAACAGTTAAAAAATTTAACAAGTCAAATAGAGTACAATTATCTTAAAACCCATTTATTTATGTTATGAAACATCTAATATATTCCATGTAATGATAAAAGTGGTGTTGTGAAGATGGGTACAAGATTGTTATTGATTAATTTTACGGAGATAACAAATTTAAAAAACTAATAGACAAAAGTACTTGGCATTTTTTATCATTCCCACTGAATTATTTATAAAACACAAGGTTTGGTCACCACCCCCAACACTCACATTTTTTATCCCGTTCCTTGCCATACCCCCTTAAGTTTTTTATTCACATCATTAGAAAAAAGTCCCCCCTCGTTTTTAAGAACTGCCCTCCCCCTCCCCCACCAGGATTTTTTTTGTTTTTTTATTGGGATTTGGAGAATAATAAAAAACGACAACTATTTTAACAAATCCCATCCCCGGTAACCCCCCCCCCTGTGGGGGCCTTCCGCCCCTGAGGTTTTTCCCCCTCCAGCGCGGTCCCGGACCCACCCGCCAAGGGGGCACTGGGGAGTTAAAACCGAGGAAACCTTTTACACCCCTTCACCAGACCCGGCCCTATAACTAAGTCGGGGGGAAAACCTAAAGGTGTTGAAGCGTTATGTTGCGTTTTGGTTGACGCCCTCTAGGGCTGTCTTCAGTGAGCCTGTGTATCCAATCTTCCGTTCAAGTTCCATTAAGGTTTCCTTCCTTCTCTCGATCAACAGTGAAATGATCATGAAACATTGGGAACAATAAAAAAACCTGGAACAAGAAAGGTAATAAGGTGGCCCCCCATTGTTCCTTAACAATCCTCACCCACCCTCTTCCTGCGCCTGTTTTCCATGAAAGCCCCGAAACCCAGATAGGGTACAACACCCCCACCCACCCCCTTCAGTGCGTTTGGTATTTTAAAAAATGAATGAAAATCATGGTAAAAGTAAAATAATTACAGAGAATACCATGATTAGATTTAAGATAAATGTAAATAAAGGTGCCAGGAATTAACATATTACCAATGATTTTTTTTTTACATTGAATGATAAATGGTCAACGATATAATACCTTTTGCCTTCAAACAACGCTTCTGGATGTCAAGTCACTCTGATGTACTTTCTGGTATGTCGTCAGCTTCCGGCAGAGAATTAAGCCATAAATATAATTTGCGCTAACCAATTAATGGTTCTATTCTTCCTGACAATGGGCCGTGAAGGTTATCACTGTTTAGCGTCATTCCCTTTTTTATATACTCTACAATCAATCAGAAAATTAAAAACTGAAATAACAATGATATATAGTAATATCATATATTGTTTAAAAAACTTACATACCCTCCTAGGAATAATAAGCACACGGTGAGACTGTATTGGCTTAACATAATCTGCCCGTGCATGCAAGCGTGACAATAAGAACTTTTTCTTGCCAGAGGCAGTCCCCAGTTTATCTCACTCTGGCATCTGCGATTATGGTGTGTGTATCTTTACAATGACGCCGCTCTGTCCTTATATTTTCAGTCTCTACGCGCGTACGAGAATAGCAGCTCAATTCCCAAAAGATGATTTAGTTTCATCTCCTGTATTTTGAAGCTATATTGAAACAATACTGTGCTTTTCCTACAGTACTTCGTTTCCTTCTCTTCCTTCACTCACACACACATTATCACCATTCCTTCCTTCCAATATAACTATTACTTTTCCCCATAGGCGGCGAAGCTTTCATAACCACTATTCAAAAGCAACTATTAATAGCAATTCCTCATGAGGCTTCGAGTTACGTGTAATGCGAATTATATCACTAACAGAGAATAATTAGCATACACCTATTTTTAGCCGAATGTAGCACACACTGACTCGCTGAGAAATAAAATAATAACATTATCTTACTAAAGTACTATTTAAAACTATAAATAGGAATAATATCCCTTACTTTGCGGCGAATTAAATAACAACACCAAACAGCCTATCACCTTTGCGTATTGAGCTCTAATATATGTATATTATAATTATTCATCTATACTCACACCATCGACAGGGCGTTCTCCTGTCTAAAACGATCGAATAATTAAAATGTCCAGCCTAAACATGTGTCAATACCTCTATTCTTTAAAGTCTCGTCACGAGCGCCAAACCGCCTTCCTACTATTAAGACCCTCAATCTACTCATTCTTCACAGTTAATACTGTATTCGGCCATTTAATCCCTCGCGCGCGTAAGTCACGCTTATCCTTCCTAGTCTAACCACACATCACCAACAGACAACAGACCCGCACAGGCGCGTCTCCAGTACATCCCTTTGTCGCAGGAGTGTGTGGGTGTCTCGCAGTCGGGTCGTATGTCGCTCTACACACCAAGCAAGTTGTTTATAGCCGAAATCTCGACCCTACAGGGCCCTCTCTTCTTACTCTAAAACAGAGTTTGAGCCCTCGCAACAACCTGTTAACTTTACTCTTTCTGCGTGCGCGCGCGCCTCAAACCACATGCTGCCACCCAAGTCGTCTCCACTAACTTCTCATGTTATTCTACTGTTCTCAATATAACTACAGCACCCTTATAGATAGGTAACTGCCATCCTAATGCACAAAATAGTCGAGGGAGTCCAATATTGTCCCTGTCCTGTTCATGTATCTCACACATTGAACGCTAATATAGGACGATAACATATACCTACCACCTTAACAACAGTCGACGACATCTCTTGAATTATTCTTAAGAGACACAACACTGCTAACCAAAACACATCATAAGGCAGGAGAGATCCACCCCTATTCCGACAATGTAAGTCGCGCATTTCCCGTAAACAGAAACAGGTCGAGAAAAAATCTCTGCGATCTAGATTTCCCGACCCCAAACCCAAAGACGAAGAGGCACTAGTATCACCGTCTCCTCCACATCCCAACGCGTACAAGAAATAATCATCTACCCAAGCTACAGCCTACGGTATTAAAACTACTCTCCGCACCTGTGCCAAAAGGCGCTACGTCTGGCTAAATACAACCACAACAGGAAGCATCAATTGTGACGCGGCGCATTGTGACCCTGCCACGCTGTAGCTAATCGCTTCTACTTGCCCCGCGCCTGGACCTAACACTTGCTCAAGCTTAAATCCTAGTAGTCTTAGTACGTGTGCTAATCTGTGTGATGATCGAAGGAGCACAGGATATAGCGAGGATCTAGAAACTTCTTGTCAGTGCTTATTAGTCAACTCCTGTCTACATACCCTGATTCCACACTACCCACCAGTCCATTGTAATTTATATGCCGGCTGAGACCTTATTATTACGGTTAAAGGTCCGTTTCGAAAATCGCGCTCGCGTGCGCGCGAGCACAATGCGCACACTTAAATAAGGGGGTTAATCTCATCATCCTTCTAAGACAAACACCCTCAACCAGTGACCACACCGACAAGGATACTAATCTACATCCATTCATCACTTATTATCATATCAGCGCAAGTCTATCTGAGAGTGTAAATATCTCATCCTTCTCAGTCTCATTTCTTCCTACACATCTTTGGCGCGTCCGGAGAGACATTTATCTCAGCCTCATGTCACACCGCGATCTCAACTCGGTGCGCAATACCGTAACGAATACCCAATGCTCTCACAATCCATATGAACACTTAGTATTAGGCAGCGTGAGCTCGCGATTCAAAAATTCCTCCGCGTTCTCTCATCTAAAACAAATCCTAAGCAAACCTGGAACGAACAGATGCTACCATACCGTGTTCCCACGAACTGTAGGCGCTAGCAAACCGAGACAACATATCATCCCATGAGTTCGGTCTGAGACTAATCTGAGGCATCTCCACCTTTGCGAATATGTTTATCTCCCCACACAATTATCCTCCATCCTTTCCTCTGGTGAGAACAGAAATACTTAAGAGCGCATCTCTAATAAAACCAAAGTAGAGGAGTCACAGTGAGTAACTTCCTGTCAATTGTCCATTGCTACCAACCAACCCGAGATCCGTGTACTAAAAAGCTAACAGTTCCTCCTACTTCCTAGAGGTTCTCAAACAGAGAGTACTTCTGTAGTATCCCCTTGCATAATCTCACTTTTGAAAAATACCGAGCTTAAACTCAATTAGCAAACAACTGATTGGTGTCATGTAAAGGGTCTACCAGAGAATCAGTGATAGCATTTAGTGTTCCTATACAGCATCAATGCATAAACCTGTGTTCACCACTAGGCTTCCCTTATAATAGCACCAGACAACACTTGAGCTGTAGGGAGATTTCAGACAATTGAAATCATTTTCTTCTTTTAATAGACTAAATCAATATCCAATCCTTTGATGTGTTTGCCTGCCTTTAAAGCAAATGTATAGGGTATGTCCGACATACAAACTCGTTAGGGTCAGTAAATCTGTCAGATCCATACCACTAACAGAAATCTACCAAAGCCCCCCGTCTTATCTGAGAGTACATCAGCATGGATATTTCTAACACCTGCCTGAACCTTTTTTTCTCTCTGCTTCAAGGAGTAAATGTTCACTCACATAAACCTGTAGCATAGCTTTCCGTAGTTGATTTAGGGGGAATTGCCAAGGAGGAAATGGTTCACCTGCATTTCTTTGCAATGTCCAGGGTCATGATATGGCAACATCTGATTCTTCCCTTCCTAATACTTTTTTGAAAGGAAGGTTGAACGATGATACACCTTCTCCTTTCCTTACTTGTCCATCTTATAGATTAGTCCGGAAAGCGTTTTTTATTTCCAATATGACAGATAGGTCCGCTGCCATCCAATTTTGCAATTTAATATTTCTGCTGGGCAACATTAACAGAAACCTTTCTCCCACCTCAGTTCCCTATCTTTTGCTGTTTTAATTGTAGTAAGCAGCTCTGCCTTCCTCCTGGCCAGTCTCAAGTAATCATTTTGCCAGTTTTCCAACTTGTTTTCAATCGAGATGTCAACACGATGACGTATTGGTAAAGAATAAGTCACGGTTTTCTTCTGCTTTTTTTCATCAGTCCACTGTCCGCACAATGCTATCCAGTGGACCTTTGATTGGTCGTCCAAACAACAAAGTAGCTGGAGCCAATCCTGGTGGAGTTTATGTTGGACCTATCCTATAGCAAAATAGTGCCTGAGGGTACGTATGTGGGTCCCAAGTTTCAGTTTCTTTTCCTCACTATCCAACATTCTAAGGATTGGAATGAGCTTGCCATTGAACCGCTCAACTTTACATTCCCTAGGGCTGGTACGGGCATACCGTTATAGAGTCTAGCTTGAAATAACCTGAATACTTCTTGTTTTAGCTTTCCCACTAAACTGAGAACCATTGTCAGTCAATATTTTGATGTGGGAAACCTAATCTGGTGAATTATTGTTAACAAGTGCCTCAGATCCACAATTTTTGCGAAATCTCTCGATTGAACATTGCTACTGAGCCTCTCCCCACATAGAGCAAGTATCGACCAAGTAAGAAAATGCCTTATCTCTTCATGGTCTACTGAGGGGTCCAACATATCCCACGGTCAAACACGTTCGAAGGGCGTTTCGCCATGATGGGCATTTCTCCCATTTTGGTAGCTGGTGAGCAGTCCCTATGTTTATGAGCTACTCTTTGTGCCATCTGGACAGGATCTCCACATACCCTTTATGTCCTCTGTGATCCCTGGCCAAAAAGTAGGACAGGCTATACGATGGCCATCTGGCCCCTAAAAATATCCCAAATGTCCTACAGAGTTAAAGCATGACCTAGCTTCATAACCATGCTCCCAGTATGATTATTGGCACTACAAGCTTTCCATGTCCCTTTTGGGTCCCTGTTCCAGCTTGTTCTATATAGTAGGCCTTTTTTCTCAAACAATAAGTCTCCATTCTCATGTAGTTATGGCTTCTTTTAGTAATTTGCCAAAGCAAAGGCTTCAATGTACTGTTCAGCAGTTTGAGCCATTCCACTCTTCTATGAGTATAGAAGATAGTGTCCCTCCTCTTTCTTAGAGCTTGCCCCTTGTCTGGACTGTTTGCCATCAACTATGGGTCTCCCTTATAGGTTCTCCTAGAAAGAGACATATCTACACCCCATATTAATGGGTAGATAGGGTTGACCATCAACTGCGCTTTGATCACCCCTTCCACGAAGCGAGATCTTATGTTTGATTCGTGCTATGGGCAGTGTCCATGGTTCCTGCTACCCATGGACTGGTCCTCCTGATTTCCCACTGTTTACTGTGGTTCACGTTCCGGACGACACCATGAGAAGAGCACACAACTGATACAAAGTCCAAGCCTGTACATATAAGCACAGTACTTGGGTGCCATTCCAAGGTCACTTACCTCACAGACAGGGGGATGAAGGTGATGTCAATACTGAGCTATTGCAGCCCGGTCCCTATCCTTACCCTTGTTCTCTGGGGGGGGTTATGTAAGGCATGCAGCGAGTGATTGAGGAGGGTTATTTTCCGTCTGCATTCCGCAGTATTGTGGTTACTCCAATTTGCAAGATTTACAACACCACTTTCCTTCCTTTCTTGGAGGTTTTTCTTTTGCTGTCACTATCCTAGAGGGTGTTATTGTCTTTATAATCAGTTCTGTGTTTCGTTCTTGTTGGAATTGTCCCCATGTTGTTCATAGTAGTGGTGTAAAGTTTTGTGAAGGTTTGAAGATTCTCACCCTGCCTCATCACACTTATTTCCTGTCTATGACTTCTGACTGAGCTGCTTGATACTTTCAGCCATGGTTAAAATGTATTTACTTCTCCAATCTCCTCAGCCACCTTGTATCCATAAGAAATCTTTTCGTCATTTCTTGACGGCATGGATTCTCTCAGTTGCCCTCCATCACATGACCATATGACTTTTATATCTTAATGACCACATTTCCTAAGCTAAAATCCATTTTGTCAGATAAGTTAGTTCCCAATCTGGCAGCAAAACTGGTGATACGTGTGATAGTTTTATCTCCCCATGGAAGTAGCTTAGCAGATTTCGGAATCTTCTTTCTATAAGATTCAGAATTCTTTTCGTTGAGATAACTCAGACCAGTTTAAAAGCTTGTTTACAGATTTCATAATCTTCCGGTCCTTCTTTTCGTGAGAGTTTGTATCAAATAAACATCGCGTAGGGGGGAATGAACCTAACCCCCTCAACCCCTCTGAGAATAGTGCTACAATCTTAGCTAGCTCCATTTTTCCTTTTCCAATTTCCATATGACGGAGGCAGTCCATACTCTAGAGGCCACGACATCCAATGACCGCAGTCTCTCCGATAATAGCTATGGATCAGGTACAGGATGGCCCTCATATGCCGGCTATGGTCCTGGGTGGGGGGGGGGGAACCTACTGGGTGGGGAGGGTTCGGGGGGGGGGGATATTGCGATGATATGGGGGGGGGGGGGGGGTGTGCTATGGGGGAGGGACTGTCATGGTCTGGGGGGGTGGCCCTGAGCACATGATTGAGCAATGGACTGCTCCCAGGCTGAAGCTGGGGAAATCTCATACAATGAAACTGCAAGCGCACTACGCACCCCTCAAACATCAGCAACCTGCTCCCCAAAGAGATACAACACATATGCATTCTTTGTGGATCCTCTTACCTACTATCAAACCTACGGTTCTTAACGCTCTTTGGCACCTTCAACTTCCTATTCTATAGGCCTGCTCCCTGGGCAATCTACAGTTCATACTCTAGGCTTCCTGCCTTACAAACTTAACCCATTCTTTTGGGTATTTTACTGGTACTTTCTAGCCTCATCTAGGGGGATGCAGGTTACTGGGGGTACAGGCTTCATCACAGAGAGCTCGGAGAGTTCTCTGGAATAGGATTCCTCTAGTCTCTTTGATATGATCTAGCTTAGGACAATCTACAGCTCAGCCATCATAAAAATTCTTAGCTTAAGCAGACCTCCAGACTGTTCCGGTGAGGACATTCTTTTAGGAGACAGGGATCATTATCTTCTCTGCCTCTAAAATTGTCTTTGCAATATCAGCCTCAACCCCACTGCAACTCCATATTAATTTGTGGGTAGCGTTCAAAGCCCAAAGTTTGTCTTCAATACTAACTCACTAGATGACACCCTACTGGCCATTACCAGTTGCCGGTATCCACCCAAGGCACAAATGCGTGATGCCCTAGTACCTCAACAGAAGGCGCTATTTCAGAGCCCATCTTCCACATGATCCAACCCAAGCACTCACCAATGTCCACCACTTTTCTATGATCTCTTACTGTGCATAATTCCTTTATTTACCTAGTAGCTTAATCCTAAAACCTTCACCAACCTTATTGACTCATCCATGCCCATAGATCCACTACTACTTACTAAGAAGGGTACCACAGTACTATATAATTTTTATCTTACACTAAGCAAACATACAAACTTAACTTAATTACAATCAATTAATTTACTTTAACAAAGACAAATCCCTTAAAAACCTTGTGAGCGTTTCCTATTTCCTACAATATACTGCCTTCGTGACCGGGGCTCAAAAGGTTATACTGTGGTATTAGACAAATCGTGACATAATCTTATCATACAGTATTTGTATGAATTTTATTCGCTCAAATAAAAGGGGGGGGGGGGGGGGGGGAAAAAATTTATTTTTTACGGGGGGGGGGGTGATAATTTGTTTAGTGACTCAAGATAGAAGAATACATAGGATAGTCCGTACCCAAAGAACTGATACAAACATAATAAGTCTTTAGCTCGCTAAAACCACCCCCAATGTAGCGAAAATAGGCTTTATTCCTATTTATTATCCTAATGTGTGAGGGGGGGGATTAAGAATTGTACGAATTTCCCCCAGACAGCAATCTACTTCACATACCGCCAGAACCCAGCTATAGTCAATCCTAACGAGTTCATAGCAAGTTCTGGTTGCCCTCGCAGAAAGCCCCACACTAATGCGTGTATCAACGGCATAGTCCCCGCCAGAGCGCCTGTATACAGCCCCCACCTAGTCGAATACTCTGAGACAGGACGGGATGCCTTTTGATGATAGAATTTGAAGCTCCTTGGCGCACACAACATGATCCATGATAACGGAGCCTTCACCCCAGAAAGAACCCTCCAGATTGCCTACCACGTTGCAGCAATCATCGCTCACACACCCCTTGTGAATATAGGAGATTATAATGCTAATGTTACATAATATTTCAGTCATACTCAACCTAATCCCCCAACAGTGTTAACAAAAATCTTCACCAAGCTATCAACCATATGGCATCTATAGTAACAAATTATACCCCATTTATCTATCTAAGATATAGCTCAATAAGTAATATCATGTCTTGTAACGCTATGTAAAACGTGAGTACGTTGGAAGGGCTGGGTTTAGGAAAAAATGAGCGGAGCGATAAACAATGTACAAGTCTTCCAGAGATCCCAAAGATTCAACTCTTTCAATACCAAACAATCTCTGGGCTTACAATCATCACACGAACTACCGCCACTACCCAATTTTAGTAAACCAAGCGTTGATCACTAATTATCCACTCTTTCGTAACCATCAGTAGTCCTAATCCCTCATACATTCCCCAAACCCTAACGCTTATCTAGTACAGCGAACCCACCCCCACTTGACTACACGACAAAACCATTGTCTGTCGATATACATAGACAAAACGTATAAACTCAACGTTTATCTTCCACGTTCTAGACCTCGCCTAATATCCCAACTCCGAAGCACACTTAATCCACCAACGCCCGTACGATAAGAAGCACCCATTCAAAAGAATTGCACTTCCATTCAGACCCGCACCCCTAATACCTAAACTAACGGAGACAGACTATACATCCATTGAGTACTGAAGCTTTTGGTTCACACAACTCACAACCCAGGCTTCAGCTGTGCTGGAGTCAACAATTCTTAAGGGGGCCGACACAGATCTTTAGAGGACTTATCTACGATCAGCCCCTCCAATATTCATAAAACATTGGAAATCTATGTAAAAACCTGGATCGACAAGAGCTAGCAAATACGGTAAGGCCGATATGTTCTTCTACCAATCTCATGTGATTACCACACTGCATGTTCTTCATGATGCAGGACTCCATGTGTCTTTCAGTGGTTTGTATGTGAGAATATGAATATTGAATCATTGAGTAGTAATTAATATAAGTATTACACACAGAATAGCATGAATAACGATAATGTATGTTTAAGGGGTGCAAGAAATTTAATAATATTATCATTTTTAATGGAGAATCACATGTTTTTTTTCTGTATAAATGATAAGCATGTTGCAAATTAACAATACGGAATATAAACCTTTTGCTGTGGGAAGGTTCCACTTATGGAATGTGAAAGTCACTTGGGATTAGTACATTGCTGTGTATGAGGTTGTAAAGCGTCTATCCAAGATGTCAATGATTAATTTAGCCATCAATTATATTTGGTGAACCAATTAATGGTTATGCTTCACTGACAATGCGGTGAAGGTGACTGATCTCCTGGTTATAGACGTCATTCCCTTTATTTATTATATCTACAGCTATTACAATCTAATCATAAGGGATAAATAAATCTGAAATAAAATGAATTAGTAATACATAGATTTTTTAATAAAAACTTACTTTTCCACTCATTAAGTTTATTTATAATAAGAGCTCACCGGTTGTGAGACCTACGGGTTGTTGGGGAGGTCTTAGCGTTGAGACTTAATCTTTGTATGCCTTGAAACTCATGCCGCGTGCTAACACACATAGCAACTTTTTCCTTGCGCAGAGAGCGTGTCCCTCTCCAGTTTTCTCACCCATCTGGCTTTCTGGATTTTGGTGTGTGATTTACACATGCCACCGCTCTGTGATCCTTTACTTCGTTTCAGTCTCTCGCTGCGATCTCGTACGAGAAAGCAAGCTCCCCAAAAGATTCCCCAAACAGAGATTATCTAGTTCTTCCTCTCCATGTTTTAGACGCTGATAATGCCTTGACCCAGATATCTATTTGAAGTCAATCTGTGCTTCTTATCCGTGTACTCTGCAGCGATCTTTTATCTCTTCTTGTCACTCACACACTTAATCCTCTCCTTCCTTACCTTCGGGGCTATATATCATTTCCTTTGCCCCATATGGGGGTGGATTTCTTACATCTCTAGGGTTGTTTTATTCATACAATTTCAGCTGTCTGATGGCCTTGTTAGGGATAGTAAATAAACTCTCTGTTACAGCATGAATTGCATAACTTTAGCCGATTGCTGATGAGTTGGTGAAAAATTCTTAATACTTGTCTTTACAAACTACTAAGGGGGGTAAATATTGGAGATAACTATCCTTTTGATATAAACCTAGCCTATCTCCCTTTGTTGGGTTGTGAGTAGTATATATGGATTATTATAAGTTAATCATGTTGCCCAGACACCATGCGTATCTCACTGTAGTGAAATAATTTTATGTCCAGTAAATGTCACAACGATTTAAGTAGTCTTGATTACATTCCTATATAGCTATTTTCTCATTCTTCAGTAATACTGTATGGCTTTTAACCGTAAGTCACATTTCCGCTGTCTACCAACTTCAAAGAAAGACCACAGCGCTGACCTTGCGCTGGTGTGTGTGGGTGTCGCGTGGGCGTGTCGCGCTACAACCAAGCAAGTGTTTACCAAATCTCGCTAACAGACTTATTAAGGTTAAAAAAATAAGAATAATTACTATTTCAGATTTGGTGACTCATAATAATAGACCCATCAAGTCACACGTGTTACTTTATTGAACAAGGAAATCCCTTGCAAGACCAGGTGATAAGATTGGAAGAATATGCAACAAATTAATATGAAAAGGCATTAAGATGGAAGAGAAAAAAATGGAAATGAGGAAACTGAAACAATAGAAATTGCAGATGCAGGTGAGTGAAAGAAGATTCAATGGAAATGGAAAAACAAAAAAGAGAAACAGAAGCTAAACTGAAAGAGAAAAGACTGCACATATTGATGCAGAAAATAAAAAAACTGTGAAATAGAAGCGAAAGAAAAAAACTTTGAAAGATAAACACGAGGCTGAAAATACAAGACTAGAAAAAGAGAGGCTGAAAATCAAAGTCTAAAATAGAGGGACTAGCATAATAAGAGACTTCATGCTGATGCTGAAGAGAAAAAGTTCCAACGAGAGCTGAGCTGTAAGAAGAAAAAGTTACAAAGAGAGCTGAAGAAAGAAGGGTTACAAATAGAGGCTGATGAGACGAAAAAGCAAAATTGGAGCATGAAAGAAAAACTCTATCTAGCTTTAGAGATAGAAAAGATGAAATTATATGAACACTAGTAATGCTAATACATGCAGATAAGGTAGTAAGATAAGGACTAATGCTAATTAATTTTAAGCTGAATCTACAGCATTTAATGCCTCCATTGATGACCCCTACACACATTTTATTTAGACCAGAATTGAAAGTGCATGTAAGGGTGCATAACACATTGAGATACAAAACATTATATGTTTATCCTCAGTCCAAGATACTTAGAGGTGATGCTTTGACAATGTTTGGCAAGGTAAGATGTGCCTGACAAGAACAACTATGAGGTTGTCAGAGCAGTGTCTTGTTAAAGAGAGTACCATCATAACGAGAGTTCGGCTATCGTCTTCAATTTAAAAAATAAGTTGCCAGAAATCTGGAAGTGGAGAAATTCTCGGAATTCATTTCAATTATAACTTCTTACTTTTTCACGATGGGTTGAGCTGTCTAAGACAGAAGAATACATATGAATAAGCACTTATGGACTACTACTTAGAGACAAGGTTATGTCTTTCTGTCAATGAATCTTTTCTTGTCTTTTCTTCATGAGCGTAAGCCCTAAAAAAACATAAAAAGAAATGGAAAGAATACTGTTGCCAGTATGTGACCTGCGCACCCTTCAGTAATCCGATTAGCAGAACTCTTAGAGTAAAACAGAATCGTATGCCAGTTGCTTCGGCAGCACCAGATATGGCCAAAACTTCAAACGTAAATTTATCCAGGGTATGTCAACACATAATATTAATAGAAAAGAGTAATACCGTAATTATGATCAAAATCATAGCAATTCAATCCACATTGGTGATTCTTCTTCGAGAATAATGGAGAGACAAGCTGACCACTCCATCGTAATATTTATGGATCTAAATAATTTTAGACATTTCCGCCAAAGGTAAGTCAGTATAGAGGTAAATACTTTTTCTGCGGTAGACCTCAAAATCAATATACTAGATTTTCAAATCAATACACGAGAGATGATAATGACACGTTATGGAAACTGGAATTCAAACAGGATAACAATTGTACAGGGGAGAGAAAAAATAATGATAATTTTCAGAGGCAATAATGGTCGCGGTAGATCTCTAATACATAAAAGCAAAGAGATATCAACTAGGGACAAAACTCTGTACAACAAGAATATGCTCAGGGAGCAGATAAAGCAGGTTAATGATTAAATAAAGCAACCCTAATGCTATCGGATGTTCAATCTTTGTTTTTGTGTTAGAGCAAATAAATTCATCCCAATGCTAGTACTTTGATTCGAACCAACTATACTACCGTAACTACTTTTAAAGCTGTGGTCATGCTCTTCCCAGCTCTTCCTGCTAATGTTGCGGCATGACGGTGTAGAGTTGCTCTTATACCTACATAAGGGTCTTGTAAATTAGTAATCCAGTCTTCAATTTTGTTTGATTCTGGATGTACTACTGTTGTGTTAGGCAATCTCTTGTAAATCCCTCATCCTGTGCTACAGGAAATGGTCAAATCAATGTGTCACATTTTGTGGCACTTTGGAAAAAGTTATCCTACTGCCATAAATAAGGCCATATTGAGCTATACTCCTTTCTTTACGGGAGATGTCCACACGCGTGTCTTCTTCAACTAACCCCGTATTCGCGGCCTTATTATTGGTCGTATTCACGGAGTTAGGGAATGTACCCACAGCAAATTGCTGTTTGGGAAGAGACCAAAATGCATGGAAGCCTACCAATAGCGGTGGTCACAAGAGCAAATGCTCTGGATTCACCCCTCAAACTTCATTAACTGATATGAAGAAGTTAGATAGCCAAAATAGAGTCACTTGATTATTTCCACGTGACTCATTTATAAAATTGCAAGAAGATCCTTTCTTTATAACAAAATTTTATTCCTAGCAAACCAATAATGGTGATCCAAATCAGAAATACTAATAATAGAAAGCGTCTTGGATTATCTATGAAGAACGGCTACTTGTGCGTATGAGTTTACATTAGCGACTCGTCTACGTCCACTCCATTCAACAATTTTTGTGCCGTAAAGAGTATGAGATTGCAAATATTGCAACTATGTCATGACGCTGCGCAAATGTGTGGGACATATGGGTTTTTCCCGTACAAAAGTCGAGGGTTCTTGCGGCTTTTCTTTTGGCCATTTTGTGAGCAGGGACATACGAATTTACTGTCGTCTTGGCAAAGTAAGTGTCAGGATGTCAAATCTATAAGGACCACGACATGATGCTGATATTGTCAAGTTTTCATTTGCCTATCAGGCTGCTGACATTTTCGTATTCGCCCTTTTCAAAAATGGCAAATAGATATTATACGGTCCTTTTAGGATTAAAGTCGGCCAGGAGGCGACATCAATTTATCTGTTACTTGTGTCGATATGGTGCACAACGTTGGCCAGGAGGCTATACCTCTCAAGAGCATCTCAACTGCTGAATAATCGCAGACCAGCTCTGTGTGGCTGATCTTTTTCTCGCTTGGGTTTTCCCCGGAGAAATATGTTTGTCAGCACCATGGCACTCAACTTATATCAGACACTATGGTCACAGGTAATGTCCTATGCTGTACATATAATAAGGTCTCTCAGCAGTAATCCAATCACCCCATATGTCTAAAGGGGTTAGTTGAGCGTTTGAATAGGAGACTCTAAAACTTTTACTGGTGAAGAAAATAATCTGATGGATCATCCTCAGGATTGGGACAAAGTTTCTTACCCGCGGACTTCTTTGCTTATAGAGAGGTCCCAATATGAACACATACAGGTTTTCTTTCGTCCTTTTGAACTTGTCTTTGGCGGCGAATCGCAACCGCGTGCCCTATGTCGCTTTATACTACACGATTTATTCACTGCCGATAAATATTAGCCTCGATGAGACTCAATCTTCTTATGTGTTATGTCATTGCTCAATCAGGCAAAAGAACATTGGAGGCATGCAAACTAGCAACAATCATCATCTGAATTTGTAGAAGAAAAAGGCAAGGCAGTTTGCAAATAAAAATAGATGTTACGACAACTTTGTCCCAGGTGACAAAGAATACGAGTCGTTCTGGCTTCCGTTCAGAAGGAGTAACAGACTTCTGTATAGTAGCAATGGGTAGAAAGGTCCATAAAAAAGCAATAGTCCCCCTCCAAGAAGTTACCCGATGGTTATTTTCCCCCCCACCCCCCCCACCACCCCACCCACTTCCACAGCCCCTCCCGTCCCTGACGTATAGTCATATTGATGGAAAGCATAAACACTTTCCCACATAAATATGAGCTCCCGCACTGGAATTTCATGAAAGACCTGACCTATTTGCAGCGATTATTTTCCAGCCAACGGACAATTCTCAAGTACCATCACTGGTTCATTACTCATGCCCTTCCAATTATATACAAGGATGAGGAAATACTTTTCTGATGTCAATCTTCCACACTTCCCTATGGGTCCCTTACATCATTCTATGGATATTCATAGAAAACAACGTATACCGATTTCTAATTCTCGTGAGGATTTATTGCACGCTTTTTCAGTATGAACTATCGACAAGATGTCTTCGCTTCTGGCAACAAATGTATGCAAACTGCTTGTATCCAGGATAGTCCCTTATCGAGTCAGACCATCCCCGGACACATCTTTTTAGTCAAGTAGTCAACGAATTGGAAGACATGAGACGCTTGGAAATCATGAACATAATTCATATCTAGAGTCCAGGTTATTTTACGAAACTCAAGGTACCTATCATTGCACTTGGTAGATACAGTCACAAGAACGTAAGAAAGGAATTGATGAGAAGATAACGGTTCTTGGAAGAGTACAATGCGAACCATATTACTTCTACCATTTTTACAAATCGTTCTGTCTTATGGTTATGGCTGATCCTTTAACTGAACGTGCAAATTTTACAGCGATTTCTACATAGGGGTTTATTAATCGCAATTCTGCTTTGGTTTCTGAGACATGAATTTACTTTGTACGCATGGTTGCGGAGAATTCTGAATTACGTAGATGTCATCGAAAAATAGACTGAAACCTATTGCCTTCAGTGATTTGGGGGGAAGAGCTACAATTTGGGTATAAAGAATTCTTAATTCTAGGAGTATCTTGACCAAACTAGACCTTGTCTAAAGGATTTATTGAGCAGTTTTTTCTGTTAATTAGAACGTATTGTTTTTCAAGAAGAGGAATGTTATCACGCCTATTACGTTTTCTAAGGACCAAAAGTGGGTTCTTAGTTTTGATTCAATGTTACGACGATCTTCAATTGCCTATTATGGCACGGTTCTACTTATTGAAGAAACGTATATCTCCATTGCTGTGGTATCATTCGTAAGTCATTATCGAGCCTGTTACATTCTCGCATATCGTATATCTAGATGTCATACATACTTGATCACGATATCTTGTCTTTTCAGCAGTGAGTGTATGGGTCCTGGGGCAGATCACTTATTTGAAGTATTATACGATACTTGCATGAGTCTACTCTTGCGCGAGTAATTAAACTTGACTGCAAAGAATTACTCGGTAAAGACTTGAATTATAGGATATAGTAGAGTTCGATTAAGATACAATCCTTTCTTTTGTCGCACGTATTGTTGAGTCCAGAAAGGATAAATTATTACAAGACCCACTAGGACCACTGATGTTTATGATTGCAAAGCATACTTAACATTTCATTTCTGTGGAGCTATGACGAAGAATACAAGTGACGGGCATGTCATTCTGTAGTTTGAATCCCCCGTTTTAAACGGACGTATTCATATCCGTTCTAAGTAATCTATAATTATTTGTGCACCGCTATTCTACTTTATTGGAATTATAAGGATCGTCCTATTCAGCATCCGCTGGTTGTAGATATTGAATAAGGAGCGGCTTAGCTAGCGACATTTGAGGCAACCATGTTAATAATCCCAAATTGTCACTCTCCACCTTATCCTTAGGTTAACCTACTTCTTGAGATTAGACATTTGTATCTAACTCGCACATGACTGCGATGGCGTTCAAGCTGGGATTGGGGCAGCTTAGCGTATGACAGTCTGAGTACTTCTGAATACTCTGCACCCATTGATGTATATCTCTAGAAAGAAATAGTAAAATGCTGCAAAAACTGAATTACTCGTGTTTTTAGACCGTGTTAATAATATTAGCTATGGAATTGTCTATATTCTGACTGTTACAAAGAGTTTCTTCTATGGCGCATATCATTTTCATTCATGAGTTGATACCTGAACGCAAAATTTGCTCGATTACTGCTATTCAAGCGACAAACTTGAAGAGCCTCAGGTCGACTCGACTCATGCGACATAGCTCTAAATCAACGCATTTTCATTCACGGTGCGAATGCTATCCTGTTCGGATAATGTTGATTGGCAGACATTTCTGTCCAGGGTGCCCACACGTATTCCACATGAATTCTTTCCTGTCATATATATTTCACTGATATAAAATCTCATACTATGTATGTAAATCATATTATCAACATATTTTCATCACTTTTTGTACAAGACATTGTGATATTACGATTGCTGACCATGTATATTTTCTTTTTTTCTGTACCGTCATAATAGCATAACATAAGTTAGGCATTGTACGATATACGGGCCTTAAAGATCAGCATGGCCACATTTAGGAACTATTATACGAGGTGTTTTAAATATGGGTAAGTATCGGTAAATGATGTTGGACTTTGTCATGAACCAGATGTTGTGTTTATTGATCATTTTCGCATTAAAGGGCGATCTGTATTGATATGATCTGCGAATGATCTAGATCGTACATTGTTTGAACTTGTGATAAGGGTATCTAGACCCTTTTCTGCGCATGGGGAGCGATGATAGTCTGGGACATCTTTCTTGTATCGATTGTGATTAAAAGTTGTCACGCAGAGAGACAGTACCGCATTATTATAATTTGGTATAGGGAATTGGAGCATTTTTGTAAAGTAATCTTTGTTTAAAGGTATCCTGATAGTATTATAATGTGCGATAATTGGTATATTACACCGCAGTTTGGGAACTTAAACTTTCGAACGAAGTTAATTCCTCATTTAGCATCCAATCTGTAAACTTTACTTATGTTTTGAACAAAGGTCGATCTCTGCTCACGTATGCATACAGAAAGAAGGTTCTTCTAATAGATGTCACGGCCCCAGGTATCTTCAAACCTGAGATCTATATGTACACGGGTCATAATACAGCCCGAAGGACAGTTCTTTGTTTCTATGAATGGCGCGCTGTGTGGTCAGCGATATGCTACGTCAAAAGTCAGACTTAGAAAATGCCTGTACAGGTCAGTTTGAACCTGCACCTCTGGAATGGCCATCCTCCGGTGCGATTATGGTGATTTGACTCGTTTGCCACATCTAACAGTAAGATATTTTATGTTGATGTACTTTTGTATTTGGAGCAAAAAAACCATAAATAGCTTGGCGCCATATCATCAACTTTAGACTATGCCAAATGCATTGATAAACTATGTAAGCAGATGTTTGTGAATGTCATGACTTTGCTATAATGTGAACAGATGTACGTTCTTGTTACCCAGTTACTCAAAATAAATGATGAAAAAACGTCCAGAGCGTTTACCCCAATTTGAAGGCTCACATGTCGTATCCTACGTGCTGTAACTCTGTGAACTACATCACTACAATCGCCACAGCAACAACACCAACACAAAACCAGATAAGACACCCTACATACAACAACTATAATTTTACCAGTGTCGATAGTGGGTGGGTAATTGAAGTCAGGCCTAAAGCCACCCTTATCACATCAGTCACTCAGTTAAAACACCTAACAACTGAATATCTACGGCATCTTAAACAACTGCCCAACATGTTATGGGCCTGTTTCTGTGCCATCGTGTCTGTAGAAATAGTTCTAAATTCTTAAACCCAAAATATATTGAGTAAGTTGTTAATAATGTACATATTACCATTTTATATTTTGCATTGAGCATGTATCATTGCTGTAGACATACAGTATCGAATGGTGCTGGGAACCCTCATAGTTAAAAATAATTTTCATGATGACACCACAACCACTGCAAAAAGCAGGTGAATGCTTCTTGGCCTGGGCTCCTCTCCAGAATCCAACGCAAATGGCGGCCCCAGTGCAAATTGAGAGCAGGGAGTAGAAATCATGTGTATATATGTAATAAAACCAAGATTTTAGGAAGTTCTATAAGAATACAAAATTACACCGAAATGTTGCATATAACGTCTTCCACAGTCCAAAAAGCAATTTTCATATGACTCCGTAGGTTAATGATACAGGGAGTAAGCGGACAAATTTCTGAGGTGAAAAAATGAAAAGGTGGGAAGAAGTGGAGGTCGCCTTAATTTTATATAAAAGAAACCCGAAACTTAAAAAAGAGGCCATATTTTTCCTCGTCATTTGTGGGTACAAAGATGCCAGAAGTTCGACGCTAGAATCCAACCACAGACGGTCATGTGAGATTTTTTGCAACTTTCGAAGTTAACCCCCGTCCTTGCAACAAAAGGGACGTGCTACTGCCACAGATAATTATGACTCGGGAAGGTAATAAACAATCCAAAGCACGCTGGGAAACCCAACCTCCCGCGACAAATCTTGACAGAACAAGCCAGTTAATTACAAAGTCTAGCACAGTAAATAAATTGTAACAATTTCCACCGTAACATTCGCTGATGATCAAAATCAATTTATTATTTTCATTGTTAAAAAAACTTTATTTTATTTCACTTTAGTTAACCAATAAATGATTATTAACCTTGAATCTACGAATATAAATATAAATAATTATTTTGATTTAGTAATATAATTGTAGTGAATTTTGCAACCCTAATGACTCAATTTTTATTTAAATACTCATGATGATGGTATTGCCTCCCTTGCTTGCAGTATTGCCCAACAGTGGCCAAAAACTCAAGGTATCTAATAAGGGCATCAAAGGTAATCTACCATCTGCCAAGATTGCTCTTGCAGAAATGTAGATAGAAGGGTGATGACACGTCTAAATGGCAAAGGGAGACATCACAAGATATTCAAAATAAGCGAGAACAATACTGCATAGGCTGAGTATGTTTAACTATATGTAATTCTGCCGTGACTCTTGTTGTGAAGGAAATTAATCACTTAATACTTTCAGCACGTTTAAGCCCCCACCCCAGATTTAACACAGTGGAATTCAATAAATATTATATAGCTCTGTTTTAGATTTGTGATAGTAATGTTACTGAGACCAACATGCAGGTCACTTTAAAATGAATAAATCGAAGTTAAATATTGTAATAAACATTACAAAGTAACACAATTCTAATAATCACTTTAGGATTTAACAGTGGAAATAAATAATGAAATATTATGGAACAAGAAAATGTTATCAACACAGTCTTATGAGATTAATACTAGAGATTAAACTGGCAGCATATATTTTGGAACTTATCTGCCAATGAAGGTTCTGCTCATCTTATGGGTTGGTTCCTTTTCACTATGCTCGAGCCATGAGGTTCTTTTCCCACTGCTCTGAGCTCTCTCATATCAAGGTTGTCGGCTGTACCGTTTCTCCTCATAAAATTCATCAAGGAGATCAACCACGTGGTTCCATTCTTCCATAAAGGCAGGGCCCCTGTCGTGTTGGTAGTCCAGCTGGGGCAACTACTACAGTAGTTGTTTGCCAGGAATAGTCCTATGGGATTTAGATATAAGGTCACTAAAAATTGGCTCGTTAATAAAGAATAAAGACACAAAGGTAGCGAGATAAGGAACAATAAGACAGGAATGCGAATGCATTCCACTAGACAGTGTATTTATAATAATGTGAAAGAGTTCTGTTTCCCCCGACCTTAGCTTCTGCCCAAAGATCCCGTAAAGAAAAAGCCCCCAACCTCATCTGAGTAGAGAAAGGTTCCTATAGGTGAATATGTAACACCGACAGCACGAGTGATACATTAACAAACTCTTGATAATGATCAACCGATCGTTGGGTTTATTAATGAAATATCCACACATATAGGGTTAGTAATGGTTAGGACGTGATGATGGTGAAAGACGATTCACACAAAACACACAGATGAAGATAATAAAATTACAGTTCATGTAAGTAATAGTTAAAAAGAATGAACTGGTGTAAAGTTGAAATGATGATGATTGTATATGATACGTGTTACCAAATGTGAGTACTCTACACATTCCATGTGTCCCTAAATGCTTCTCCTAGAAATGAGGATTCACAGTATCATAAAAATCCCAGTGTGTTAAACGTTAATGTCCGAGTGGGTATCTCTAAGCAGAGAGTTATGAAAGAATACTGTGTCGTACGGAAGAACGCTGACGAGAAATCTAATGTATCTTCCTATCACTATTGAGTATATCTCTGTAGTGTTGATCAACAGTTTAATAGCTGACATCTGAACAAAAGGTCTGTTGTCCCCTAATCTCCCGACGGTACAGGTCAACCTGGATCTTCACAAATGTTAGTGATATGTAGCTCATAATACTTGCGTAAGTAGACGTGATCATATACATTCCGAGTCTGCTACATAAAAATGCGCATAAGAGTGTTTGCAACGTGTTATAAAAATGCGATTCCACTTTGAGCTCTAGAGCTTGACATTCAGATAAATAAAGATCTATGCGATGTTAGTTGAATTTATGATGACTCTGTATTGAACTTGTGATAACGATGTATTGAAGTTGTGATAACTCTGTATTGAACTTGTGAGCAAGCAGTATATGGTGGCGAAAAATGCTGCGTCCCACCTTATACTTTTGGGTGAGACAATATTCCTTTTAAATTTGAGGAATGAAAGATTTCCTATGGCCAATTCTGCAAGCCAAATGTCCTTTTAATAACTTATATCTGGAATAGACGTCATGACCCACGTTTGCGTGTCGACTCAGTACTTCTCGTTAGACCTGAAGACACACAAAATCTTCGTAGTATATCACATTAACATCACTGGATGACATGCATTTTTAAACTAATCTGTCTCATTATTCATCCTCATCTCTCTCAGTAGTTCAATTCTAATGAATGTAAAATATCTTGTGCATCAGAGTGTGTGCGCATGGGAGACTGTGATGATGATACAGGTGAAATATGACCTATTAATTACCTCCTATCATCCTATCATCTTCTAGGAAAATCTTCTGATTTTATTAATCAGTTATGCCAAGAAATTATTGTGAAACTTTATCTTCTCACATTTTAGCTGTGGAGGTTAACATAAACAAAAATCAGAAAATGTATTAATAAGTATAAGATCTACTAACCTTCTTTTCCCTTCGCAAAATCCTTTAAGAACACAATTAATCACAGAACTGAATTATCATCCACTCTGAATACACACATGTCAGTTAGGCCTATGTGCGATTTTGGGTTAATCTCTCCTCACAAGGTAAAAACATGGACTGCCCCAATCAAGTAGATTAATGCGGTATTATATATTTCTGGAAATTTCACCTGGCCAAGCTGGGCATCCAATGTGGTAAACAAACGCTTGTCTGAACCGCGGTGAGACGTTTTCCCCGGTCAATCTGGGCGTCCAATTGGGAGTCACAGAAATTACCGCATGCCATGTTTGAATCGGATGACCATATGTTTGTTTTTACCTGATTTAATCACGATGCAAAGTTGGCTTCAACCGAAAATGTTCGGGCATGTGTGACTCAATCAAAGGATTATTATTTCCCCCCGATGAAAGAGCAAAAGTTGGTTTCTCGTAGATACCGGTTGCGAGTAAACACAACGATGAAAAGCAAATATGGATCCGCAAATGTTGCATGAAAGAGCAAATTCTGAGAAAATACAATACTAAAGAATGAAAGGAAAAGATAAAGCAATAAGAGCCTTTGGGCGCGTCGTTTATCACATAGCCCTCCTCAAGTGTGATGTCAAATCGAACACAGGAGAGCTAAGGCCTTCTTGCTCGGGATTCCATAATCATATTCCGTCATCTTCGTTTTTCACTTCCGGTTTCCACCCTTTCCTCTACTTGTTTGTGCTCTCGCGTCCTGCCTTATAGGATGGACGGCCTTAAAAATCCCTCCTACTGTTAAAGTTTTCCTCTTGGAATATATTCCACTTGGAAACTGTAAAGGTTGTAGAACGAGCGACCACCACACAGTCTAGCATGTCAATTCCATAGAATATGCGAGGAAGGTCAGAGGTTGGTGATCACTCTGGATGTAAATTTCCTTCCTACAGGTAATCTTGAAATTTTTGTATACCCAGACGAAGGACAAACATACCTATGTTCGATTGTGGAATAGTTTTGTTCCTGTTTCGTTTTAACTTCCGACTCGCATATGAGAAACTCGAAATAGATTTTGGTAGGACTTTTCCTGTCATCTGGCTGTGGAGTAAAGTAGCCCCCCGATTTCAATGTATACTGGCATTCTGTGCGCAAGTATGATTTCTAGTTAAATCCGGAGCCGTAAAATAGGTTTTGTTGTGAGTTTCCTCATTTTAAGAGTGCATATGCATGTATCACATTCTGCTGACCATGTCACTTTATCTGGGTTTTCCTTTCTTGGTAGCGATGTACGGCGGCGGCACAGAGCGATTAAAATCTTTAAATATCTCTGGTAGAAACCACAGAGAGATACAAAAAGGACCGACATCCCTTATAGTGGACGTCACCTCGGTGCATTACTCAGCTTCTCAAACGTTTTGAGTTATCGGGAACATGTCCCATGGTATTAGTATGTCCTATGAACTCTATCTTTTCACACCCAATAATGACATTTGGTTGGGCGGGCGCTTAGGTCCCGCTTCTCTCTGGGACTGTTAAACAGCAAGGATAGCTCTGAAATGTTCTTTTCAAAACGACTCAGAAGCTACTAGGATAACATCCCTAAAATAGCTGATGCGGGATGATTACAAAGGATCCTATAAACTTTCGCATCATCCTTAGTTGAAGACAACAAGGAGAAATAGTTCAGACTCCAAATGGCATCACATAAACTCGAAGTGTTCCATCTGGAGTACTGAAGGCAAACAGGTTCCTCACCTCAGCTTTATACCGGTAATTTGATAGTAACCCATTACTGAGGTCGATCAATGAAAAAAGGCGGAGCCCTGCTCATCTTAGTAAATAGCTGGTTTCTGTGTCGTTAACGGATCTGGCTGGAACTAGATGTTAACGCAATTTCAGACTTCGGTCGTCGATGCACAGGCGGTGTTTCCTCCACTGGTTTGCGTACAGCACCACTCCCGCACTGTAAGGGGACTTCCGACAATCGAAATTATGCCTGCCTTAAGTAAGTAATTAATTTCTGTTTTAAAATGCCGTCGCCATGGCATACGGGAATCGTATAGGTCTCATTCGGACGGGCGTAAGGATCCGTGACTTCAAGTCAAACTCCATCAGGTTTGTCCCGGACCCGGTTTGTCCCAGACAGAGAGTCGGCTGGTTTTCCATTCAATCTCCATAACTTTTTTCTTGCTGGCTTTCCGTTAAGGTGGAGCTTATTTGGTCCCATCTAAATGTGAATATCCTCCAGTATCAACCGTACACTAACGGATGAAAATGGCTCTATCTTTCCATTGTGCAAAGCAATGGTCCCATAGACAGAGGTTCGCTGGTTCGGCAAGGGGCTTACGCTCGTAAAACTTCTTAAGCAGATTTAAGTGTAAATTTTCTGCTTTCGTGATCACGCGATTTATATTGGTGCGAGAAATCTTTTCCCCACGCAATTTGAAGGGTCCCCACTAGCAAATCTGCAATTTATTACTGCTACATGGCAAAAAGTGAGCACTTCTCACTACTGCTATTTCACGTGTCCTTTCGCATTGCGATTGTAATATTTGGGCATGTTTCCGCCTAGCCTCCCGTACTTTGCTGTGGCTAATGTCCCAGCCCGTCAACAGGCGATGTTTTCAAGTCTGTGACTTACTGGAAGGCCAGAATGTGAACAGTGGGTTCCCCCGTTCCGCCCCCTCGCACTTGGCAACCTGTCCCAATGTTCTTAGTAATGGCCCTTCCCTAATTGGACCTTTTAATAGGTCTTTTATCCGAAGAGTAAAAGTTGGCCGGATGGAACTCCCCGATTTTGACGCATGGCGTGTAATTCCCTATAAGCAAATAATGCGGCAGGAAGATACAGATCCCAAGTTTCTGGCTTTCACCTGAGCCAACTTCCCGAAGGAAATTAGAGGTGAGTGCGTCCCTTTTAAAAAAACCGCTCTACTCATGCCCGTTACTACTTTGGGTGTATAGGGCTAAGTATTGATATGCCTAGTCTGAATATACTAAGCACCTCCTCTGTCACCTTGCCTCTCAATTGTGACCCGTTGTCCTGTAGAATTTTCATGCGGAACCCATCTAGTAAAGGATATTCAGTCAAGCGATCAGCTACATGCACAGAGTCACATGCTGGTATGGCTATGTGCTTCGTCCCCACATGGAACAGGTGTCCACTAGGTAAGGAATTGGGATTTCCTCATCATATTTCTCACAGAGGTCCAATATATCCAACGTCCACTCGTTCAACATGGGTGCCCAAGATTTTGCATCTCCCAAGGGTCCGGTGCCGACCATTGTTTTGGTGCAACCTTCTGGCACTGAGGACAAGACTTGACGAAACGTTCAAATGTCCCGCCGGGACATCTCCAGGCCTAATAATAGATGGCAGGCGATCCTTTGAGTCGTGGCGTAGCGCTATTCCATCAATGTGTCCCACTAAATGGGATAAGAGTGGCCCCATCTGCGAAGCACACTGGTTCCTATAGGTTGCAATGAACGACTACTAATTGGTTGTCGATTCCTGTCCCTCCATATTCCAGCTCGGCGATACATCGATCATCCAATTTTTCACAAAGAAGTCTTCACCTTGGTAGGTGGGTCTTTTAGTGTGATCCTAGGGTTAATTTTTATAAAACAGGGCGCCAGAGAGAGGGAATCTTCCTTTGGGCCCTCTTCAATTGCCTCGGGGGAGGAATAATTGCGGTAGGCAAGGTTCCTGCATCTGTGCGTTCCCGTTTTTGACGTGTCCTCTATAGTCATGTACGGCCGCCATGAACTAGTGGGTGAGTAGGTTTTCTACCACGGAAACAAACATATGCTAACATCCCAAGATTAAAGAGTAGATTTTGGTTCCTTATCCAATGATAGCTGCACTAAAGTCTCTCCCTGTCACCATACCGAGTATTACCACCTTAGATAAGTAGCAATTGGCAGTAGACAATGGGTGCAACATCCTTCGTCTCGGAACCTTGGATGTCGACACTCTCTTCAGTTATTTAGGTCAGGGTTGACAAGAGATGCCCTGACCACACGCAATCGAAAGCAGAGTCCTGTATCATAAAGGACACTTCCACCAGGATTGTCCCTTTTACAGAGGAACTTGATTCGTATGACAGGAGTGGAATAAGAAACGTATACCGAGTCCTGCTGCTCCATCTGGGGTGGACGATTTTGCGTCAATGCAGACAGGTCAGCATGTTGCGTGGAGAGAGGTCCTGCGCTTGCACCTCATTAGATGTTGTGAATTGTACAAGCGACAGTACACTTGCAACACATTATATCCAAACCCCGGTCCCTGGTGCGGCGCAGCATTTTTTCTCTTGTTTTTTACGCCTCTTTGTAGTTATCTTGATTTTGCGCGTGCCTGTTTAATGTCGAGATGTGTAGATTCCTTTGCTTTGTTTGAGGATCCTGGTTGGGAGCGAGCAGGTTGGGCTTTGGCACGCCTGATCCGAAAACTTTCTTTTCTTGGTCCTGAACTCCATGAGAGAATTTTTGGAATCGCTTTCTGGCCATGTAAGAATATTTTCTAACCGGTCAGCGCCGTTTTCAGTGAGAAATCTACGCATTTCCACCGACATAGACTCTTTTAGTTGCTCTATCACAATCAGCTCTTTCAACCCCGTCATAGTTCTCGGTAAAGTTACCCATGTAACACCACTTCACTAGGTATCTTACAATAAGGTCTGCGAACTGAGAGAAAGTACTCCCCGGCCCCTCCTTCTTAGAACCCCTCGAAAATTTTTTCCGGTAAGCCGCTGAATGAAGCTCGTACCACACCAAGAGAGCTTTTTACAAAGCCTGATAGACATCTTGCTCTCGCCGGAATTTATAAAAAAACTTCGTAGGCGGCTCCTCATGGCCCCTGGGAAAAGTTTCAAGTTTCCACTTCCGTCTTCAAGCCCAAACCCTGTTGCACAAGCGTTCAAGAGCGGTCTAAAAAAGGCGTCCCAGGTATCGTTCCTTTTCTGAAAAAGGTTCCAGCGGAAAGTTCATGGCATTGTGTGGTGCAGGATTGCGAAGTAGGCACACAACTGAGCGGGGTGAGTACCCTCCATCCAAGTTTGGAAGCCTGCTGCATATTTTGCCAGCTCTATCTGACTGGTCTGCCCCTTGGGATTTCCAGTGCTTTCATCTTAAGTGCATGCTCTGCTGCTGCTTTCTCTTTAACGCTCCGCTGCTACTGCTGCTTCTTTCCGCTCCGCTAGCTTTCTGCAGCGGCTTTCCGCTCCGCTGCTTCTGCTGCTTCTTTCCGCTCCTCCGCTGCTTCTGCGCGGCTTTCCTCCGCTCCGCTGGCTTCGCTGCTTCATTCCGCTCCGCTGCTATCTGCTGGGCTTTCTCCTTCTCCAATGCAAGTTTCCTGCACATCTATCTCTCTTGCATGGAGGTTTATCATCACTCACACAAAAATCATCAGAATCATTTCCACTTAACCCGTATTCAACGTCCATGCCCTCCATTAAAACTAGTCCTAATTTTTGCGGCATCAGCCACTGAAAGGCAGTATGGGGTTCACGAAGGGAAAAATTGGCAGTGACCTCCAAGCAATAATGTTTGACTCGCACAAGTAATTATCTCTTAACAACCTTCTAGGGGTTTAAATTGAATAATCAAGTTTTCAAATAGTTCTTTTAAAAAAAATCACTCACTTAGCGTATTCTGAAAATTAAAATAACGATTTCTCGAAGTGTTTCTATGAAAAATTTGCTAAATATTTATGATAAAAATTTTCCCACCAGTTACAGAAAAAGATTTTTTTTTAAAATCAGTTCCTTACATATCTTTCTGTCACAAAAAGTGCTTACTCAGTCCCGTTTGGATACACTATTTAAAAAAAAGTATCACTCTGCTTTAGAGAATAAATTATCCCCCCTATGAAATAGACAAATTTAAAGTAAGAGTTATCCAATAAGGATAATCCCTCAACTTGCCAACAAAATTATTGCAATATCGCAACTGTATAGCCGGGATTGAAAAGTGTGAATATATCACACCATTCTAAATCCGGGTTCAGTATCCCAAAGACAGTCCACAATAGTCGTGTGGGTGAGTCACTGGGCAACTACTACATGTAGATTTTTTGCCAGAATAGTCTATGGGATATAATATAGAGGACTCTAAAATTGGCTCGTTAAGAAAGAATAAAGACCTATTCGAGAAAGGGACCAGAAACATGAATGCGAATGCTTTTCCACTAGACAGTGTTTTTCTAACTATGAAAGAGTTCTGTATTTCCCCACGTAACCTAGCTTCTGCCCTTAGATCCCGTAAAGAAAAAGCCCCCCAACCTCATCTGATATAGAGAAAGGTTCCTATAGGTGAATAAGTAACACCGACAGCACGAGTGAATACATTAACAAACTCTTGATAATAACAACCGATCTTTGGGTTTAATAAATGAATATCCGACGCCCCCCCA